>JAGDYQ010000103.1:968763-1333215 GCA_021962125.1 Bulinus truncatus
TGTATATGTCTATCCGTCTCATAATAGCCTTTCTTAATAATGGAAATAATTTCAAATTCACTCCTCGTATCAAGGCACAGGCCGATTAGCAATCTTTAAAAAACTTCTTGAACAAACTCTCCATCAGACAACTCTTTATTTTTTTACTTTTGCTAAATTGTATGCTAACATTCATTCAATCGCTTTTGAAGCAATCTCATGAAGTTCAGATTGATTCGTTATATAAAATGACATGCTGATTTTTCACATTTGTACAGCAGCTTTTACTTAGCCTATTTGGAAAATATCTAAATTCCCACATATCTCAACGTCCACCCATTTAATCTAAATGCACAAACATTATATCTAAATACCCACACATTCTATCGAAATACACACACTTTCAATAAGAATGTCCACACATTCAACCTAACACACATCTAATCTACATGCCCACACATTCAATCTAAATGCCCATAAATACATGTCACCAACGAGCCCTGAATATTTAATATGGAATCCATACATACTCTTGAATGGCGCGATAAATTAAGACGTCAACGTTATATGACACGATATGTAAACAGGGGAGGTAACTTTACTCCGGTTTTATTGTGTTGGTCAATGACTGGTTGTTTGTTAAACCATGGAATCGACTTAATTAATGTTTGTTTAGAAGGAATCGATACTCGGTCAAATGTACAAACCAAATAAATTAATTTGAATAAAATGTGCGGACAACAAATCGAAATTTAAACTCACATTAAACACAAAGAAATATTCGTTTTACATTACCGGATCACGGTCCATATTGAAGTGTTTCTCAAAGTTTAGTTAGGGACCCATTAGTGGATTGCGGTCGAGATTCAGGTGGGGCGCGACAAAAATTTAACTTTAATGACAAGATCGTGAATCTATCAACATGTGCATTTTGTACAGCTCTATTTCTCTATATGTTACAAAAGTATATGTATTGAGAATCGACAAAGACAAGTGGGTAATCTATCTGTCGTAGAGCTTGTTATATCTTCAATTATTTCGTAGATTTTCTTGAGGTGGATCGCGAAGATAAAACAAGTTTTTTTTTTTTAAATGGGAGTCGCGAAACCATAGCTTTTGTCAAAGATGGTCGCAAATAGAAAAAGTGTGAGAACCAGTGCTCTATTTCATACTCTGCAAAAGTCATCGCTACTTTCTCATAGTGAAAGAACACAGTTTAGTTTTCCTAAGCCATATTCTAAAATGTTTTATTCATTCATGTTCATTAAATTTATACTACGGAATTTATGTTTCATAATGACGTTTTTTCTTCAAATAAGACTTTACTTTTTAAACAAAAGACAAAACAATGTACGTAAATGAATGGTTCTTAGCAAATAGTTAATTGACTTGTTATACATAGATCGCTCTTTCTACTGAAGTCATATTATGTAGGTTCAGCCCCGTAGTGTGAAAATTCTACAGCAAGGGTCAGGCCAATAGCGGGCGGGGTGGGGGGAGGGGCCGCAGGAAAAAATGTTACTAAATAAAGCAAACAAGCAAAGGGGGGGGGCAGACAAACCGCAGCCCCTCCCCCGCACTCTACGGGCCTGTGTAGGTTACACTTTGTTTTTCTGAGAACTACAACATACATTTGTTCCAAAGATTAATGAACTACTGTGCAACAACAAAAACTCATTTTGTTTATTAAATATTTACTTTATATGTCGCGATCTTTAGTTCACAAATTGTATTCAGATCTCATCGTTTGTTTATTTTTTCGTCTACCAGATATTTGGAACAGTTGTTACATATGGAGTGGTCGTAATACAGTTTCAACAAGAAGACACCAAGACATCTCATACAGACCGTCTCTATACCGTGACAAAAACAATATTGGTGTAGTTTTAGAAACATGAGAATAAAAAGACCGGACCACACACTATTTAAAAATTAATAAAACATCTTTTGTAGAACGGATATCCACATAAATATATATTTATATATATATATATATATATATATATTTATATATGTGCCCACTAATATGTATGTGTATTTATATATTTACAAATATATAGCTTAGTTTGGAATTTTCCCATCATTTACGATTATTTTTATCAGCATATAATTTTACCGATGTTAATAAAACATTATATGGTCAAAATTACACAACACAAATTATGTTACAGCGTATTGAGTTACACAGAAATAAGAGTGATGTTTGTAGAATACTTGTTACATATAACTTATAATCATTATGCTATTAAAATGGTGGAGGGATGTGTAAAGATGTTACGGTTAAATCACAGTAATATGGTAGAAAACATACAGCAATTGACAAGGCTTTTGTGCTACAAGCGTTTGGCAATTCTTCTCTGTGCTCCCTAAAAAATGGGATGTTTTCTTTTAATCGTATAAAACCACCATTGCGACATTTTTTATTCAGTGCTCTTCATTTTTATCCTAATCGTAACCATGGTGACATGAAGGCATAGGGGACTGGTAACAACGTAAGTCGAACGCACTATCTCAGAACGGATGATCGTGCGGTAAAGAGCTCAACTTTTGACCTGGATGTTCCGAGTTCGATCTCTAGTGAGAACCACGGGAATTTTTTCAGATCATGGTAAAAGTTCCCTCCATGTCTCCCGTGGTGCCTCCATGGCCATTGCACCGTCGGTTATAGTGGGGATGGAAGAAGGGCACTGGTGAAACGGTCCCATAGTGGTTGATAGGAAAGTAGAAAAAACATCTCATCCATATAGGGACTTCACAGACATGCAACCAACTGGTCAAACTTAAAAACCAAAACGCAGCTGAATCAGCAAGTGTGAGCAATACATTGGACTCATTAAAAAAAAGGATTATATTGCTTGATGGCCCATTAATAACAATTAGCTCGATTTTCAGGCATTCTGTTTTAAATTTATAGCAGAAATGAGAGGGTGGGCCGTATTTGAGAATCGATAGAATCGAAACTTTTGCGATGGTGGACCGAGGGGTGAATATACTTGGAAATCGGAGAAATCGTAAACAACTTTTGAATTCTCATCCATTTCGTTAGACCCTAAGTAAACTTATTTTTAGGCATTCCATGAAGAAAGTTCTATATATCTTAACGGAAATCAAAACGGTAATTTTACAAAAGAATCGCCAATTTGTATAGGAGCTGCTAAACACTTTTGTCATGGGGTCATCAGTTATATTTACCGTTAAAATATATTTGATGAAGCTAAAGGGGAAAAAAAACTCTTACTAATTTTTAATTTATTCCTTCTTTGTTTCTTTTTTGATAGTGAATCAATCGTTTGACGTCACTTCGAAAGCGACGAAAGTAACAGAACTAATTTGTTTAACAGTTTTTAACTCTTGTTTTTTAACTCTTGTATGCCTAACAACAAAATAATACACTTTTAATTGACGTCTTGGCTACGTTTGATGAAATTCCTTAGCACTGAATTAAGGGTCAATGACTCTTCCTTGTCATGTAATGAGATATACCCTTGGAGTTAAGGTTAGCTTCCAGTTGAAAGGTAAATGTTTAACAAGCCTCGGCTAAGTTAATAAATCCATCTCGAACGGTCTGTTTCTAGTGTCTGCGAGTGACTGTTTAAGTAGTCATTGAGAAACCCCCTGGAAGCGTCATTCATTGAAGACTCTCACATACTTGGCAACAACTTGAGGGAAATTCACAAACCGAGAGTGCGAATAGTGAAGCTAGGTTGAATCTGACGTCACGGAAAATGACTCAGCGTTGATATCGCAAATAATAAGATTACGTAAATCACTGGGAATCTCATAATTTATGACAAGAAATGTATTTTTGTAAGAAATACGCAACCCAGTCTGAAATCAAATTCCAGCTTTAATTTATTTAAGTGTTTATAATTATTTTGATAACAAATAAAACGTGTTGTTGTTCATTTGAGTGTTGAATGTTCATGGTCAGAAATTTCCTAACTTTAGTGTTTACTGCGTTATTAATTGGCTATAGATGATGGGTGATATGATTAACCTATACTTGGTTAGAGTTGGTTAGAAATATGCAACTTCCCCAGTATTTCAATCCGGCACTCACACTTCGTCAAGATAACCCTGTTTTTGTAGAAAGTAAACATTAAACATAGCAGTTAAAGTAAAAGAAGAAACATAGAATACAAATATAGGTTTTCTTTTCCCTCATTCGATACAACAAATAATGACTTTAAGTCGTGAGTGTAATAGTCCTTCTTTTTCACTGTTTATTATGTCTGTTATTCGTAGCTGTTTATTATGTCTGTTATTCGTAGCTGTTTATTATGTCTGTTATTCGTAGCTGTTTATTATGTCTGTTATTCGTAGCTGTTTATTATGTCTGTTATTCGTAGCTGTTTATTATGTCTGTTATTCGTAACTGTTTATTATGTCTGTTATTCGTAGCTGTTTATTATGTCTGTTATTCGTAGCTGTTTATTATGTCTGTTATTCGTAGCTGTTTATTATGTCTGTTATTCGTAGCTGTTTATTATGTCTGTTATTCGTAGCTGTTTATTATGTCTGTTATTCGTAGCTGTTTATTATGTCTGTTATTCGTAGCTGTTTATTATGTCTGTTATTTGTCACTGTTTATTATGTCTGTTATTCGTCACTGTTTATTATGTCTGTTATTCGTAACTGTTTATTATGTCTGTTATTCGTAACTGTTTATTATGTCTGTTATTCGTAGCTGTTTATTATGTCTGTTATTCGTAGCTGTTTATTATGTCTGTTATTCGTAGCTGTTTATTATGTCTGTTATTCGTAGCTGTTTATTATGTCTGTTATTCGTAACTGTTTGTTATGTCTGCTATTCGTAACTGTTTATTATGTCTGTTATTCGTAGCTGTTTATTATGTCTGTTATTCGTAACTGTTTATTATGTCTGTTATTCGTAACTGTTTATTATGTCTGTTATTCGTACTTGCATGAGCCAGTGATGTAATGCTGGTTTTTGTTAATAGACAAGTAAAAAAGAAGTGTGGAAATATTTTGTTTTTATTGTCTTATGTTGACTTTTATTATTGAAAGGCCATCGAAGCAGATGAAGTGTAGACTGCTTTTGTTTCTGTAACCTCGGCATATGAAAAGAATGTGTTGGAAGCACAACGCCCAACCTTTTTTCCTTACCCAGCTAAAGTCAGGTACCTATTAGCTTCACGAACTTTTAAAAAGCTTTCAATAAGACTTGGAAAAATTCCATGGCTCTCATCGAGGATCGAACCCAGGACCTCTAGGTCGATTTGTAAGATTATATTGCTTTAGTTAATTTCCCTTTGTATTTGCTGTATATGCCTTTTAACCATTGAATAAACTAACTATGCCAAACTCTGCTCACCTTAGAAGTATAATTGTCTTATCTGCAATTAAAAATGTACCTTAGAAAAGTTGTGGAATCAAAACAAAAATTTAAAAAAAAATACGTTTTAACAAAAATATACTCAAATTTAAAATGATGCAAATGTTAATAGAAATTTTGATGACTTAAAGATTAAAGCGTGGGTGTCAGTCTCGAATACCAGATGCATTCTTTTAATTTGGAAATATGTAAATCAGTGACATTTAAAGGAATATTCCATTGAATATAATTTGTTTAATTCTTCATGTCATAAAGTGACACACACGCTTTAATTTTTTATGAATAATTTGATGCTGAAATCCACAAGTAATCGACAAAAGTCAATGTTTCAAATCTTTTTGACTTGTAGTGTATGAGCTGTTTGAACCATTCTACGCAACCGACTAACATCTCCATGACCATTGCTGGCGCGGATGTGATTTTGTGTGTATGAGGAAATTGAAATACTCTCCCAGAGATGGTGAAAGACTGACATCAGCATATATTTCTATAACTTCTTTCCTAACATATTGCTCTCAATATTTTTTTTTTCTTCTACCACTTCTCTTGCACGATATAGGAGCAGCGCTGAACCTGACGCTATTTAATATGCTCCGCATTTATTCCCTTAAATAATACAATGATAAGAACACTGACCAATAATAAGAGACTTGGATTGGTCTTAAAACGAATACAACTAACGCAGGGCCACCGCGGAGGTGGGGGGAAACCAAACACTTATCAGGGCCCCAAGCCTTAACTGGGGTGGGGACTTGCGTCGCTTTCAAAACATATTTATATTTTATTGTGTTGTATATACTAGGATAAAGGCCCCCCCTGCACGCACCCTCCTAGTGTTATACGGAGCCCCAGAATTCATGACTACGCCCCTTATGATATAAGTTTAAGAACCATTGAGCCTGTGTAAGATAAACGTTGCATTAATAAAAGGGCACTCTAGGGTAAGTCATCGTTAGCGTCTGTTTGACTAGAAAAATGGAATGTATTAAAAAGTAATATGATCTACCATAATACAAATTTGACTGCATTGTACCAACTGTTTAGCTATCGAATACAGGTAAGGGCAAAGTTCAACAACTCATACTTTTTTAAAAAAAAAGGTGATGCGAAGGATGAAACAAAAAAAAACGACGACTTAATTCTCTCTCCCGTATGTATGCACACTGGAATATCCCAAGTCAAACATACCACCCAGGAGTCGAGTTGATGTATGTGAATGTGGACATAATAGTGATGATGTGTGTGAATGTGGACATAATAGTGATGATGTGTGTGAATGTGGACATAATATTGATGATGTATGTGAATGTGGACATAATATTGATGATGTATGTGAATGTGGACATAATATTGATGATGTGTGTGAATGTGGACATAATATTGATGATGTGTGTGAATGTGGACATAATATTGATGATGTTTGTGAATGTGGACATAATATTGATGATGTGTGTGAATGTGGACATAATATTGATGATGTGTGTGAATGTGGACATAATATTGATGATGTATGTCAAGCATTCATGATTGGATGGGTCTCAAACTGATTAAAATGAAGTAGATGGAAGTTGCCGCGACTTTTGACTATTATCGGCATCGGTCAATGTTTTTGCCTTGAAGCTGAAACGATCCAAGTGAATGAATAGCAGGTCATTTAAAAATGTAAGAATTAAAAACTTAAAATTTTACTAGAGGTCTTACTTAAATGAGTGAAAAAAAATAGAGTTCTATACTGTTTGTAGCAGGTTTACATCATGGAGTGAAAGAGGGATAAATGAAAGTAAGAGAAAAGGAAAAAAAGAGAGGAGACAAGAAATGGATCGAACCAGCTATACAGACTAATGGTTTTTAAGAAATGTGGTCGGTTTTGTCTGTTAGTGGGGAGCGGTTCATTTGTAAAAGGCAGTGCTTTTTTTCTGGCGGAACGCCCCAGCACGGCGTTCCGGATTTTTTTTTTCCCATATTCAAAAATGTACTGTTTACTGCACTATATTTTCAGTGTTATTTCTTTATGACAGGCGTTCCGGTACCTTTATTTATAGAAAAAGTACACTGGTAAAAAGGTATAATCGAGTAAGCGTATTTGTGTGCGTTTTATTTTTGTGGCTGTATATGAATGACTGTGTTTATGTGTCCGTTTAGGAATGCGTGTAGGCAGTTGCCTAACCAGCATTAATAGCACTCGGGATGGGGGAGAGATGTCTAAAATGCCGCCCCATCAACGTTATAAAAGTGCTAAAGATGTCATCTAGGGAGCGACCGATAATCGCATCGGTATCGGTATCGGACCGATATTGGCACTATCGGTTAATATCGGATCGGCCGATTTTTGTAGGGAGCGACCGATAATCGAACTAGTATTGGCTCTATGGGTTAACTATCGGACTGGCCGTTTTTTGGCTGCCGATACATTGTTTTTTTTCCACAAATCTAGTAACTCTAAACTGGTTTTGGTTTACAGAGTTAAAGTTTACTTACAGACCTCCAGTTAACTGTTCACCTGAGTGAAGTGATTTACTGATATAATTAAGTGTCTTTAATTTTTCAAACTTTCTAAAAAATCTGCTACAAGTCAATTCAGTAAAAATTACAAACATTAACGAAGAAAATTATTTTACATTCATCACAACTTTCACAAGTTAGTGAAGTTACAATTAACAATTAATACATTTTTACTTTTTTTTAGTTTGACATTAATTATTTACAACTTTATCTTACTTTTCTGTTTGTGTACAAGTAAAAAGTAAAAACAACAAATTGTTTATTATAAGTTTAATTTTAAACAATAAACATGCAGATTTCTGAGATTATGCAGGCATGGTTTGTGTTTCTGAATTCGGTCTTCCGGTCTGTCTTTTCAAATCTTTTCTTCTTCTAATCTTCTTCATCTGCAAGACACCCTTTCATTAATAGCAAAATATCGGTATCGGCAAAAATGCTGGGGGAAATATCGGTATCGGACTATCGATAAAAAGGCATATCGGTCGCTCCCTAATGTCATCCCTTGTTGGTTTCACATTTTGTCCATCCCGGGGTGGACCGTCACTTCCACCCCCCTCACTAATTACGTCAATGCGTTCGTGTATGTGTGTGTGTACTTTATATCTCTCTTTGTATTGATGTGTGACTGTATTAGTGTTATGTGTGTGCCAATACGTTTGTGTGTGTGTGTGATTAATATGTAAGTGGATGATTTAATGCATAGGTGTATTTTTGTATTGATCGGTATTAAAATGCGAGTATTTATTTGAATGTTTGTGTTTGTGTGCTGTATGATGTTTGTGTTTGTGTGCTGTATGATGTTTGTGTTTATGTGTTGTATGATGTTTGTGTATAGCTTCTGCGTACGACTAGGTGTGTTTGCATCTATACCCAATGTTTGTATGTATTTGTGTGTATATATAAGCCTTTATGTTTGTATTAGAACCGCAAACAGAAAACCTTGGGGCCCTAACAAACTCTGGCTCCTCTCTTTCCACCCCCCCCCTGTAAAGGGCCAGGCCAATTTAAAGTGACATAAACAAATCGACAAGGAAGGGGGCCCCGAGACAAGTGTTCGTGTTACTTCTACCTGATAAGTATTTGCAGTCTATTTGTGTATGTATGTGTGTGTGAGTGTGTATCAGTGAGTTTCTCTATTTAAAGTGTACTACAATGAATAATTAACTCTCTGTGTATGTATATGCTCGAGTATATGTGTGTAACTTTTTTAAGTGTTTGAGCTTGTCCCTATTTACGTATTTGGATGTTTGCTAACATGTATATGTATAATCTCTGTAAAAATGCTATTTATGTATGTCAATCTATGTGTGTAAGTGTCTATGTCAAACTCAAAGTGTCTCTATTTATTCATGCATATGAGTTCGGATTCACTAGGAATGTAAAGGCGGGATTGAAGTTTTGAAATGTACAGGTGTTATTTTTATTGTGGGGGGTAACTTGCTGCATCGACTGGTGTTGTCGAGCTAATTATGCAGTCATGACTAATATGGTGTTAGTGTTAGTCCAGACAACTATATAAATAAGAGTTGGCAAGCTGCGGGATCTGTAAATCTGGCAAAATCTCTATTAGATCAGAATGGTAAGTTGAACAGTAAAATGATACTAATGTTTTTTTTTTATTTATTTTAACTGACTGTGTTTCGAGGAATATATTAAGACCAATCATTTTTTAAAAACATTTGTATTATTAAATTATTTTAAATAATGTATCGCTTAATAATTTAGAGAATAAAAATAAAATTTGAAAAAAAAACAACAAACAACTACTGTAGTTTATTGCATGCGAGACGGTTTAGTGTAATAGTCAACAGTCTTATATTTGTATATTATTGTATCACTATCTTCAATATACAAACATCACTCAGTATTTTTTTTAATCGAGCTAACAGTACACTATTTAATATGTGCGGAAAGATACTATTATACCAACTGTTTTTCTAATCCATGGCCGTCTTTATGCAACGGCCGGCCCGATAACTTAAATGGGTGGGGGGGGGAATCCTAGATTTGCGGAACCCCCATGCTAATTAATCATTAATAGCCCACGTTTGTTTTAGATTGGAGACGAGGAGGGGTATTGTTGTATCTGTCCTAACAAATTGGTAAGCCCAAGTGTCCACAGGGCTTTGAAGGCGGCCGTCTTCCATATTGAGTGTTTGCTGTAAATGTAGAGAAAGACTGCCATACGTGTGAAGATGTTGCTTATCTTGTGACTGCAATACTAAACTAAGCAAGTCAACAAATATAAAGATATTTTTGATTGCTTTATGTATGCTTGTAGTTATGGTCCCAGTCTTGATGATCTACTTGAATGGATTAAATGTGTGTTGCAGGGGCGCAACCAGTATGTTGAAGTTGGAAGGGTTCAAAATATTAGGGAAGATGAAAATTGGTATGTCTGCCCCCAAATTTTGGTAGGTTCGAATACCAATGGTTTGATTTTTGGTAGGGTCCGGACCCGCACGACCTGTACATCGGTTGCGCCCATGGTGTGTTGTGATGTGTGTTGTGGTGTGTGTTGTGATGTGTGTTGTGATGTGTGTTGTGATGAGTATTTTGATGTCTACATTACTCCCTTGAAATCACTTTCACAATGAGCTCTTGGATCCCTATTGAGCCTTTAGTGAC
The DNA here is from genome assembly GCA_021962125.1 of Bulinus truncatus. NCBI lineage: Eukaryota > Metazoa > Mollusca > Gastropoda > Planorbidae > Bulinus > Bulinus truncatus. The sequence continues at coordinate 979,229 of JAGDYQ010000103.1, forward strand.
CTCTGTCCAGCTGCCTTGTGTACATACACACTATTGAGCCTTTAGTGACCTCTGTCCAGCTGCCTTGTGTACATACACACTATTGAGCCTTTAGTGACCTCTGTCTAGCTAGCTGCCCTGTGTACATCCACACTGTAGTTGATGGGCCCAGTCAGAGCTGGTACACAAGAATCTGTTGATGATAGTTTCATTCAGAAAGAATTGATTCAATATGTTTAGACGTCACGAATTAGTTCAATGCTATCCAAACATTGATACGGAGGACACATGATCGAGCGATTTCCCGGGTTTGATCTCGTGGGGCGATCAAAGATAAATTCTCATGTAACGATGAAAGTTAGCTTTGTTTTCTTTGGTAGTACCACCATGGTCATTACATATCAACAAGGATAGGGATGAAAGAACGGTTCTACGAGAACCGATACCTTTAGGTGTGAATGTATAGGATTAAAAGATAAATATCTCATCCTTATAGGGAACTTTCAAAAATCTGAGCCAGAAATATGGGGACATAAGAAAACCAATGTGTTAGGGCTAAAACAACAGCCATTCAAATTAATTAAACGAAAATACAGTGGCGTAGCGAGGAGGGGGGGCAGTTTGCCTTTGGCGGTCCGACATTCTTAAACTGCAATCAACAAGAGGATATAGTTTCATCTTTTCAGCACTGAATCTTTCCATGTATTTGTCTTTATGTGACAATGAATCGTTTGTTCCTGTCCATTCATACCCTTACATACATACATACATACATACGTACATACATACGTACATACGTACATACGTACATACATACATACATACATACATACATACATACATACATACATACATACATACGTACATACGTACATACGTACATACGTACCTACGTACTGTTACGATCGCACCCCCTCTCAGCACAGCTCCCCTCCCCCCATATTATGTTTCCCTCATCGCCACACCTGTGGTCAGCGTAGCACAGTTTATAGTGACCGAAATCAAAGCCCTATTGTCAGGCTTTGATGTCCGTAACGCCCCTCCCCCTATTCTCCTCCCGAGATCAAAGCCCTACTGGACTCAGGCCGAAACACCCCCCCCCTATCCCCCACCCACCAGATCGGGGACCAGAAGTTTTAAGTTAGTTTTAAGTCAGTGTTTTGTATGAGTGTGAGATTGGAGTTTAGACAGAGATGTAGTTTTATAGATGGAGTGTTGGATGAGAGTTGTATGAGATAGTCGTGCAGTCACGAGTAGTTTAAATAAAGTTCAGTTATTTTTATACTTTACACTAATAAGTGTTGACTCATCTGTTGGCTTATCTGTTTATGTGAATGTGTTCTGGAAACCTAGCAATAATTAAGGAAGATACTAAAAGAGCCCGTAACATTTATGGCACCTCCGACGTGAACTCGTGACTGCGGAGTAAGGAGTTATTGTGAAAATTGCTGTCAATGCAAACGACGTTGTGATTTTTTTCTTCGGTGGATATAAGTGAGCTACGGCATGAATGTTTAACTTGTCGTACAGCTGTGATAGAAGTTATTGTTGCTGAGTAGGCTGCAGTTAAAGTACTGGTCTTGTCGACGTTTTGAATAGTTCATTTTTGCCTTTAAACTGATGTTGATGTGCAACAACTGAGATTACTGTTGAGCTGAGGTTACTGTCTAGTTAATGAATTAATCCGGTAGTACTTCCTTACTTACTGCAATTTATAGTACGTATATTATTTACTGCTATATTGCATGACGTTGCCGTTTGTCGATGTTACTGACTTAGCTGATGTTGCAGAGGAAACTAATTGTTATATAGTGAGCTAGCTGTGTGTATTACGGATCTGATTAAAGTCTCAAGACTGGTATTTACGGTGGTACATTTACAATATTGGATTATTGACAATAGTATTTTAATTAAAAAAAAAACACACACACAAAAAAAACAATAAAATAAATCAGAAACTAATAACATTAGAGTTAAAATTCGAATGGAACTATATTAATGTCATCAATTCTGCAAGAGGGTCAGGAAGCTGCAGCTAAGTTAACATTTTAATTTTGTTTTATTTTATTATTTTTCATAAACATTAACCGTAACCTGCTAATGTATTTGTTGGTTGTTCCTAGTGGAATTCTGTATTTATTCGAATGCAGTGGAGGTTGAAATAGGGTCCACTTGGAACAACTAAAACACTTGCATTTAAGTTAATTATTTTGATTATTCAATTTCCATTATTTAGGTAAATAGCTCTGCTGATTTAGTATACGTTTGTTTTTTTTTTCTTTCCTTTGAGTAATTTATCAGGTCAATATTAGTTGTATTTATTTATAATTTGTTGTAAGATCGTTTTAATGTAACTTAATTGTTCACTGTTCCTGGTAAAATTCTGTATTTCTTTTTTCTTGTTAAATACAGTGGAGGTTAAAATAGGGTTTACCTGGAACAGCTATAACATTTATTTAAGTTCATTGGTTTTATTTCACTATCGATTTTAATTAGCAGTGGTGATCTATTCAATTTTTTTTTATTATTGCTACTTACTTCTATTTGTTGGTGTATATTGTTTACAGTGCCATGGCAACCTTAACGGCTTTAATTGAGAATGGTAAGTCCCTCGGACTTAGCGGGCAAGAGTTACGGGATTGGGTTAGTATAAAAGAGGCCGAGGAAAGGGAAGAGAGACTAGAGAGGGAGCATAAAGAGAGGGAAGAAAGACTAGAAGAGAGGACAATAAGGAAATTGGAAGCTGAAACTGCTAAAGGGCGTTTGGATTTAGACAGGCAACGGGCAAGTGAACCCCCAAGTACCACGGCTAATGATAGGGTAACTAATGCCACGTTGAAGTTACCTTATTATAGTGAGGACGTGGATAGTATGGATACGTACTTATCACGCTTTGAACTGTTGGCCAGTAGCGCAGGTATACCGGAGAATGATTGGGCATCCTCACTTTTGACCTTTATCAGGGGGAAGGCTTTAGATGTTTGTCTAAAGTTGGATCGGGCTGAAATAAGAGATTACAAAGTAGTTAAGGAAGCACTGATGCGGATGTACGGAAATACCTCTGATGGCTATAGGGATAAATTCCACAACATCCGTCCGTCCCGCGATGAAGACCCTCACTTATTCACTACAAACCTCAGTCTATACTTTGATAGGTGGGTGGCGTTGTCAGGGATAGGACAGGAGTATAAAAATCTGAGGGAACTTATTTTAGTTGACAGGGCCGTAAACGCGTGTCACAAAGATGTTGTAGCATTCTTAAAGGAGAAGGGGCCGAAAACGTTAGAGGAGGTTACCGACCTATTAAGAAAATACAAATCGGCACACCCAGAAAACCCCATATAGAAAGCAGACACAGAACAACGACAAGACGTTCTATGTTATGCCAGGGCAGTCACCCAACCTGAACGTGGACATAGCTCTAGTCCCGGACGTCACAGAAGCAGCTCTAATGACCGCCGTGACAGAGACAGATCGTGTTACTCGTGCGGGAAAGACGGACATCCTGCTAGGGACTGTAGGAATGACAAGGTTAGTAGTTTAACATGTTTCTCGTGCAACGGCAGGGGGCATACTTCACGATATTGCACCAAGCCAAAGAGAAACTACCCTGGCAGAAATACATATCAGACAAACGATTCCAGACAGAGACAGATGGAGAGCGCTAACCCGGTGCTAGCAATACTGGCAACAGGTCATAGCCTCAAGTTCTACCCTGGGTTTGTGGGCGACATACCAGTAAACGTGTTACGTGACACTGGGGCTACAGTAGTAGGCATCAGACGATCTCTGGTTAAAGATCATGAGTTTACTGGGGAAACAGGACGTTGCGCGTCATTTGTAGGAGGGATACACGAGTTACCCCTGGCCGTGATTAAAATCAAGACCCCTTTCCATTCGGGCATGGTACCTGCCTTTGTAATTGATGATCCACCCTATGATGTTCTAATTGGGAACATCCCTGGCGAGGTAGAATGTAGTCCCGTGGAATTAGACAGTTGGGTAAGACAGAATGCACCCATGCAGAACTGTAACGCCGTGACTACGAGGGCACAAGGGATGAGGGATAAAGACATTTCCTGCCAGGAACCTCACATTGACACTGACTACTCAATAGAAAGTCCCAGTACAGACCAGGTTATGAGAGAGTTAGACGTAGTTACAGAGACTGCCGTGGCGAGCCAAAAGGAAGTCTCTGTTAATGAGAATGGCAGATCCCTAGACGAACAGGTTGGGGACGGAGTGGACAGGGTTCGTGTAGACGAGAGCTCATTTCGGTATGACCGGCAACATCATGATGGTATGAACGATGTGTTTCTGTACAGGCGTAGAAATGACCAACAAAATATTGAGGGTAGAAGAATGAACTACACTTGTCATGGGGATAATTGTCTAAGGTACTGCCATAGAAATATGGGTACAGATTTATATGGTAGACGAAGGGTAGAGCATTGCTTTAGGCCTCATTACCCCTATCAATATTTCACTTCTAGATCAGTACCAAGAAATAATCGGGTTGATAACGAGTGTTATCAAATGAGAAAGCCTAGATATGGGTTCTTTCAAGGCAGGGAGAGGGATTTAGATGGCAACTGGCGGGAGCATATGGTAAAATAGATTGATTCTGGCCCTCGTGACATCCTTATTTCATATGTACCAGAATTGGTTAATGTTTCTTATTAAATAACTTGTTAGTTTTGTCTATGATTGTGATTATGTATATTGGTGAATATGTGGTTTTATTATATCTTTTGTTGACCAGTTTATTTGTTGTTGAAAAAGTATAATTTGGTTATTACATCACTTGGTTTTTATCAATAATTTTCCCACGCATATTATATCTAACTAATTATTGATTAGTGTTATTAAATATAGTTATGAGTTGACATTAATTCCTGTTTGCATTACCCTACTGTTAGATTTTAATTTCTGTGTAAGGGCAACTGTAACGGCCTGTGGATATTTTCATGAGTACTTGAATTATACCTTCAAGGGTTTCGCATAATAATTTTGTGTTGTAAATTTATTGTTACCAGTTTTAACATTGTGGTTGACCGGTGTTATCTCGCCCTGTAAATATACATTGCTTTTATCAATTTTAATACCATTATGTTGTAATTTTTTTATTATCTCTGGTCTTGTTGTTTCCCCCTCTGTCAAAAAGATGCCTGTTCGTTATAGAAGATTTATAATGGGTTAATGCATTAGGTAGCTTTTGGATGTTATTTTTGTTCAATATAGATCATGATTACGTAGCTAGTGATTGGTGTTATTTATGGGAGGCTAATAAGATTTTGGATATATTTTTGCACTTGTTTATATTTTTTCGCCTAATCTGTCATAATCCACTGTGTGAGGAAACGTTTTTTTTAATGTAAAATTTTGGAATGTATTTAAAATAGTACATTGTTTTTGTTTATTGATGGTTATCCGTCATGAGGTAGTTTAAATATTTAGTACATTGTGACATTACGATCATAAGACTTTAGATACGGTATTGTAGACCAAATGATACAATTGTTATAGGTAAACTGTTTTAGGATCATGTCACGTTTTGTTGGTTAACAAGTTGTAGAGCTGAGATTCTAACGTATGTTATAAGTTTGTTACCTACACAATAGTTATCAATCAAAATTTAACTTTTGCTGTTTCTATTTTATGCTAATCATCCTATAACGGGTATGAAAATGTTTACATTTTTTTAGTTATACTTGTATTATTTTAAGTTAATTTAGTTTTGGTTTTGTTCAGTATACAATTTGATTTTTATTTTATTTTGCATGATTGCATCATGCTTACTGACAAGGGGGGAGATGTTACGATCGCACCCCCTCTCAGCACAGCTCCCCTCCCCCCCATATTATGTTTCCCTCATCGCCACACCTGTGGTCAGCGTAGCACCGTTTATAGTGACCGAAATCAAAGCCCTATTGTCAGGCTTTGATGTCCGTAACGCCCCTCCCCCTATTCTTCTCCCGAAATCAAAGCACCACTGGACTCAGGCCGAAACACCCCCCCCCTATCCCCCACCCACCAGATCGGGGACCAGAAGTTTTAAGTTAGTTTTAAGTCAGTGTTTTGTATGAGTGTGAGATTGGAGTTTAGACAGAGATGTAGTTTTATAGATGGAGTGTTGGATGAGAGTTGTATGAGATAGTCGTGCAGTCACGAGTAGTTTAAATAAAGTTCAGTTATTTTTATACTTTACACTAATAAGTGTTGACTCATCTGTTGGCTTATCTGTTTATGTGAATGTGTTCTGGAAACCTAGCAATAATTAAGGAATATACTAAAAGAGCCCGTAACACGTACATACATACATACATACATACGTACATACGTACATACATACATACATACATACATACATACATACATACATGCATACATACATACATACATACACACATGCATACATACATGCATACATACATACATGCACATCACCGGAAAATACATAGATACACCCTCACTAGTCCCATTCTATCTAGTACAATACGTATGAGTGTGAATGTTACTTGTTCGTATTATTTTGTTACGCTAAATATCCATGAATTTGATTCTATGTCGATCTATGATTATTTGGAATGCTAAACACTGCCTCACAGTAACAACAGAAATCAGTTAAATTTTAATTTATGGGCGTTACCTTGTTTATTTGACCCGTCCAACAAATCGCGTTTTTTTTATTTATTTATTTATTTTTTAAATATGCTTGGTGATTTCTTTGCACCGAACATGTTATTATAATATTTCGAGTTGAATTATCTTCCGCTTCGCTTCATCATAAAAGTATAACTGTTGGTTAGTGATGAATTGTATTTGCTTCATTTCTTTTTCTATTCCAGTTCCGGACTGCCATCCTTCTGCTCCTGTCGTGTCACTACAGTCATGAGTCTCCCAGGACTGTAAGTTGACCTACTGTTTGATACAATCATAAATGATTGACAGACTTATAAAGATTAGTTAAAAAATATGGAAGTCACACCAAGTTGTATACAAATTGACCAATATAGCTAGTATAAAGCCCAATGCTTGCAACGGACTACAGTATTTTTTTTTTGTTTTTTTGGATAAATGAACGATGCTGAGTTGGCAATACGTTGGATAGTTTGAATATACATGTGTTTCATTCATTGTACTCTAAAAAATTAAAGAGACGATTAAATCGCCATTGAGGTCGGGCCATTTCGCATACGGAAGTGTTTGAACAATGCTTCTTCAAATTCAAAAATTGTATTCGAAATTTTTAGTGGAAAAAAAACCATATCAAAAGCGTTTCAACGAAGGTGTTAAATCATATCACGTGAAACACATATTTAGTTTCGATCCTTACAGACAGAGCCGTCCTTACATGGTTGTTTGTTTTTATTTGTTGTTGTTGTTGTTTTAAAGGAAATGGAGGGGGGTGTGATTGTTTAAGAACAACTAGGCAAAGGTAAGAGGACGATGAGAGTATGTTATTTGGTGTCCCAAGCCATAACGAAACGTTGGAAAGGCCGTCACTTGAAAATACTTCGCCCCTACTCATCTTTAAAAATGAAGGTATCTACAACAACCACCAACTATGATTCATTTAATCTTAAGACTCTCTGACTCCGGGGGTCCTTTTTTTGCGGCTGACAGAATCAAATTCTTGACATGGCCCATCGTGTGACATTAACTCATATTGTAGGGACAGCGCTTTAGATCAGTTCTATGGTAAACGGATACGAAACCGAGCGATTACGGAAACGCAAGTCATTAAAACTGCTAACAGAGGCGTTGAAGGCTCGGTCCTAGTGAGGGTGTAGAAATGCCACTGCAATCGACTGTCCAAATTTATGGTCTAGATGATCAAGAGATTAACATATCACTCTAAAAGTGGCATCAAGCAGGGGAATGGGAGTTGAACTATACAGTTTTCTCAGAAATGGAGGAGGGATGGGGGGAGATAGATAAATGCATGAGTCACGGGGTTACCGAACGCTAAAAATGTGGTTTCAGAGTGGCCCTAGTTAGCGGTGATATCAATGAGCCCATAATAGCCGGGTGAAGCATTGACTGCATCGAGAAATTCATTAGATAAACACATGTAGAAATATTATGTCTGATTTCTCTGCAGGTCGATCCACTGTGGACATGTTCCAAGTGGCCCCTGGCCTGTGTACCAACTATGCTAGGGCAAGATCCGGTCCACGAGTGTACAGTGGACTCTGACTGTGAGGCCGGTGCAAGCTGCTGTTACGAGGGGTGTGCACGTAAATGTCAGTTACCTGACCCGTGTGACAAACTGGTAGGTGTTGATTTGTTTCGTTAGACGGTAAATATTAATTTAACCAATCGCATTGACTTCAACTTAAAAATGTATATCCACATCTTGTTATTTTTAGATACAAGAATAGGGATATAATTTTAAAGATTTTTTTTAATTTTATTTTTATTTATATTTTAACAAAAAGTATTTTACTAACAATCTAATGAAATAAAGGTGATTTGGGTTATGCGTTAAATCGAAAGTAAAGAATTAATACAACAGTATTAACGTTCAAAATACAATCATGAAATAATCGGATCTGCCCAAAAATAACCTTGCCTACCGATCAAGCCTAAGGGGATATAACTCTATGCAAATGTATTGCAGGGTACAGCTAGTATTATACATGTATATCAATATTTGTATGATCTAAGGATATAATTTGCTGTATTTAATAAAAGCTTATTTTAAAAAGCTGATTTTTTTAAATTTTTGGCTTTCAAAGAATGAACATTTCTTTTATTTGTCTGAACTAATTGTCTTTGCCGGTACCTGATTATGGTATTCTACAAAATACTTAGATAGCTCTATTACTTTGCACACTGGTGTTATATTTCACCTCTGTTTGTTTTGTTTTTGGTTTTTGTTGTTCTTTTTTTTTTTTGGAATTGTAATCTCCTTCTGTATACTTTCCCAATAAAAATATAAATAAAAAGTAAATAAATGTATGGGCGCTAAATAATGAAAAGAGTGTATTATCATCAATTATAATACACACCTGTTAAATTTTCAGTTAGTCAAAGGGTCATAAATCGAGTTAAAGGGTCATAAATCGAGTCATAGGGTCATAAATCGAGTTACAGGGTCATAAATCGAGTCAAAGGGTCATAAATCGAGTCACCAGATAAATCGAGTCAAAGGGTCATAAATCGAGTCATAGGGTCATAAATCGAGTTAAAAGGTCATAAATCGATTCAAAGGGTCATAAATCGAGTCACCAGATAAATCGAGTCAAAGGGTCATAAATCGAGTCAAAGGATCATTAATCGAGTTAAAGGGTCATAAATCGAGTCAAAGGATAAATCGAGTTAATTGGTCATAAATCGAGTTAAACGATTTGATTCTGACAGACAGAAAGATAGAAAGTGACATCAATTAAAAACTTATTCAGTTTTGTTTTTAGTGTGTTGCTATTTGCCTAAACTTTACAGAAAGTAAATATCAAGTTTATTTTTCTCTTTGTTTAATACTTGTTGAACTATACCATAGATATAAAGAACTATACCATAGATATAAAGAACTATACCATAGATATAAAGCACTATACTATAGATATAAAGAACTATACCATCTCATTACAAAGGAACAGAGGTTTTTTTTTGGGTTTTTTTTAAATAAATGAAAAATCGTATTTCATATTCTTATACATAACATGTACAGAAAGTTGGTATTTTAATATAGAAAAATTGATCATTATTACATGTCTTATACTTGAACATTTTATTGATACAGCTGTGCAAGTCTGGATATTCGTGTCTAGTTAGGGAAACGCCATGCTCAAAGCCACCATGTCAGAAGGAGGCAACCTGTGTTCCAGAGAGTAAGTGTTAAGTGTGGTTTAGTCAGTAGAAAGACAGAGAAACAAGAATGCAGGCACGTAGCTTAATGAGTGGATTGGTCAAACTGAAAGACTTACTGATAGATAGAAATATAGACCATATGGAAATATAGAACATATAGAAATATAGAGCATATAGAAATATAGAAAATATAGAAACGTAGTCATATGTGGAACACATTTACCTGATTTTTCTACTATTTAGACTTTAGCTCCATTCTCCTAGCACATTGATATTACAAATAAGTGAAAACCTTGACACACTGGTGCGAAGTGAATGAATATCAAGTAAATCGTCAAATTGCTTTAAATTATGTAGTCTTTAATGCTAGCTTTTTCATCAGTCTTTAGGTAAACTATATAGTATTTCCATACTTTGAATTGTTAAATGGAGTTATTCACCGTTTTTCAGTTAAATAAATCGGTGTTAGCAAATTTATCAATATTCACCCAAATCTTGTTTTTTATGTATCACATTTTATTAGAATTTCGGTCATGGTGACCAGATACAATAAACTTTAACTATTACAATGACTTAGAGCCGCGGTTCTCAACCGGTGGTACGCGTACGGCCCAGGGGTACGGGAAAACCTATGCAGGGGTACGGGCCGCCCCGTAGCGTGAAAATTCTACAGCAGGGACCAGGCATTCTACAGCAGGGGCCAGGCAATCGCGGAGGGGGGGCAGGTAATACATTTTACTAAGTAGAAACAAATAAGCAGAGGGGGCCAGACAAAACGCAGGGGGGCGGCCCCCTGTCCCCCCCGCAGGCTACGGGCCTGGGTACGGGAAAGCTTATGCAGGGGTACGCAGAGAGTTATAATTTTCGTCTAAAACAATCAAAGAATTTAAAGAACTTACGTGGCAGGGGTATCGACGCACATACTTTCGCATCCTTCGGGGTACAGTCATGGAAAAGGTTGAGTACTGGTGACATAGATAAAGAAGTTCGTTTTCCCTAAGCGAGAGTAAAACGGGCGAATGGCTAACAGATCGAAACCGAGGACAGTAGCAGGCAGAGATGGAATCTTGTATGTTTTGTTAATTTAAAGGTCTCACAGTCAAATAAAAAGTAAATAAAGAGAGTTAGCGGACATGCACAAGATAAAGCGAGCAATGAAAGCTGGTTTTTCAGCATTTAGACCAAATATATATAATACAAATAGGTATAATCTCTTGGCCTTCTTAGAGAATAAAATATGATTGCCAGATGAGGTTGGGAGGAGTACAGAAGAGCTCCATTCAGTGACGTAACCAGTAATAGGTGACAGCCGAGACAGGCTTTTAAAATTCCGTAAGAATTCAATGCTTAAAAGTTCTAAAATATGGTTCATACCATCCATTGCTAGTGGCAAACACAAGAGTGTCTCATAAAGCAAACTGCCTTTTACCCCAGTCACGCCCCTTACTTTTTTGTATTGGGCTGAAGATTACATACATACATATACACTTGATTATATATACACACACGTACATACATACATAAATACATACATACATACATAAGTACACATACATACTTTCATATATGCATACTGACAAGCAACTGAAAATATTAACTTTACAGTAAGCGTTTGTTCCTGGTTTACAAAAAAACCGTTTTGAGAAGTGAAACATAAGATTTACACTAATCTCATTAATAAATTGTAGCCCTTTATATAAATACTAGTGGGGAAAGCCTGCTGAAGCTGGCTGAACGAAATCCGACAGAAGTGATAACAAAGAAATATACAAAATACTGCAATAGAAAAGAACATGTGGCCTTAATTGCCATGATCAGAATACGATATGAACAGAAATAAAAAAGAAATGTATAAAATACTGTAATAGAAAATATCATTTGGCTTTTATTGCCGCACGGTTACAACGCATACACCGCACTATATGAAAACTATCTGCGGGGGTGAGGCACGGTTACAATGCATACACCGCACGCTATGAAAACTAACTAACTGAGGGAGACACACGGGTTAGACGATTATGCATATAAGGATGATGATTAGTTTGTAAATGGGTGAGAACTTTCGTTCTCGTCATTGTAAGATCGTGTGTATGTGTTATGGAGATAATGACAGATCTATGTGTCTTCCAGTCCAGGTTCGATGTACAACACCCACGTGTACCACAACGTCGTGTCCAGCTGGCTACACCCGTACACTGGACAGCAACGGTTGCCAGACTTGCCAGTGTGAACGCAAAAAAGGTCAGTATTAGATGATATATATATATATATATATATATATATATATATTGTAACAATAGCTTTAGATATATCTATACAATTTTAGAACCACTGGTTAATTGGTAAAGTCAACATGAAAGTTCATGGGCCCAGGATACAGTCATATGCCTTGATAACTAGGATTCCAGCGTTGTATCTTTGTTTTAGGTAGAATTAGTCTGTCAGCACAGGTCGGTGACCTCTAGATATAGGTGACGATAGATGTAATTAGGGAGACAAAGAAATACTAGCCCACAGTGAGTTTTTAGCCGCACCAATCCCTAGGCTGGAATAAGAGTCATTAATATGTAGATGAGTTAGAAAGGGGGTTTGGGAGCCAATCAAAAGTTCAGGGGCTTTGGGGCACGTGATAAATCATCACCACATATAATGGGATGTAAGTGAGCTTTTAGTTAGAGTAAGAGTGAGAGTTAGAGGCAGAGAGCAGGTAGAGAGCAGGTTAGAGACACGGAGTTAGAGACAGGGGGTCAGACGGAGAGTAGTGGAGACAGTTAGGGAGTAGTGGGCAGAGAGGACGATTAAGAAGTTTAGTTGGGATCGAGAAAAGGACAATAGTTATAAAGTTGTTGATAGGATATTTGAATTATCGTATTCATGATGTATCTTTGTGTTGTGTTGAAATAAAGTAAAATAATCATTATTGACTCGGCTACCTTGTTTATTGAATGTTAGTAAAAGTGAACTATACCCGTTGTAAACGCCTCCGAAGAGAAGAAGAAAAGCCTCCACAGTCTATGATGCAAACAAACATAAATATAAATAAAAAAAAATACAGTGTGACAAATGGTGGCAGCCAAAACAAGACTTCATAGTACAGATTGTTGCAGATTAATCTGAGAAAATAAACAAGACAGTGATCTAAAGAAACGTTCTCTACACGACAAAAGTAAAGTCAATTGAAAGTTAACACAGTGACCCCAGGTGAACCGAGGAACAGTGCACAGATACACACTCCCATGTACCAGAGCAAAAGAGTTACTGCTAAATGCTGATTCTTGACCAGGTGAATTTTTTACTCAAGTCTTCGTACAAGTTTGCATCGTTCAAGTCTACGTTTATATTCGTATAATTAAAGTCGTCCAGTTTGCATTGATTTATTCGTCACTTGCATTGCTCAGTTCTTCGTTCAAATTTGCATCGTTCCAGTCGTCGTTCAAGTTCGTATCTATAATAAGTCCTCGCATATTTTGCATCGCTGAAGTCAACGTACAGTCTACACACTACAAAGAGAGCAGTAAAGTGAAAGCCCACAGCTGAGATGCCAATGCATGTGTACCACTTCTACACACAATAGAGCCCAACCAGGTGAATGAATGTTTTGATTTGACGGTCGCCAGGAATGCGAGTCCAGTGTTGACCTAATTTGCTGAGACGCAATCCCAGATGGTGAATTTAGCAGATTATTACTGCTACTACAAGTTTCATAATATTGATGCAGTGTCGCTTAATAATACCCTGTGGATTTCTATTAATTAAATTGAATAGTGATTTGTGAAGTTCATTTTCATATGAAGAAATTAAATTTGTGTAAAAAAAAAAAAGTGCCTAATTTTATTAAAGTGAATTGTGACGTTTCCCGGATCAAGTGAGCAAGGAGCAGAAGAATTTTCAAAACAGAGAACAGATAAGTTAAAGTAGCATTGATGCACATTGGTCTCATTTTTTATTTAATTGTTATATGTATTTATTGTCTAAACAGAAGATTAGCTTTTGTTTAGAACTCTTTTTAGGGTAAATTTTATTGGGTTTTTGAAAGGGATATACACCGCTGGTGTGTTTAATATTTTATTCTATATTTTTAAATATTATTATTTTCTTTATGATCGAGTTATTGAAGAGACACTATTTTAAGGAATTATATTGATGAGACACGTTAATTTTGTGGACGTCAACTAACTTGAATATTGTCAACTGCATTGTACATTGGTGTGACATTTATACATTGCATATTATTTGCCACGTTAAGAGTTGTTGTTATTATTGAAGATTTAAATCCCATTTTACAGATACAGTTTTAATTCAGTCAGTGAGCTATAACAATATGGAAAGTACCGGTAGCTCAACTTATCTTAATGAGTTGAAAAAACAGGGACAGGAAATAGGGTACAGTGGTGAAGTATTACAAAAATTTGTTAAAGAACAACAAGCATATTATAAGGAACAGTTAGACAGTGCTAGAGCAAAGAATGAGAGAGAAAGAGCATATCAAAAGGAACGTGAAGAAAGAGCCTTCCAATTAGAAAAACTGAAACTAAAATTACAAGCTGAAATTCAATATGACATTGAACAAGTAGAAGACTATGAAGAGACACAAACCACTGCACATAATTAAATAAAGGACACTGTTGACATCTCTCCTGAACAGATTAATAGCATTTTTACTAAATTAGAAAGCATAGACAAGAGTATACAGCTAATATTTAAGAAACTCAGTCAATTAGAAAATGACACAATCATTATTGACAGCAAACTAGATGAACATAGACAATCAGTAACAGAACAGTTGTGCAAATTAAAACTTCATACAGCAGATATAAACAATACAGCACAATTACTGAAACTCCCCATAGATAAAGTTAAATTGGCATTAAGTAAAGATATACACACCAGAACTGCATTAACAAAATCTGAGAATGATTTGCATGTATCCAAGATAGACAAATGTTTAAATCCATCCAGACCAGTACATTACTTGGGTTGCATACAGACAATCAAACACAATAAAGTACAACAACCAGAAAAAGTAACTATACCGTTAAATCAGCCATTCAGACAAAGACGACATAATCACTTAAGGCTATCAAATAGTAAACCTTTAGTTTGTTATATTTGTCATTCCTTGGGACACAAAGCAAAGTTTTGTAACAGACGATTTAGACATTTAACTTGTTTCAGGTGTTTTAAGAAAGGACACATTCAGAAATACTGCAGATTTCAATTCAGAGAAGAACACAATTTGAACCTTCATAGACAAGGTCAGCATAAAGGTCAGCAGTACAGTAAAGTTAACACTTCACCAACATAACAAATAGAAATATGGAAGTTGATCAACCCAGATATAAACATAAGTCTAACTTTAAATACTACACACCATTGAGAAAAAATATTGATAACTTGAATTCATTTTCACAAAAACGTTACTCATTCAACAGAAATAGATATGGTGAAGATCATTGGCACAACCAGTACAACAGTAACAGATATAATGTAGATTACTCACATGTAAATTGTTCACAGCATAAGTTTCTTCACAGTGTGAGAAGATCACATGACACTGACAGATTTCATAGAAACATAGACAGAAATTGGAGACATGTTACTCCAGGTTGAATTTTGATTTGCACAGAAATTGTTCTATTCTTCAGCAATTTACTTTTATATAATTCAATATTTTATTGTTGGACTTCATTATGATTTGATAAACGTTTTGTCAACTTAATAATTTATATTGTCTTAATGAAAATGTAAATCAAGCTACTTACATGTTAAGGTCACATTTTACAGATAGTTTACCAACATATCTTTGTATTATTGGATTGCTTAATATGAAATGATTACTTTATTTACTGATAATAATTGAAAGAATTGTGATTCTCTTTATGTGTCAGGTTTAAGTTTAGTGACGAACTGTTTATCGTTGTTGATTTTGATATTTCATGTTGGTCAGTTACATAGATTCAATATTAAATACTTCTATACCATGCTATCATGATTCATTGTGAACACATACATCTGAATTATGTTTTTAATGCCAAGTGTTGGATATTGTTTTGGATAGTTTTATTCTTCTATTTATTCTACCCAATGGATTGTCTCAGATTTTTTTAGAGTTTATAAAGATTAATTGTTTTACGTTTAGTAGACAAACTTATGATGCATATACTCCTCATTTTGATTTTGATTTTTTGGATGTGAATTTTTGTTTGCTTTATCACTTGACTATTTTTACTCAGCAAGAATGTTGACACCTACATATATGATATAATGTATTTTAAAAAAAAATGTATAACATTTTTTTTAGATGGAGAAGGAGGGTGTAACAATAGCTTTAGATATATCTATACAATTTTAGAACCACTGGTTAATTGGTAAAGTCAACATGAAAGTTCATGGGCCCAGGATACAGTCATATGCCTTGATAACTAGGATTCCAGCGTTGTATATTTGTTTTAGGTAGAATTAGTCTGTCAGCACAGGTCGGTGACCTCTAGATATAGGTGACGATAGATGTAATTAGGGAGACAAAGAAATACTAGCCCACAGTGAGTTTTTAGCCGCACCAATCCCTAGGCTGGAATAAGAGTCATTAATATGTAGATGAGTTAGAAAGGGGGTTTGGGAGCCAATCAAAAGTTCAGGGGCTTTGGGGCACGTGATAAATCATCACCACATATAATGGGATGTAAGTGAGCTTTTAGTTAGAGTAAGAGTGAGAGTTAGAGGCAGAGAGCAGGTAGAGAGCAGGTTAGAGACACGGAGTTAGAGACAGGGGGTCAGACGGAGAGTAGTGGAGACAGTTAGGGAGTAGTGGGCAGAGAGGACGATTAAGAAGTTTAGTTGGGATCAAAAAGAGGACAATAGTTATAAAGTTGTTGATAGGATATTTGAATTATCGTATTCATGATGTATCTTTGTGTTGTGTTGAAATAAAGTAAAATAATCATTATTGACTCGGCTACCTTGTTTATTGAATGTTAGTAAAAGTGAACTATACACGCTGTAAACGCCTCCGAAGAGAAGAAGAAAAGCCTCCACAGTCTATGATGCAAACAAACATAAATATAAACAAATAAAATTCAGCGTTACATATATATATATACTAGCTGTACCATGCAAGACCTTTGCATAGACTTAAATTCATTAGGCTTGATCGGTAGGCTAGGTTATTTTTTTTGGTTTCGGGCAGATCCGATTTTTCCATGATTGTATTTTAAACTGGAATACTGTTGTATTAATTCTTTACTTTCGATTTAACGCAGAGCCCAAATCAATACTACATTATTAGTTGTTATGCCCATTTAGTTAGTTAATAATGTTTGTGAGTGTTATAATAAGTCTTTATATATGCAAAGATGGTCGTCTTTCCTTGAACCATTCTTTTGTTAGTGTATACTGAGATTACTGACTACTGTAAACACTGACTAATTGTTCAACTGTTTTGTATTTTGATTGACAACAGTCTGTGCTCCCACTTGTTTCCTGTTCTGTAACTATGGCAACGTGTTGGACTCTGCCGGCTGTCCAACGTGTAAATGTAAGCCAGAACCAGAAAACCCTTGTTCTAAAATGGTGAGTCTTTTTTTGAGTTATATTTTTGAATGCAGTACAAGACAAACGTATATAATGAATTTTACAACACTAAACACAGTCGAGTGCATTATCGCACAAAAGATAAATATAATTAAGTATTCTTAATTATACATATAAAACACAGTTAAGTGACGGACATTATCACACAAAGCTGTGAGAAAAATTATTATCTGGAAGTGGGATAACCATCAAAAAGTTATGACATTTTTTATTAAACTATTAAGCCCACGGCTGCCAATTCTTTCCCCGAATAATTATCCAGAAATATTTTTTTTAAATATCTGGATACATACACAAATACAGAAAATAATTAGAATTTAAATATTAATGAAAAAAATAATCTAGATCTATTAAATGAAAGCTTTTTTAAAATTTCTAAATGGATAAAAATATATCTAGATGTGGATAAAAGTTATCTAATTAGCCAACCTTAGTTCAGCCTGTTGATTCACAAACAGCACACTAAGTGTAAGTCTCATGAAATTTTCAAAAAATTAACTGGATAGACAAGACCAAAACTTGCATTACAAAGGTACAGGCCCGTAGCGTGCGGGCCGGGCCCCCTGCGTTTTGTCTGGGCCCCATTGATTATTTGTTCTACTTAGTAAAATGTATGACCTGCCCCCCCCCCTGCTATTGCCTGGCTTCTGCTGTGGAATTTTCACGCTACGGGGCTGCAAAGATTTCGATAAAATTACTTTGAAGACATTTAGAAAAGTTCTCATAGTTTTTATTTCATCGTCTGCTAATTTTTTTTTAAAACAATCAAACAGAGTTGTCCCACTAATCAAGAATGCCGACTTTTGAAAACAGAGTGCCCTCAAGCCCCGTGTCTGCCTCGGGCCACATGTGTCACAAGTAAGATAACCTGGTATAAAATTGTTATTATTTAAATCCTCAGCGTGTGACTGGATGGCGCTTTTGGTAGTTAGCCAGATTTGCTTGCTATAGCTGTAGGTTCAGTGACCTATGTCCCCAGCGGAGTACCTCCATAGCAATATCGGCAATGGTGAAACGAAAGAAAGGCACTACAAATAGATAACGTCCATTTTAGTAGGTTATAGGACCTGAGAGATACAAATATCGTCCTACCATCGACTTAACATTGATGGTGTATAGGATCTGAAAGATACATCACTCGTGGTGCCTCCAAAGCTATTGCACTATCGGGTATGGTGGGGATATGCCGTTTCATTTTATTATCTCAGCTGTAAAAAAAACCCAGTTTATCAGATAGCCTCAGTGATACTTGTTTTCCTTTTTCTCAATTAAGATTATATTAAGGCTAATACCTAAATGGAATCAATGTCACCCATAAATCCACTCAAGAGATGTCAAGACTTCCGACTGTGTTGGTGGCTTAGTGGCCGTGAATTGGTAAAATCGATCGTTTCTAAAGAGTACAGGTTCGAAACCCAGTCACCCATTATTCATCTAAGACATTTATGTCATCGTTTATGGTGAAAATATGAGTGTGACACTTAAAAATTAACCGAATGGGTTGTATGTTGATTTTTTTTTTTTTGGGTGGGGAGGTGTGTTAGCTCGTTTGATGATCCTTTGATCATTTCCTACCTTACCACATCCGTCTTAATCATGGAGCTTTCAACTTTGTAATCCACTTATTTATCATGTATCTATGTATTTCATTAATCAATAAATAATGGCTAAATATTTTAAATATCATGAAACTCAACGATTTCCTTTCTGTTATTAAAATATTGCACTCACTGGATTTGCAATGGATTGTGAAGTATAAAATCTTAAAAGGCATTTTTTGTAGAAATTTTCGGACAAATTGTTTTAAGTGAAATTATTGAAGTCTCCTTCTTCACCATGGTAACTGGATAGAAAATACAAACATATAATCAATTCAATTACTTGCATTAGTTAAGGTTTTCTTTTATTACATTTTAAATATTGCAATGAGCCAACATATTCATGAATTATCCATGTGAATTTTTTGACGGAAAAAAATAAATAAATAGATCTTTGGCAAATTTGGTCAAGATGTTAAATATATATATACAGATATAAATATGTATTTTACCAAAATACTAATGAGATAAGTGTCTAATTTAAAAACAAAATTGTGTTTGTTTCTAGAGACTAAAGTCCTCTATGACAACACCTGTGGTCTGAGAGATGAGACAACTGCCTGGTATCCAGTTGTCCAGTACGACAACTTCACAGAAATTGACTGCTCGCTTAAACCATGCAGCGACGGCACCATCTGCGTGCGTGTGTCGGCCAACGTCAACAGATGCTGTTGGCAACATACTCGTGAGTACAGCAGCATTTAAAATAGGGGTGGGCATTTTTTTAAATCGCGGGCCGCAATGGGCTTTATATCCACACCTAGAGCAGATGGACGGGGTGTTGGAAATAACTTACATTGTCGCAATTGATTAGAACCAGTGGACGGGAGCCGGTCCTGGGTCGCTGTTTATAGTCGTAGTGGTATAACATTTTTCTCAGCAAAGTCACACGACTGTAGTTTGCAAAATAGATAAAATATGGCATTATAACGTGTGTTCATGCTAATGAAGTGAATATGGTCAATAAAACAACATGACATGATAACAGACAGTCTCCAGGATAAGACATACATAAGTCCTGAAAAGTTTCACGTTCATTCTATCATGACGTTTTCTCTCTCTCTCTCTCTCTCTCTCTCTCTCTCTCTCTCTCTCTCTTCGTCTCTTCTGCCCGTGCGCTCATCAAGTTTTAGTGGGAGACAGCTCCACAATTAAGTCTATAACATCTCTCCGCCAAGAGTTGTGTCACGACACGGATCCAACAGCCGAAATGACCGTAAGTGGCCCGTGGGCTGTAGTTTGATTAGTAGAAGTTCTCGACTAGCTGATTTTTTTTTTATGTACTTATGCTCTGCCCATAATATTAGGCCGTTATGTATAAGTAACTAGATAAAATTATACCGGTAGCTAGATTTTCTGCGTCATTAAACCCGTAACCACATTGTGGAGTGGATGAAACAAAGAAGCGATGCCGAAATTTGGTCGGTCGCCTGATGACGCGTTTTGATTCACGCTACGATGTGAAAGTAGTAGTGTTGTATTTCTATTTTAAAATAATAGATTATTTTGTGGTTGGCAACGGCAAAATAAAATTCACGACCGCAGCCTCCCACCCCCACCCTACATATGCACAGTGGCGCCGACAGGAAACACGGGCCCAAGGGCAGGACATCATTGCGGGCCCCTTAATAAACAATAAGTCGTGAAAAAAATTACACGGTCGGGGCGGCCGGGCCCCCTGGCAATGACCCCCCTGCCCCCCCTCTCAGCGTGCCTGTATATGCACCCGCGCCTGCCTCTTTTTTGCCTTTTCAGAATGGCTGTAAATTTAAATAATTTTGATTTTAATTAATTATTTAGACTTTTAGAAAGATAAAGATTGAAAGAAGGGATTCTCTTTTTTATATTTTCTCAGAATCGCCCCTTCATTCTTTTGAACTAGCTGTAGCTTGCAAAACCTTTGTACAGAATTATATCCCCTTAGGCTTGATTGGTAGGCTAGGTTATTTTCGGTTTCGGGCAGATCCGATATTTTCGTGATTATATTATAAACTGAAATTCTGTTTTATTAATTCTTTACTTTCGATTTAACGCACAACCAACACCGCTTTTTTATATAGATATTTATCTGTATTTAAAATGAACAACTTTCTACATTTACAGAAGAAAAGGTCCTGGGACCACCAAAAGTTGGACAGTGCCCAGAAGAATACATGCTGGACGGAACTGAAATGTCGCAGCCCTGCGAAATAGACGCGCAATGTCCTGGTAGCCAGAAATGTTGCTACAGAAACCGGATGCCAGGGATGACCCGATACTATGGCAGTTGCTTTACACCTATTCACGAAATAGTCGAGAACGCGGCGTACTACTGCAGCAGGAACCCAATCCTGCAGTACGTTTTCAGCACCGTCAAACTTTGTTGAGTGTACGGGGTCATTTTAAAAACTGCAAAAGGACTCAATGTACAACGTTTCATGCATATTCAATTACTGTTACCTTGTCAGCTTTTTAATTTCAACACGATGCTTATGGACAAATGATAAAAAGTGTTGTGTACCATTTATTTATTTGTATATATTTTATATACTGGTTTGTGAATGTTCTAAATGATGGAATGTATATTTATGAAAGTGCCCTTTGGTTTTCACAATAGTTCTTAGTAGCCTGTAGCTCAGATGTTTTGATAGATTCATAAAAAAGAGTGTCTATGTATAATTATGGATGTTTTATTATCGAGTATATTTGAAATGACATCCCCGAACTATTATAAATAACCGTTTAGTTGATGGTGAGGTATGTCTCATGAATGTATATGTTACAGCTAATGTGCGCTAACTGGTCAACATCTTACATTGACCAGTTACATTGGCCAACAATTAAATTAGATAGCTGACCCATGTGAACATTAGATGGGTCGGACCGGCCAAATCTTGAAGTGACGATGTGAATAGTGTAGTCCGTTAGAGATAACATCAGTTACGAATTTGTTGAGTGGGGAAAAAACATTAAAGTTGGAAAAATGTTTATCTGTGAGATTGACCGCTAAGAGTGGCCCACTGTCTTTATTTAATATCATTTGTTGTGACGGTTGTATGCAGGACCGGCCTTGAGCTGATTTGACCGATTGCTCCTAATTGGACGCGCGCCTGGCGGGGGCCCCGTAATTTACAATTAGCATTAATAGTCATCGTTGTTATTGTAAAAAAAAATAAAAGAGGGGCCTCGCAAGCATCCGTTAAATTGGGCCCCGTAATTCGTAAGGCCGGCCCTGGTTATGTGATTAGTATGATGAGAAAAATTCTAGAGGAGACTTTGACTATTTTTTTTTATTTACTCTAAGAAACGCTTGACGCACATCGTCTCAATAAGCTGGGGTATTTAATTTTAAAAGTTCATGAGCCTAATGGTCCATCGAGCAGATGTAAAATTCTTCAGTGTCTGTAGCCTCGGCATTTTGTAGTTGTCCACCTTTACTTCTGCATCTTAAGTCAGTTACCCCTTTAAAACTGTGTGGACTTGGACTTCCACTAATACCCGAGTATCGAACTTAGAACCCTCAGTCCGATAGCCAAGCATCTACACAACTCGGCCATCCGTCCTCCCATTATTAACTTTTCCTTGTTTAAAAAAAATATGTATAAGATAGAGATATGGTGCGGCAGGTTATATTATTTTATTAATTTATACAAAAACAGAATGCAGCTCTCATGTATAGCCACCCATACTATATAACAGCGGTCGGGAAACCGGGGTAAAAATTACCCTATATGGGGTAAAAATGAATTTTTTGGGGATAAAAATGAAACATTTGTGAGTAAAAAATATACATTTTTAATTTGCCATGGGGTAATATCAACTTACAAAAAAATATTTTGGGGTAATGATTAAAAAAGTTCCCCGACCGCTGCTATTACGGAACAATTTTTTACAAAAACAACTGTACGGAAGTATGTAAAGTAAACCACTAAAACAGCGAAAAAAAACTTAGATCGATTGGATATTTTACAAAATACAATGAAAGCAACATTATTATCATCCGGTTGGCCTAGTCAAGTAGGACGACTGATGCGATCTGCTCGACCGCATAGGGTGTTAACCAGGAAAGGACGCCAAAAGAGTGTTGCCTTTCAACATTTAAAAATTAAGCACCCTCTGGGTGCCACAGAAGCTAACTATGCCCTGTGGTAGGCCTGCACAAATGTAACATTGAAGTCAAACAAATGACTTTTATTTAATAAGTCTGTACATTGTGAGAACCTGTAGAAGTCAACAGTTTGATCTGTGTTAGCCACTCTCCAAACAAGACAGTCTTCCCAATCTGATGGGATACGTCACACGTTACGTCTTCAGTTACACGTCATTTGCAGTGTAGTTTAGAGAGTATCCATGTTTTGTTTGTAGGGGATGTAACAGTAAATAGACATTCATCGATCTGACTACTATGTTGACTGAGCGTGATTTTGTTAGAGATTTAACCCTCTTCATTTCCAACCCCCGTTTTCCTCGTTTAAGTCCTCTGAAAATTTATTTACATTTTTCTTGGTTCATTCTCTTAATATTTCCTTATGCTGTAAACTTTCTTTGCATATGCACTTGTAAGCGCAATTTCTTGTTACTTGCTGCAATAATTAAAACTCATTGCGTTACACATCAAAATATATTTTGGAATACTTTATCGTTGCATCCCCCCCCCCCCGGGTCTACTTTTATGCCTGTATGTGTACAAAACTGTACATGATTTGAAATTGGTTATAATGCAGGTCACATTACAGCTTTGTCTCTGGAAGAAAAGACCCATTTTAATGTAAAAGAAGACCTTATTAGGTGTAGTACATCTTGAACGTCGTCGTATTAGGTGTAGTACATCTTGAACTTCACCGTATTAGGTGTAGTACATCTTGAACGTCAGAAATAAAAAACTCAAATATATATTTAGGCCTATACACATAATATATAAAGAGAGAAAACGATGGAGAGATTAGAGATAGATAGATAGATAGATAGATAGATAGATAGATAGATAGATAGATAGATAATTAGATAGATATATAGATTTATAGATAGATATATAGATATATAAACAGACAGACAGACAGACAGATAGATAGATAGATAGATAGATAGACAGACAGACAGACAGACAGACAGACAGACAGATAGATAGATAGATAGATAGATAGATAGATAGATAGATAGATAGATAGATAGATAGATAGATAGATAGATAGATAGATAGATAGATAGATAGATAGATAGATAGATAGATAGATAGATAGATAGATAGATAGATAGATAGATAGATAGATAGATAGATAGATAGATAGATAGATAGATAGATAAATAGATAGATAAATAGATAGATAGATAGATTCAAAAATATAGTGAATGAAAACTTAACGGCAAGTAATCAAGCTGAGAGAGAAACATGTTATACAGTTTCATACAGTAAGTAATCAAGCTGACAGAGAAATCTGTTATTCAGTTTCATACAGTAAGTAATCAAGCTGACAGAGAATTCTCTTATACAGTTTCATACAGTAAGTAATCAAGCTGACAGAGAAACCTGTTATACAGTTTCATACAGTAAGTAATCAAGCTGACAGAGAAACCTGTTATTCAGTTTCATACAGTAAGTAATCAAGCTGACAGAGAAACCTGTTATTCGGTTACATACAGTAAGTAATCAAGTTGACAGAGAAACCTGTTATTCGGTTACATACATACAGACGCTGGCAAATGAAGGTGTCAATAAAAACTAAGGAAGTGGTTCACAAACCGTTACTTTTAGCCTCCCATTATCAAATACCGGAAAAAAAATCTGCGTCCAAAGTGAATTTAAAGTGTCATTAACTTTGTATCTAAATTTTTTACCTTTTAATTTACAGATAAACAGATTCGTAGCTTTGTAACATGTAGAGTAACAGAGTTGTAGCTATGCACAAATAGATTTTTCCATTAATTAAATACGAATTGAAATTATGTCGTGACCAACAAGTTGTACGCAGCCCACACAATTTTAGAACCACTATATATGGATATTGTGGATGCCGCAATCTTTGTGGTAAGTATCCCCTTTTGAGAGCCCTTTCAGAACTATGGGTTCAGTGGTTCTCGAAATTGGGCCCAATATCATGGGGCATTTGTTTGGGTGTGGGGACAAAATGGATAATTTGAAAATGAGTTTCTCTAAAAATAAAAAAAAACTATCAGTCTACTATGATTTAACTTGTAAATGTTACGTAGAAGACCATGAACAATAAGATGTACAATAATAAAAAGTTGGGAAACACTGGGCCAGACAAATCCAGGTTAGTATTCTTTACCCACGTGAATGATGTTGTGTCAATACCGTCATATCGAGAAGTTTCTGAATCATAATACTGATCCGAATCAACAATCTATACTTGACACACACACACAATCACACACAAATAACATGCTGCTGTGCATAGGATTTTTCGTTTTGCATCTCTTCATTTTTTCTTCTGGACAAGAGGTAAGTTAAATCTTTCACAACGCTATGCATTATGCATTACTTTGAAACTGGTAAAATGAAGAAGTCATACTGGTACGTGGGGTTTTTGGACGAGTGTCATATGTGGGGGGGGGGAGTCGTTCGAGTAGACATTTATGCCGTATAGCAACGCTACTATTAAGGTCACCCCCTCAGGTTTGAGGCCTGTGGGCCAGGGACGGCTCCTTTAGTCCCTACCCCCAAAATGCCGCATTTTAATGAACAGAATTTTACATTTAGTATTGAAAACATTTTTTGTCATATAAACCAACCAATTAGAAATAAGAAAAAATTTCTTAAGAAAACAAAAGGGTGTATCATTAAATTTGAGTTTATTAAGCTAAGATCCTTTATTTTGCTTATTCTACTAACGTGTTGAATTATTTTTTTTCTGCCTCTTGCCAGACAAATCAGAAATTATGCCAACTAAAGCCCGTGGGTCAAGTACGGTTCATTTAGCTGCTTGGTCCCGAGCTTTTGAATACATTAAATAAATATTGAAAACTCCATCCTTGTGCTGTTGATCCAGCCTGTCTGTCGAATTTCATCTCTTAGTCCGGATAATCTGTCAAATTTAAGAACCAATTGTGTCCCGCGATTCAAAAAGTGTGCCAACTTCTGGCTTACTCGGCTAACAGGGGTAGGAAATTTTGATATCTGGCCAGGTAAAGTCTCTTTCAGGGCCAGGTAAAGTCTACTTCAGAGCCATTTTCTATCATCTGACCAGGTAAAGTCTACTTCAGGGCAATGCTCTGTCATCTGGATAGGTAAAGTCTACTAAAGTGTCATGTTCTCCCTCATCGAATGGCACTTTTTCACCAATATGTTCCGGTCTAATCACACATACAAACACAACTATAACTAACTTAATTGCGAGCCCCTATTTAGGGGTAAAAGCTTAACATTATGTGTTTTTGGTTGTACACCACCTTATTTCATCTCTCTGAATCCATCATTCACTCATTGAAAGTTTACTGCAGAACCTTTACTCTCTCACAAGCATTTTCTTTACCTCTTTGCTAAGATACGAAGCACATCCAAAGTTAGTTCGATTACTAAAACTATGACGCCATATTAAAGTTGTAAGGTTAGGCAAAATAACGTCGATTGAGGAGCACTGCTGAAATTAAATGTCATAACGTATTAACGGCCTACTTTAATGTATGTCCGTTTAATACATACTAGCTGTACACTGCAAAACCTTTGGATAGTTATATCCCATTAGTAGTGTTGTTTTCGTTGACGAAAACTAAAACTAAAACTAAAATTAGCAGCAAGACTAAAACTAGACGAAAACTGAAATTATTACAGAAAAAACGAAATAAAAACTGAAACTAAAATATAGTGTTGCTTTCGTTCACCAAAACTAAAACTAAAACCTTCGTTAACGAAAATGTTGACTTTTCGTCAACGAGAACTAAAACATATGACTAAAACTAAAATTAGAAGCAAGACTAAAACTAGACGAAAACTAAAATTATTAAAGAAAAAAACGAAAAAAAAAATGAAACTAAAATATGACCTGGGACTAAAACAACACTACCCATTAGGCTTGATCAGTAGGGTAGGTTTATGTTTGTTTTTGGCAGATCCAATTTTTTCATGATTGTATTTTAAACTGGAATACTGTTGTATTAATTCTTTACTTTTGATTTAACGCAGAACCCAAATCGCTATTATATATTAATATGTTCCAATTGGCTATAACTAAATGTATAAATCCTTCAAAAGTTCCGTGTCATTCCGTAAAGAGCTCCGTGTCCTCAGTTTATTGTGTAAACCTTTGTTCAGAGAGTTTGTGGCGTATTAACTATTAGCGTTCAGTGTCTTTGATGACGTCATTTAAAAATGTAAATGTTTCCTCTTGCCTCGGTAATGAGCTTATAGTGAGACCGTGAATATAATTCAGACATGCCTTTCAAAATCCACAACCAGCGGTGGATTTGACGCAAACGTGGGGGCCTCGACTTCCTTGCGGCACACAAAGTAAACATTTTTTTACAATTTTTGTCCAATGGGTGGGTAGTTTTTTTGTTTGCATCTGATACTGATTTGTCCACCTTTAGTTAACTGTACTGGGGCCATGGACGAAACATGGAAACTTTTGCGATTCATATCCTTAACGCCAGACGGGCCAAGTATGACCTGTCTAGCTTTTTTAATCCGACCCGTGTTCTGCTCTTTTCCACTAGTTCTCATCCATGACGGTTACATTTAATTTATATCAATTCATAAGAATATAAATTCCTCATCCACCTGCTCGTGGTCCGGCCCGCGGTTTAAAATGTTTGCACACCCCTGCTTAAACTATGAAAATCAAGCTGTAAGAGTGACAGCCACTGTATCGTTGAACGGTCACGTACTTCTGAGGGCCTTGTAGACATATTCATTTGAAATTTGTTGTTTGTTGTTTTTTTCATGTGCAGACAAGATCCAATGAAACTTTTTGTTTTTTCCATGTACAGACAACATTCAATGAAACTGTTTGTTTTTTCCATGTACAGACAACATTCCATGTACAGACAACATTCAATGAAACTTTTTGTTTTTTCCATGTACAGACAACATCCAATGAAACTTGTTCCAGAACGCCCCTGCCTTGTGTCCAGGCGAGTACGGCCCCCATACGTCACGAGTGTAACAATGACACCCAGTGTGGGCCAGGAGTAATGTGCTGCTATACAGGCTGTGCGCGGACCTGTGTATCGACTGACCCGTGTGATCGAGTGGTGAGTAGTCTGCGATATGTTTGGTGAAAGTGACACGCGCTATAATAGAGTGAGTAAACATACAACTGCGCATTACTATCCCCCCCCCCCTATACTTAAGCTTCATCAAGCTTGCTGAATATTTATACCCCCATATCTTTTTGTTAGCTGATAAAATAAATGCGATATTAAGACAGATGTGATCTCTCTCTCTCTCTCTCTCTCTCTCTCTCTCTCTCTCTTTACCTTTGTTTTCAATCATCTCACAGGTGTGTAAGTTAGGCTACTTGTGTCAGACCAAAGTGCCACCGTGTCAGAAGTCGACATGTCAAACTGAAGCCTACTGCTCACCAGAAGGTAATTAAAAAGCATGTAATTGGGCGTCCAGGATAGATGAATCCATGCCTGTGTATAAATATGATTGGCTTTAGAATGTAGGCCTACTTGATTACAGACAGTCATGATAATAACACTTATGATCCAGGTATTCATCAAGATACACCTATATACACCTTAAAGATAATGGCACCACGGTAATAATAACTATAACGGTGCCGGTGAATATTTTAAAGTGACTGGTAATAATAATATACACTGTAAAGGTTATGTTACTAATAACCTCGAAAATGAAAATCGTAAACTTGCCTTATAACTGACCATAAGGAAGAATTGTTTATCTCTTACATCATATAAAGTATAAACCTTTAATAGGAAGAGATTGTATAGTGCCTTTCTTTCATACCTACTATAGCTAAGAGTTTAATGGACATGAAGGCACAACGAAAGATATATCTCACAGAATAGAAACTATTTAATCTGTGATAATATACCTTAGCTTTTTAGTGAATTTTCAATTGCAATTGAATGTTTAAAAATGTGCAACATGTCAGAAAAAAAATAATCTGTTTAAAAAAAACTTGTGGGATTTGATTGTCTCCTTCTTATTATGTTCTTTCTTCGGGATTATTTTTATTGATACATTAGTTCCCTTAAGCCCCAAAGGGTTCATCGGGGCAGATGAAGTGTAGAAAAAAACAAACAAAGTCGACCTGAATAAGTCCCAAGGTTCTCACTGAGATTCAAAACTGGGACCTCTCCGGTCGACAGTCAAGCATTCTACACCACGCCACCACCCGTCCCTCATTTGATATATTGGATTGTCTATAATTCTGGGTGTGTTGATATGTTGCTTTATTTTTTATCCATAAGTTAACTGAACGAAAAATTAAAGCTTTGTATCAACAGAAACAACAGAACATTCATGACTATATTTATAATTACCTCAACTATATTATACCTTCAACAAAACGTGTTAACCGTTGTACAGTTTTTTAAAAAGTCAAATGTAACATTGTTTATTATTCAGAACAGGTCAGATGTCCAGCTCTAAGATGTCCTACAGAGTACTGCCAGGCGGGTTATGAAAGAGTCGTTGATTCAACCGGTTGTCCAACTTGTGAGTGTAAGCGCAAAAAAGGTGAGTTTACACTATGCAGCCCTGTGGTTCTCATCTTGTTACGGGGAAAAGCTATGCGGGTGTAGCAGCGACTTGTGGTTTTTTTTTTAAACAACCAGGAGTTTTATGTAGGTCGTCAGTTTGCTACGTATGGGTGGGGGGGGGGAGGGGTTACTCGCAGACATACTTTCGTACCTTTTGGGGATACAGTCGTGAAAAGGGTTGCAAACCGTTGACGTCACCGATCTATGGTTTCAACCAATTCATCTGGAGGTTCAACTGGCTCAACTCTGGAACAAATGTTCAACTATTTACTTGTCTATCTCTACCTCAGACTGTAGCCCGACGTGTTCTATATTCTGCACATACGGTCAAATCACATCCGAAGACGGCTGTCCAGTCTGCAGGTGTAAGAAGGAGCCAGACAACCCGTGTACCAACCAGGTAAACCTGTTTGTCAGTGTCATTCAACACACTTATCCTGTGGTCTGGTGGTTAGATTGGCATATAGCAAGGGGCAGTTACCCTCTGATCTGGTGATTTGATTGGCATATAGACAGGGACCGTCACCCTGTGGTCTGGTGGTTAGATTGGCAGATAGACAGGGACCGTCACCCTGTGGTCTGGTGGTTAGATTGGCATATAGCAAGGGGCAGTTACCCTCTGATCTGGTGGTTAGATTGGCAGATAGACAGGGACCGTCACCCTGTGGTCTGGTGGTTAGATTGGCAGATAGACAGGGGCCGTCACCCTGTGGTCTGGTGGTTAGATTGGCAGATAGACAGGGACCGTCACCCTGTGGTCTGGTGGTTAGATTGGCAGATAGACAGGGGCCGTCACCATGTGGTCTGGTGGTTAGATTGGCAGATAGACAGGGACCGTCACCCTGTGGTCTGGTGGTTAGATTGGCAGATAGACAGGGGCCGTCACCCTGTGGTCTGGTGGTTAGATTGGCAGATAGACAGGGACCGTCACCCTGTGGTCTGGTGGTTAGATTGGCAGATAGACAGGGGCCGTCACCATGTGGTCTGGTGGTTAGATTGGCAGATAGACAGGGACCGTCACCCTGTGGTCTGGTGGTTAGATTGGCAGATAGACAGGGGCCGTCACCCTGTGGTCTGGTGGTTAGATTGGCAGATAGTAAGGGGCCGTCACCCTGTGGTCTGGTGGTTAGATTGGCAGATAGAAAGGGGCCGTCACCCTGTGGTCTGGTGGTTGGATTGGCAGATAGACAGGGACCGTCACCCTGTGATCTGGTGGTTAGATTGGCAGATATACAGGGACCGTCACCCTGTGGTCTGATGGTTAGATTGGCAGATAGACAGGGACCGTCACCCTGTGCTCTGGTGGTTAGATTGGCAGATAGACAGGGGCCGTCACCCTGTGGTCTGGTGGTTAGATTGGCAGATAGACAGGGACCGTCACCCTGTGGTCTGGTGGTGAAATTGGTTAATTGCCAGGACCGGCTGGATAATTTATAACCAATATTTATTTTTTGTCGAGGGGAGGGACTCCACAATTTATTCTAAATTCTGAGAGGTTAATTTGTTCGGGACCATTTTCTATGGGGTGTGGCTGGGGGTAGGGGTGATTTTCATTAACATTGAAAGTTATTTTGGTATTACTCATTCGGATTTGGTGGTTTTTTGCTTCATTTTATAATCTTGGTTTCTTTTCTACATACTTTGGGTTTTCTATGAGCCCTAATGGAAAAAGAAATCCCATTGGCAGCCCCTGCCCAGTACCCCGTAGCGACAGTCGAACGCTCTACACTGCGCAACCACCTTTCCCTGAATGTCTTGTAGCCTCTACACTGCACAACCAACTTTCCCTGAATGTCTTGTAGCCTCTACACTGCACAACCACCTTTCCCTGAATGTCTTGTAGCCTCTACACTGCACAACCACCTTTCCCTGAATGTCTTGTAGCCTCTACACTGCACAACCACCTTTCCCTGAATGTCTTGTAGCCTCTACACTGCACAACCACCTTTCCCTGAATGTCTTGTAGCCTCTACACTGCACAACCACCTTTCCCTGAATGTCTTGTAGCCTCTACACTGCACAACCACCTTTCCCTGAATGTCTTGTAGCCTCTACACTGCACAACCACCTTTCCCTGAATGTCTTGTAGCCTCTACACTGCACAACCACCTTTCCCTGAATGTCTTGTAGCCTCTACACTGCACAACCACCTTTCCCTGAATGTCTTGTAGCCTCTACACTGCACAACCACCTTTCCCTGAATGTCTTGTAGCCTCTACACTGCACAACCACCTTCCCCTGAATGTCTTGTAGCCTCTACACTGCACAACCACCTTTCCCTGAATGTCTTGTAGCCTCTACACTGCACAACCACCTTTCCCTGAATGTCTTGTAGCCTCTACACTGCACAACCACCTTTCCCTGAATGTCTTGTAGCCATGTATAATATGTTGAACACTTAACAATTTCAACAAGAAAAAAAAAAAACTAAAGTAAAATATTTTCTAAAAAAAAGTCAACATTTCGGTAGTTTTTTTTTCTTTCTTTTCCAGACTTGTTCACCAGATAACGAATGTAGGTTAGTGGCACCACCATCTTGTCAAACTTTGCCATGTAAGCCACAGGCTAGGTGTGTGGCAAGTAAGTCCTGATTCATTCCATATTGTCCATAGAAACGCGCAAAGCTGTCTTCAAAACTGGCCACACCCGTGGCTTTGTACGGTGGACTCACGAGCGTAGGGGGTTTCAATCTAATTGACCTATTTATTTTTATTGGGGGAGGGGGGCAGGCACAACACACTGGCTTCTTGTCGAAGGATCCACACATACGCACTCGTTCATATAGACAGGCAATCTAACCAACCACTAATGACTCCATATGCCCAATGGGACACTGCAACCAATAGAATTACTTCATGTGGCTAATAGGGTGCCGTCATGGATTGTTCCCCAGGGAGCCCCAAATGTAGCCCAAGTCTCGGCCTATGGCCTCAAAGACCTAAGAACGGCCCTGCATATATCTGTTAGGACCAGGGCAGGCCTTAGGCCGATTTAGCCCCGTAGCGTGAAAATTTTACTGGAGGGGCCAGGCATTCTACAGCAGGGGCCAGGCAATAGCAGGGGGGGCAGGTAATACATTTTACTAAGTAGAACAGATAAGCAAGGGGGGCAGACAAAACGCAGGGGGGCCCCGGCCCCCCCACACGCTACGGGCCTGGACTGATTGCTCCAAATTGTAAAAAAAAATTATCGGCGGGCTTTTGTCTTTTTTCAAAATGTGAGCTCCAGCAGGGGCCAGGCAATAGCAGGGGGGGGGGGCAGGTAATACATTTTACTAAGTAGAACAAATAAGCAAGGTAGGGGCGGCCCCCCCCCGCACGTTACCGGCCTGGACCGATTGCTCCAAATTGTAAAAAAAAAATGATTCGAAGAGTTTAAAAAAATGTTCGACTGCGGCGGGCTTTTGTCTTTTTTCAAAATGTGAGCCCCCCCCCTCCCACCAGCATTTTTGCTGGTTGCGCCACTGGCTACGAAAGATATTTTAATAGGAAGATAGCGTGGGGGGGGGGTATTACATATTATGCCTACTTTAAAAACTTCTCTGCAGCACTTATACATATTTTCATCTACTAGCAGTATACTCGGAATTGCGCGAGAAGATGTAGTGCCTCGTGACACTTGAAACTTGTTAGGGTAAATAAATGGATGTCAATCCACGCCATCTAGTGTTCAGAAGCAATTTATTGTTAACAAGTCACTAATTATATTTTACCCGTAAACGCCAATAAATTATTCCGGATAAATTAGTATAATGGTAACCGATTTTCTCGCTGTTAAAATCATAAGAATGCTATTTAAAGATCCAAATATGAAAAAAAAACCGTTTCTTTCTGCTATTGTGTCTATTTTTATGAGGATGACGGCACGGACTGAATCCTGGTAAATTGTGTAGACACCATATATACAATTTCTGGGAATTAGTTTCAGAGAGTATCACAAAACATTTTGTGATCTCTCCTTCCTGGTCTGAGAGACATGCCTTGATCCACGGGGGATGGATCATAGGGGTTCTCTAGTCAGTAAAAAAAAAACCATTACTTGCGAGGGTGGTGGTACTGTGGTCAATGAGGACTATCCGAGACCGCAGTATTCAGCGCCGCCAACAATGTTGGTGTGGTAGGCACACTACACCCTACCATGCTGGCAATGGCGGCGTTAAAAAAAAAATAAATAAAATAAAAAAAAAAAATATACAATTTCTGCCTAAAGTCCACAGTCCTATGTATCATATTTAGTATCCCTACCAGTAATGATCATTTATTAAAAATGTGTATAATATAACGATTTTTTTTGTAATAAAATTTTGTTGGGTTTTTTTCAGAGATAAAATCTATGTACGACAACTCATGTGGAATTAAGGACAGGACAACTGTGGGTCGCCCTGTTTTAGAACAAGACAGAGTTACGGAACTTGACTGCTCCCAAAACAGGTGTCCCGACGCGTCTATTTGTTCAACGTTTGGCGCAAATACTCACAGGTGTTGTTGGCAGTACACACGTATGTACCTGATGGAAATTACCCACAACTTAAATATTTAACACGCGCCATTCAAAGTGTTTCACAGTTTTAACGAGCAGAGCATATATACATGGGCCGACCTGTTACATTAATTTATTCCAGCTCTTCCTGATTGGATTCATGTAATTTTAGTAGCCAAGCATAGGAGATGAAAGTCTCTACCAGGGAAATTTGACCTCAAAATGACGTCATTTTTGTAGGGATATTGGTCTTACCTTCATGAGAGCCGTACAAACCTATCTGTCGCCCGGGTGCAGAGTATTTAGCCACCCCTCCGAAGATGAACATACTTTTTTGATTTTGTCATTTGCAAATACAAGCCACCATTACATAACTTTGATTGCTGACTTCATAAATTCTTTTAATTATCAGGAATGCAGCATATGTTGGTACATTTTAAAAATCATTAGGTGTCGTTCACAATTTACTTAACGCATTTCAGTGATCCCCCCCCCCCCATCTCTTGTTACACCTCTCACTAGGGAGCGACCGATATGCCTTTTTACCGATAGTCCGATACCGATATTTTCCCCCAGCATTTTTACCGATACAGATACCGATATTTTTTTTAATCAACAACATTGCTAAACACGTGTTTTTCTCGTGCTACAGCTAATGACGTATGTCAACCCTTGCTCACCCCTTCCCTGTCTTATTTCGAAACACTTCTCCCACACGTAAGTCTTGTTTCTACCCCCCCCCCCAACTTCCCATCCAAAAAATAAATACACACAGATGTTCACTAATTGTATCATTCAAGGTCATACATTAGAATTAAAAAATGCCAATCCTATTGTTTCAAGGTCATATCGCTGATGCAATTTTTGTGGACGTGACAATTTCTGTGTACGGGTTTTTTTTTTCCTTTTTTTTTTAAGTCTGGTTATAGAATTGGAATATTTACGGATTTTGTTTTCTGCAACTCTGTTGTGAAAAAAAAATGTATCGGCAGCCAAAAAACGGCTGGTCCGATAGTTAACCCATAGGTCGCTCCCTACAAAAATCGGTCGATCCGATATTAACCGATAGTGCCAATATCGGTCCGATACCGATCCGATTATCGGTCGCTCCCTACCTCTCACTACTAGTACATTATTCTATTATCATTAACTATGTTATATTTATGAAAAAAATAGAATCATTTAAAACGGTCAAAGTGTTTTTAGGGCTGTTGCGATATTGTTTGACATAAAGAAAATCAAATTTAAGTGGAATTTTTTTTTCATGTCCAATATTTTCTTCTACTTGGCGTTACACAATATTGGTACATATAGTAGTAGGCCTACATTGTAACATACTGTTTCTTTATGCCATCTTATTTCAAAGACTCTTGAATATGCAAGTAAATGATAAAAAGTCTAGTCCCCACATATGTGCTCAACCAATTGACAGGGAAAAATTCCCAAAAATTGTATTTCCTTGATACTCTCCCACACCTACTTAAGTTGGGTAAAATTTCTTTTCCATGACAGATTCAAACCTTTAACTTCAGGCAACATCTTTCATCACAAAATAATTTTTACCATACTTTTATAACAAATATGTTTATTAGTCCTTGTATAGCGTGAGCTTAAAAAGAATTTCTGCCATTATAATCGGTGCAGTACATCATTATATTTCAATGTGTGTACTTATTTCTTCCATTATAATCCGTGCATTACATCATTACATTTCAATATGTGTACTTATTTCTTCCATTATAATCGGTGCATTACATTTTAATGTGTGCACTTATTTCTTCCATTATAATCGGTGCATTACATTTCAATGTGTGTACTTATTTCTTCCATTATAATCGGTGCATTACATCATTACATTTTAATGTGTGTACTTATTTCTTCCATTATAATCGGTGCATTACATCATTATATTTCAATGTGTGTACTTATTTCTTCCATTATAATCGGTGCAGTACATCATTACATTTCAATGTTTGTACTTATTTCTTCCATTATAATCGGTGCATTACATCATTATATTTCAATGTGTGTACTTATTTCTTCCATTATAATCGGTGCAGTACATCATTACATTTTAATGTGTGTACTTATTTCTTCCATTATAATCGGTGCATTACATCATTATATTTCAATGTGTGTACTTATTTCTTCCATTATAATCGGTGCATTACATCATTATATTTCAATGTGTGTACTTATTTCTCCCATTATGACCGGTGCAGTACATCATTACATTTCAATGTGTGTACTTTCAGAAGAACAAATCTGGACGCCTCCTAAGGTAGGTGAGTGCCCTGAGGAGTACATGATCAGTGCAAGCAAGGAGTCCCAGCTGTGTGAGGTTGACGGCCAATGTCCAGGAGAGCAGAAGTGCTGCTACAGGCTCAAGAGTTCATCTTTATCTCAGTACATAGGGGCCTGTATGTCCCCAGTTCATAAAATCTTGGAAAATAAAACTTCACTGTGTAAAGGTTCTTCAATAATAAGCTCAGTCCTCAACATGATCGGCGCATGCTAATTGAAATTTGGCATTAACAATTATACATTTATTTTTACAGTTGACAAAAAACTCAAAAGTCATTTTCAAATTGTTTTTTCTTTAATATTAATGAAATTCACAAAGAATTACTAAGAATTTTTATATGAATTGTGAAAAATGTAGTTTTGTCAGCATATTTATTGAAACATTTAAATAAAACATTGCTACATTAAATTGCCATCTTCCATGACTAGCCTGGTTCTCTTGGTAGTCCAACTGAAACAATAAAAAAAATTAAAGATCAAGGTCAAGCTCATGTTGTTTTCTTTATCACATAAAAACAATCAACAAACAATCAACAAAGTTGCGTAACTTCACCAAAATTAAGATTTTTTTCAAAACGAAAGAAAAATTCTGGATCAAATACCTGACATCATTGTCATCTTTGTTTTCGTGGTTTCTTTTCTTGCCTGAATTTTTCCTTCTGACTCCAATGTAGTCATCATCTCCATCATCACTACTGTGCGTTGAGCTCTGGTCATCAACGACTTTTTTAACTTCATCTGTATTTTCCTCATCATTTGTGTCATCCTCCTCATCCTCATCATTTGTAGCATGGTCAGGGACAACTCCAATGGGCACAGTGGACCAGTCCACTATATCTGAAAAGCATTTCGATATAATATATTTTTTTATAAATGTACACAAAAAAGAACTGCATTATTATTCATGGAATAAAAAAAACTTTAAAAAAATGCACACCTATGAAAACAAATTTAAATAAAAAAGCAAACTTAAAAATATTGACTGCTAAACATACAAATACATGTATATATAATATTTTGACAATGTTTTAAAGTTTTATTGAGATTAAAAACATTTAATTAAGAACACACTGTACCATATATATTCAGAACGAAGTGGCTACGGTTACATCAAGCGCCATTATATTAGGGTTAGCGGGAGTACGCATTTTTTTTTCGGATACCAGCAATTATATTAGGGTTAGGACTAGGGATAGGGTGTGGAGCAATATATATTGATGTAACCCGGAAAAAAAAATACGAACTCCGTCTTGATGTTACCGTAGCCACTGTGTATTCAGAATGTGTGTAGTATGTTGTCAGTGACCACAATTAAAATATAAAGACCTACCTGTACACAACAACCAGGGTATGTCATTATGTTCTAGACTGCTCTGAATGTCAAGGACAGTGTCAGATGATATCAGAGAGCTCAGGTTAAGTTTTGCTTTTTTTATATCTAGATGAAAAATTGGAATTGACATTAAATGGAATAAATACAGTAAAAAAGGCAATCAAAATCATAAAAAAACATTTTGAATCCAATGTTAAGTTAGTAAAAATATAAACCATAAAAATACCTAAAAAGAGCATAAAATTAAAATATATTACAAAACAATTAAAGTTAAATTGTTTCTGTAAATATAAACTACAGGGAAAAACTGACAGTTAAATGAAAAATTGGACATAATCAGATATACCACTACATCCAGTGTAATTCTTACATTTTGATAAGCAGTTTTACCATTAAATAAATTACACCCATACTGACTTAAAATCATACAAATGTTTGTATATAAACAAATGTGTATGAGCTTTTCTTGATAGCAAATAAAAAAAAAAACAATAAATGAAGTGGGATATAAAATAAAGAACTAAGTTAATGATTCAAAATTTGAGCTTTTGGAATAGTGCATCAAATGCATTATGCTCTGGATATTTTCATTTAGTAAAAACGGCACCCAGAAAAAAAAACGAGAAAAGAAGAAAAAAAGACCTTCAACTGTGTAAACTGTATCAGAATCTGACCCTTCAGATGAACAATATTCCTCAGCTTGTGTCTGCATATTTAACAGCTTCATAACTTTAGAATAATCTTCTGTTCCTAGGCTCTCCTTATCTGCAAGACTGAGTTTCATAGCAGATACATTAAGTTTTATAACAAACAATTATTTACGACAAATATATTTTAAGTGACATTGTAAAATTAAACTATGCACATGCATTGTAAAATTAAACTATGTAGATGCACAAATCAAAACAAAATATTTCGAGTTACATCTTTGGGAGAGAAAAAAAAATTCCCTTGGTTTTTCCAAAAATTGATTTCTAAACTTTTACAAATCACATGTCAACATAAAAAGTGAATTTGTACACTGATGTCAGATAGTGGTGATGTTATTTATATATAGCAAAAAAAATTGGAAGAAAATGAATTTGTAAACTGGAGATGACAATTTTGACAATTCCTAATTTCATAATCATACATGTTATAATCATTATGTTTGTTATTTTCAATTTTTGTTAATATTAGGACTTTGTTGTTAATTGATGAATGATTTAAAATTTCAATTCCGCAACTTTTTGATAATTTCATGTGTAAACCATGTAATCCAGTAACACATATTTCATTTTTTTTAAATGCAGGTACAGTTTTATCAAGATTTCCATCTAGATACAAGATTGTAAAAAAAACGTATTTCGGATAATAATGTAGTAAAAACAAATCAACTGAGCTGAAATATATAAAGATTGTAATAGCTTTCAATTCAAACAGACTTAAAAAAACAACATAGTCAACCATAAGTAACAAAATGTAAATAAGAAATATTAATAACAAAATATATTTTTCTTATGTTTAAATTTATATCGTCAGATAATATAGAGATATTATAGACCAGGAATAGCCATGCATGAGGTCAATTTCATGTTTAAAAGAAAAATATGTAGAAAGAGCCACATCATAGGCACTTTGATAAGGTTTAGTACTCAAATAATCTTTTGAAAAAACTGACTCCAGTGAGAGTCATCCTAAACACAACAAACAGCCACATTTGACCACAACTGACAGGTGTAAATAAAAAAGTATCATTAGCACCTAACTCTCTTTATTCTCTTAAAAAAGCTAACTAAACTGTACATTAATGGTGTATCGCTCAGAATATGGCTGACAATGGCCACAGTAGTGACATATAATTAATACTTGAGACTTACTATTTTAAAAGATGAGCTGTCAGCTTGTTGATGTTCTGTAGACAACCAGAGAGAAGAATTTTCGTTGGTATGGCAACTGGGTTTTTAAAAATACTTTCTTGCTTCTGTTTTCTAGTCCGTCTTCGTTTGAACTTCCTAGACAGACCTTCAACAAAAAGTGTCAAATGGTCAAAAAAAATTTGGGAGAAAGAACGTTCAATGTTTTAAAAGTCAGTTTATGTGACAGTTAGGGCCAAGAAGGGAACTATTTTACTTTTTTACTTTATGTGACAGTGTTAAAATGTCATTAGAGAGATAAAAATAACTTTTTTCAAGAGTGGTGAAAAATTGTTTTAAATGAGGTAAATGTTCAGCAATGTTTAAAATATGGAAATAACAGAAAAATGCAAGTATTCAATGACCAAGTAATAAAATGAAAAAAATTATACAGGTGAAATTGATTTTCTAATTTAAAAAAACATCAACAAAGGATTGAGTAAAAAGCTATTTAAAAGTAAATACTTTACATTGTGAGAGAATGAAAGCAATCCATGCAACCAGCTGATAGTTACGTAGCCCCTCTCCAGAAGTTACAGAAAAAATGGCAATGTTCAACATAAAGGGAAGAGCACCTGCACTGTTGAGTTTTTTTAATAGAGGTCGCCAAAATTCTGCCATTTCTAAAGGCACTGTAGGTGGGGAGCGTGTAAGGAGATCTGAAAAATAATATTACCCCCTTGTATAACGTAAGAAAAATAATCTTAATAATATGTGTCTTTTTTGACAAACAAAAGATAACACCAACTGTTAGCCTAGTAAATGTTCAAAATTACCTACCATCACATGATACTCCTAGAGCAGCCAGTTGCTCTTCTGTGGAAATTAAAATACCATCCTCCAGCAAACATTTTATAAATCGCAATCTGTACAGAGGAAAAATAGATATGTGTACATGTAATAGCTATTGATGTATCTGTTGAAATAAGAAATAAAAAAAAATTAAACTAATATATTTACTGAAACCTTTAAACTAAAACACAACACTAAAGAAATTCGGACTTTTTGTTATCATTACCAAAGAATTTCTTTTTATTCATTTTTGGCAAATTAAAAAAGACATGTCCTAAAATTAGATAAATCTAATTAGTAGCTTGTTTATATATATAATATATTACTGTTACGAACAACTAATAAAGCCTAGCTGTACCCTGCAAAGCATTTGATACATATTTTCAAAATATTTTTTTTTAAGTTATGAACGAAATTCAAAATCTAATTAGTTGTTGTTTCTTTTCCTTGAAGCAAACTAAAGGATAAATTATTTCAATTTAAAAAAAAAGTTTAAATTTTTTGTAAAAGATATCTAATTAGTTGTTGTTACTTTTCATTAAAACAACAAAAAAGAAAATTATAAAAAAAATTGAATAAAAAAAAATAATGACAGCGCAAGAAATCGAACCTGGGTATCCAGCAAAAAAAAAAAAGCTAGTCACTTAACTATTAAGCCACCGAATCCAAAAACTTATTTGATTTTTATTACTTTATATAAAAATTGCTCGAAATATGAGTAAGTCTTAAAAATATAATATTTTATAATTTAAAAATAGATCAATCCACTATTTATTTTAAAAAATTAATAATGTGATAGCTGAAAACTTAATTTCTATAGAAATTTGCAGAATTTCTTTTTTTTTATATTATATTGACTTTTAAAAAAGAACTTTATTTGTGAAATTAGATACGAGAACGCGCTCGCTAATCTAATCGTCAGAAATTTTCGATTATTACTAATAAAATACTTAGGAATGTAGTTTGGTGATGAGTCAAGCAACCTTCTTCAAACTCTTGGTTGTTTTACACGAAAATTATTTTTGTTGCTATGAACCCCTACACAATCTTTCCCGTTTCACTTGGGATGCGCTTAGCACCGGTTGAGAACCGTAGTTTTATGCCAAGATAAACAAACCAAAATGACTACATAAAAACGCCAACTCGGATTTTCAATATGTCCAAATTAATATATATG
The DNA here is from genome assembly GCA_021962125.1 of Bulinus truncatus. NCBI lineage: Eukaryota > Metazoa > Mollusca > Gastropoda > Planorbidae > Bulinus > Bulinus truncatus. The sequence continues at coordinate 1,020,857 of JAGDYQ010000103.1, forward strand.
ATCGTAACTAACAATACTTAAGACTTTTAAGAGGTAAATTTGAACTGCATCAAACAGTGGATGAAAGCTTAAGCCAAAGAAAATTTGGCTTATCTAGCAATAAATAGTAAAATATGATTAGTGCTCATATCAACCGGCAGGTAATATACATTATTCATATGAGGGGAACGGGGGTGGGGTCGTAAATCTTAACATTTGGTGGTCTGTGGAGGGCCCTGGTTTAGTTACAAGTTACTTTTCAAGCCATATCTTTTTAAAGGAAATAAAAATTATGTGTACAAATTATGAAAGTGTACCACTGCTGTTAGTGGAAGTGCAATATGAATGAACAGATATGAAAGCTGGAAACACTTACCTATTCTGGTTCAAGAATCTGTGGAGAACTTTCAAACTTTCTGACTGTTCAACAGTTTCTTTTTCTTTTTTCTCTGCATTTATTTCCTAAAGAATAAAAATGAAACAGATTCAGTGAGATGTCATTCTCACATAATTGACAGGAACTCATAATTTAATAGCTATAGTGAAAATTTGTAACACTAAAATTGGGGGAGGAAGGTGGGGCATCAGCAGATCTTTTTTTTTGTCTTAATGTCCATTTCATTCATTCATGTATGCATGGATATTAAAGTAGTTTCACTTAATCTGTATTTAACAAAATATTTTCTATTGGTGAAATTTATTATGTTGTACAAATTAGTGTAAATAGCAAACAAGGGAGTGAATGCCATTTAAGTTTTTGCATGTTAGTACATTTGAACACCCCTCCTTGCACTATAATTTCATGTGTCATAAAATACAATTTAAATTATTAAATACGAGTAAATGTAATTATAAAAATATTTTTTTAAAACATGATGCATTTTAGTTCCTTTTAAAAAAAAGATTACATGTTGCTAAGTTTCAAAATAAATGCATACATAAATAAGTAAATAAAAAAAGTCATTCTCCTCTGAATTTTCAAATCACTATTTCTTCTTTCTCTTTTGGGTATTTCTGATTAAATATCAATCATATATCTTTAGCAAATTTTAACATTTAGTTTCCCTAACCCAAACAAAAACATCATCTTTTATTAAATTATACAGCTTATTATCATCTTTGCGAAATACACTCTAAGTTTCCTTCAAAAATGTACCTAAACAATACGATTAGATGTCAAAACTTTCCTTATGTGCAAAACTGAATAATACATTACACTTGAATTCTCTATAACGGTGATTCTCAAACCTTTACATTTTGCGACCCAGTTAGAATACAGATTTATTTTTGTTTTCATGACCCAACATTCTTAGCTCTTTTGTTTTTGCTATCCATCAGCAAAGAATAAATATGCATACATAGTTTCTTAACCTTTAAATTTTGTCGCAACCCACCTGAAATTTATCTACGACCCACCAGAGGGTCGCAACCCACACTTTGAGAAATACTGCATTAATAACATTTACTGCACTTAGAAGAAAAAATTCTATTTGCTCAAAATAATACTAAATGACAGTTACCTCAAAACGACTTGTCTGAAAGTCATAAAATGCTCTTCTTATATCTGACATTTTTGGAAGTTTGGTGACCTGTTCTTTATTTGGAAATTCATCTTCTTTATTCTGTATCTGCCAAAAATTTTCTTTTAAGTAGTTCAGCGCCCACTGGGTACCTGTGAACAATGCATCTAAGCAAGGGATTGCTGCATGAGTGGCATCATGTCGAAGCCGCACTATCCACTCAGGAATACCAAACTAAAAATAAATGAAAAATAAATGAAAATAAATCTCTTAACTCTAAAGAAAATTAAAGCTCTTCAATGATAAAAATCTGAGAGTGGGATGAGAACAAACTTAATTCAACTGGACAGGAACAAGCAATGAAGATTACTGGATTAAAAAAGAAAACATTTTTTGAGATTTACAACAGATATGATTTTAACAAAGAGATCATCACTGACAAAAAAAAATAAATTAGTATTATTTTTTTATCAAGTTAATTTCACTACTGTATATGAGCTATTGAAAATGAAAAAAAAAAGGTCCAGTACCTCCCTTGCAACTAAATGTACTGGTTGCGCTGTTGCCTTTGTTTGTCCTTTCTCAGTAACATGGTTAACAAACCTGGAAAAATTAAGATACATTATATGGGGAATTCCACCGTAACTGACGTAACATTTGGAAAACAATTTAGCATTCTGACATTAAAAAAACAAATTTTCTTTTAAATTAGAGACTTTTTTTAAACCAGTTTAATAAAATATAACTTTGTATTAATGTTTATTGAAAACAATGAAAAGGTTTAGCAGTTTTATGCTAAACATTTCCAAGATAATATTACATAATATTTTTGTAACTTTTTTTTATATCGTTCAAAAAGAAAGTAATATCATTACTGATTTTTCTGAAATCTTTAAATGAAAACAGATTTTTTATTATTTACTAACTCATAAAATGTCTTTGCATCAAAATAATTTAAAAATTAGTATTATATTCTGAAAATTGTTTTAACTATCAAATTTTCAGTGTAACAGACGCAACATAAAGTTGTAACTGATGCAATTTCAACGAAATATAAACCAAAGTTGAAAAAAATAATAATTAAAATGGTTAAAAAAAGCATATCAATTATTTCTTATGTTTTAATATTCATTTATTTTTTAAATTTTGGAATGTTTCTTTGATTTCATTTAGAACCGGAACTTTGATAACATCTATTCCTTCTAGTGTAATAGGACTGAAAAATAGTATGCTTTCATGAACATTCATAAGGACACTTCTGAGCTTGCTTTTTCCCTTTAAATTCTGTTATCTTGCTTTCAACATATGTTTAAGTATCTGAACATCTATTACATTCACTCCAATAGCAGTTCAAGTATGGTCCACAAACTGAATTTACAATAAAATCATTTGGCTTTTGCAAATCAGGCTGCAACTTTAAACATCCTATTAACAGCATTTCAAAGTTTTCGTGATATACACACCAACAAACTGTGTGATCTTTTTCAGATATTGGTATGATATGTTTAGGACGTAAATGGGCAAACTTTGATTTACCTATTTTCAGAAAATGATATTTTTAAATTGCTTATAAACTTCCATAAAACTCATTGTAAGAATTTTCTTTTGTATCTTCTCTTTTACATTAATATTGACCACAATAATATAGTCTTTAGATCCGGGCAACTGACGGGCTATGGTATCAGAATTATAAAAACTTACAACTCTTTCTTCTAAGGCAGATATATCAGCTTTTTTTTAGTTTTTTCATTAGCCACTTTTATTCCAAGCTTCTTCGCCAAGTTTTTCATTACAGCAATTTTTTTCTAGGGCTTTTGGGAAGAGCTGATTTGACTTTTCTAATTGCTTTGCCATATGATTGTGGTGTTTTAAAAACTTTGGTTGGTGTTTCTTTATTGCTGCGAAGAATATTTTGACCACTCAACTTCAACATTCTGGATTTTCTCATCCTTAGATTACTGTTTTCTCTTTCAATCTTTTTTCTTGACCAATTCCATTTTTCACGCGATGCTTTTTGTTGAATTCTATTCTTTTCTCGACATTCTTGCAATTTTTCTGCACCCAATTTGGCCCTGTACAATTTCATTATTTCTGCTGCACTTTTAGGTGGCATAATAAATAATAAGGCAGAAATGAAACACTCTAAGAAAAAATACTAATTACGCTAGTTATGTTGCGTCAGTTACATGAACTGCTATTTATTACATGAACCCTCAAGCTTATAAGTTTTAGTTTTTGATTTGGTGAATAAAGAAAAAATAATTTTTAGAAAAATCTTTTGTGATTTATTAACATACTTTTAAAAAATAGCATAAAATGAAAACTGACATAACTTTGAATACTGAATACTTTTTCATCTCTATTATCACCCAAAATTAGATGTTTTTATTTATAAAAAAAGTATTTTTAATTGTAAAACCCTACAAAAAAAAAATAAAACTACCTTGTTTTATTTGTAGTAGTATTACATTTAAATTAAAAATTTTAAAATTTTTTTTAATAGAAAAAATTAAAAAAAATTTTGGGTATAATAAATTGCTGTGAATTCCATAAAAACAACACACCAACAAAAATATAAAAATAAAAAAATAAAATTTTCAATTTAATTATAATAAAATTTTTAAAATAAAAATAAATTAAAAAAAACAAAAAAAAATTTTTTTTTTTTTAAAAAGTTTCATTTTTGGTGGAATTCACCTAATAATGAAATTGGCTGTAAATAAAATTAAAATAAAGAAAAGGTTACTAAGAAAGTCATTACATTTACCTAATTAATGCTAAACTGTAAATATATCTCAAATGAGTATCTCTCTGCTGAATGGACCCTTCTTTCTCAGATTTACTGTGTTCCAGACATGCTTGCATAAGCATTCCACTGCTCTCAATAGCTACAGAAAGCTTACTGCCTGCTCTAAATACAAAAGTAATGTAATGGATATAAAAAAGAAACAATAAAATAATAATTACAGTATTTCCCCATGTATAAGCCACCCCTTTTTTCTAAAATTTTCAAGCCCAAAAAGTAAAGGGGGTGGAGTGTATGAGTGATTATTATGAATCTTGAATTTTATTTCTTTGTAAATTTTCTTTCTTTATAACTTGTATCTCTAATAAAATTTTTTTTTCAAAAATTCACAGACTAAAAATTGGGGGGAGTGGCCTATACAAAGGGGGTGCTTATTCATGGGGAAATATGGTAATTACTATATAAATGCATCATAAAGATAATTTTATTATTCTATACTGATTTGTCATTTGATTTACTGAAGTGATAAGTTCAAACCTTGACTTCCAAACTGTGATTCTGTCAATGGCTCTTTCTTGTAAATTAATATCATCACTGTATAAATCACTATACACTTTTAAAAATTCACTCCTGAATAAAGATTAGAGAAAAAAACAACTTTTAAAATTTTTAAAAGTAAAGTTCCCTTAGCCCTAGTGGGCCATCGAGGGAGATGAAGTATAGAATTCATCTGTTACTATAACCTCAGCCAGCCGCCTTTACTTCCCCAATTTAAGTCAGATAACCATATAAAGCTTGGTGGACTTGTGGGATGACTTTAAAACAAATTTCACCTGAAAAATTCCCATGGCCATGGTTCTCACATCGGATTGAACCCAAGACTCCCAGGTCGACAGGTGAGTGAGTATCTACACCACTTGGCCATCCATTCCACTTAAAATTTAAAGCCATTAAAGGTAAGAAAAAAACAGTAGCGTTTAAATCACACCCTTTCCAGAACTTGGCAAGCTTTGCCTAAAATTTAAATTAATGAAGATAAGACACTTCTCTGACAATTCAATGTTGGCTACACATTGTTGAAAATATTATAAATTATACATTGCACCCATATAAGCCATCATTGTTTTTAAGACATATTGAAAGTAGAAGGGATTACTATACTTTAGTTAACACTGTAAATTCCAAATCACCAAATCAAATGTTGCCAAATAACCACACAGCCATTTTAAAAAGTGCATGAATAGCATTTAGAGTATTTATTTTTAATGAAGAACTTCATTTCAATTTTAGAGATATGTCGTGCATTGTCGTTTTCCAATCCTTCAAATTAATCTTGACCCATTAGCCATCATGGGCATAATTGATGACAAACCTGATAAACATAAATGAACCTCGGTCCACGCATGCCTGATAGTAGGTACTTTGATAAAAAATTCAAAATGTATATAACATGTCAAATCATACATAGATCAATAGAGCTCTAAAAATGCTTTAAAATGATACCTTGTTTAAGTATGTATGTCTTTTGGTTATTGAGATATTCAATTTCTTGTGCCGAAAAACAGGCCTTTTTTTACTATAGAAAAAGTCAAGAAAATTGTGGCCCGAATTTTGAGATTGGGCTACTAAAACTGACATAACTTTTGAACCATTTAAGCTAGCAGGCTCAAATTTTCACCACTGATAAATGATCCTATTTACTTATAAAATAAGGTCAATTAAACATATTTAAGTGATATTAGTCTATGCACTTAAAGAAAAACAAATACAAGTGCTATACAATTTTAGAAATGAAAAATACTGGAAAGCAGCAAAAACTAAATAAAAATGGTACAAGCCTACAATTTTCACCAAACATAAGTGGCTGCATGCATTTCATTTTGCAATGAAAAACAACTAAAATCATATTGGTTTAAAAATGACTAGCAAAAAAAATCATTATTATAAGGCAATATGATGAATAACTCAAAAAAAATTATGGCCTGGGTTTTGAGATTGGGCTACTAAAACTGACACAACTTTTGAACCATTTAAGCTAGCAAGCTCAAATTTTCACCACTGATAAAGCATCCTATTGACTTTTAAAATAAGGTCAATTAAACATATTTAAGTGATATTAGTCTAGGCACTTAAAAAAAAACAAATACAAGTGCTATACAATTTTAGAAATGAAAAATACTTGAAAGCAGCAAAAACTAAGTAAAAATGATACAAGCCTACAATTTTCACCAAACATAAGTGGTTGCATGCATTTCATTTTGCAATGAAAATCAACTAAAATCATATTGGTTTAAAAATGAATAACAAAAAAATCATTACTACAAGGCGAAAGGATAAAAATACTAAATTTACAAAGAAACATAGATTAAAAAATTCCAAGATGCATGCTTCAGTGCAAAAATAATTGTGCATATTTCATTGTTGAATGACAAAGCAAATTTTAAGAAATAATTAAGATTACATGCATGCAATTATACAAACAATAAATAGTCAATTTAAATTATGTATGTCATATTAAAAAAAGTTTTAACACTTGACAAAACTGAAATTTTTTGCCAAATAAAATCATGGATTTAAATAAAATGTATTTCATTCTTAAATGAAAAACCACTTCACACATGTGATAAGAAAAGATATGTGAAAGAGCCAAATTTACAAAGCAATAAAAGAGAATAAGTCACCAGTGAAAATTTTTATATCATACGTTTCCCAGCAATTCATAAAAAAATTACATTGATACAGGTGTTTTTACAGCCTATGACTAAATCATTATTTAATGATAAAAGGAAATGATTAGAAAAAGATGCAAGGGCATTACATAGAATTAATTCAAGTTAAAAAAAATTAAATCATTCAGAACAGCATCTGTTAAAATACTTTCTAAAGTTAGTTTTACATCTTCGGCATCCTCTTCATTTTCATGCATTTTCCAGTAAGCTATCCTGATTTTTTTCCCTGGAGATGCTGACTTCATGATAATCTTTCCTTGAAAAAGGGTATCTTGTCCATCCACATTCCAGATGTGCTGAAAGCGAGCGCCTTCAATTTTGTTAGGATTTGAATCCAAGAGATCTTTTACTTTATTTTTTTGATAGGCACTTAAAGCTAGAAAGATTTTCTGCTCCATCAAATTAGGGACATTTTGTTCGAGCAGAAACTTTATCTCCTTGCCTACTCTTGATCTGTGTACCATGTCTCTCTTCTGCCCTTTTTCTTTTAATCTGTCACAGATGGCCGCTTCCATTTGACCTTTTCTCTCTTTACTGATTGTCCTTATTGTAGCACCTCTTTGGATCGAAAATTTAACAATGGCATCCTGCTCATCTGTGGGCTTTGTGCTTAGCCATTCTAATGTTTTATTCACTTGAAATTTTGCCTTTCCATCCAGAAAAGAAATGCTGGCATTAGGGGCTCTTCGTGCTAGAGAGTCTATTATCCCCAATGTACGTTCAGCCCAAATGTTGTGGGCAGGAGCACTGGCTGCTTTGACCTTCAGTTCCTCTGTTGGATCTGCAAGATCGCCAAATAAATAGCGAGACATTTGTCTATTTAAAACATTTGACGTGGCAGTGGCCACTAGATTTATTATTTCATTGAGTTGGACAAAATTTGTATTGTCGACTATTAACAATGCAGACAACGTGTCATCTAAAATAAGAGGCCGTCCAAATGCATCAAATGTGGTGCTGATTAAATATTCTGGCTCAGCAGCAATTCTTTCAATGAAACTTACAGCTGTCTTAATTTGTTGTGCCTTAAATTAAAAATAAATTAAATTTTGAAATAACTAGAATATCAGTTTAATAAATAAGTATATTAAGTCTTGTCTATTTAAAAAAATAGATTTACCATATCAAGATGATTTCTTTGACATTCAGATCCATATACAATGGCCATCCATGGCCCAGTCACCATTTTCCCCCAAAGTCCCAGCACCTGAAGTTGAGCCATCAAGATGTCATTCTTCAAGTCTTCCAGTATTGCACTTCTCAAAGTAGTTGTATTGTTGCAATACTTTTCTAGGTACTGAATGAGCAACTGCTTATGTCTGTACACCACTCCAGATGAGTGAAACAGTATATGAAGCCTATTGCCCACATACCTAGGAAAAGTACTACATGGAAGTCCATTTTCTTTAAGAAGGACTTGAAACCTGATGGGTCACCCTTGGCTTTGTATCTGAAAATTTAAATATATTATACATTGAATAGCATATAAAAATATGTAGAATTTATACTTAATTTACGTTTGTTTGGCTAAATAGTAAAATACTTACCTCAACTTTGAAATGGAGTAAAGAAGATTTGCTGCTTTACAGTCTGAACCATATGTCTTACTTGTGACTGCGTTCGTTTTGGTCAATTCTTTTCTGACTTCACTCGCTATTCCATCCAGTGGATGTAGATGACAGTGTAGCTCAAGCAGCTCAGTTTCAAGTACAACATTAAGTTGTGAAATAGCTGCATGATTAGCTGATGCTCTGTCAGTGAGGGTTGAAACAATTTTCCCACAGATTTGCCTTTTAACAGGGTCTTTATTGACAGAGTAAAAACACTATATGTTTCAGCTAAGTCATCTAAAGTCTGCAAAATATGCTGAACGTAATCCTCTGCCTTACCTCCAGGTAGTTCTGCAATGCTAGCAGTCAAAATATTATTTTTTGTGCCAAAATGAATTTGGTTAATATGGCTACCTTTCAAAGAAGTAGCATCAAAAGCCAAAGTTGCACAGTCAGCCACAATCAAAGTATCAACAAGCTGAAGATCTGCAATAGCGCCCATTTCCTGCTCATCTGAGCAATTGTTGATGCATTTGGCAGACTTTCAATTGTAACATTTGGACATAATGATGCACAAGCCGTTATAACCTTAGAAATAGAGTTTACTGGTACATTGCATTCAATGCAGCTGTAAATGATCAGCCGAATTTTAGAATGGAATTGCTTCTTGTTCTCTTTAGTAGACAAAACCTTCTTCAACTCTAATATTTCTTCGGTCAAAGACTCCATCTTTTTCTCCATGCTGTAGACAGTGTAGTCATGGCTCTCAATTTTGGTTTGTAAGCTGCTGCATACATTTTACCGGTGGCAATTTCTTTTTCAATTTAGTGTTTTCCTTAAGAAGGAACTGACACTTCAAGTGTGACTTCTTCAAAGATTTATGAAGACTTGAGAGCACTTCTTCCAGTTGTTTTGTTTTCAACTGATACCTTGAAATTCTGGAGGTTTTTCTTTTAATTAAATCATTTACCCTCTTGACTTGGTAAGTTTTTTTTATTCTTATCCTTTCTCTCATTTCAAATCTTCGTTCGAAGTTTAATTTTCTATTCACAGCCAACAGTTCACTGTTAGTCTGTCTTTTATATTTGCATGACTGGCAGTCTCTTTCAATCCTGGTTTTAACAGGAGAAATGAAGGGAGGATGCTTAGGCTGTAATGATGGTAATGTATGTTTCCTTTCAGGAAACTTGAATTCAGAATCAAAGAACTCCACAATGTTATTCCAATTGTTATGGATATTTCTTTTATAGAGCTTTACTTGTTCATTAATTCTAGATACTTTACTTTTTACAGAAGTAATATGGCAATTACTTTCTGCCATTGTCACTACATGCTCAGCTGTTTTACTAACATTTTTTCCTAGTTGCAGGAAAATGTAGAAAATAAATCCATTTGTGAATTTGCTATCTTTATGAGACTCAAGAAGATTCTCCATGTCCTTTAAATTCTTCAACTTTAGAGTATTTGTATTTTCCATTTTCCTGAAAATAAAATAAAAGAAGTTAATGTTTTAAAAAGTTTCTGAAATAAATGTTTAACCTGAGTAAAAATCACTACTGTTATAAGGCTCCAATGAATATTTAAAAAAATTAAATTATAGCATAATTTTATTGATATATTAGACTTATTACTTATAGTAGTTTGACATAACACACAATATATTTCTACCAGATACTACTGTGGATAAAAATATTAGTGTTTTTATATTCAGAACACATACTAGATTAAAAAAAACGTAACTTTGTTAAAGGATGGCAGTTAAAAAATATTGATTTTGAAGGATTACTATGTATGGATTTAATGTTAAGATTAGCGCTGCCCGCGGTTGCCGTTATCGATAATAGGTAACTTTTATCGGCAAATAAGCGACTCGTCAAGAACACGGTTTTTTAATTTTTTGAGCAGTCAATCAACATAAAAATGATTAAATAAGATATTTATAATATATTAACAGTTGATCGATCAATAAAAACATTGGGTCGCGACCTAATTAAAAAATAAAAGCAAAATTTATCTTACCTTATTTTGAAATGTTGATTCCTCAAAACGAAGATGGCGTAGTTAACAAAAAAATTCACACAGATTAACTTAAGGATAAGTTCTTTTAAAATTATGGCAAAGTAAAAATAAAATAATGAGTAAATTAAAGCGTTTCAGAAAATCACAGTACCACTGGTTCTAACTGTTGCCAAACATGGCTTATGTAGCATACGGAGATTTTCAAGGCTATTTCCGGGTCGTTTGGGCACGGATATCATAGTACCTACTGATAGTGATACTCGGTATGTAAACAAATGGTTTATTCGTGAGCATTTTTCAAAAACTTTAGTTTATCCTATTACATTTATTACGCATATGATATTACTGTATGAACATTTTTAAATAATTATTTTTATAAATCACCTAGATCTCCAAGGAACGACGTGTTTTATTGTTCCAGGAGACAAAAGTGACATTAGCGGGGCAGCCATGTTTACTGTAACCGAAACATGACCTCTGACCTCTTATCCACTGACCTGTATACATCGTCTCAGAGAAATGAGAGCTAAATTTAGATCACACAAGTCTGGACTTGCTCTGGTCGTCATATGTTCTCATCTCTATTTCAGCAACAACATGACTAAACTCGCGCGTTTTTATGTTTCACGCCAAGGTCAAATGGCGCGTCAATGGCTAGTCAACAGTTGTCAAACAATACGTATTTTTAATGTCTAAAATGGTAATCTATCTCTTTAGCGATTTTTATTATTTTTGATAAATAATAACAATATTGCCTAAAATGGATAAAATTGTTGTGAAATCATTAATACTATGATTTGGAACGTTTATAGAGGTAAAATAGCAATAATATGTATCAAAAAATAAAAACCACTAAAGAGGTAGATTTCCTCTGAAAATTAAGAAAAATGTAACATAACAATTAAATACAATAAAAAAAAATATTACGATAAACCATATGATTATTCTATGATTCTATGTGTATTTTCATGTAAGTCAACCCTAAATATTTGGGGGTACATGCGACAAAAATAAACAAAACTAGTATGAAATATAGGGGGAGGGGACCAATGACGAATTAGCTAGGGCCCCCTAGTGACATTTCTTATAGGCATTGCACTAGCTTAGTCCGTCTCTGGGGGACGGGGGAGGGCTCATTGAAAAAACTATGGGGGCCCATGTAATCTCTTGGCAGTCTTGCGTAAGAGATGGAGGCTAACCAGTGGCTACTCGGGGGTGGTCTCACAAAACTTTAGAGTGCACCCCCCGCCCCGCCCTAGGGCCAGACAGGGTGAATTATTACTGTATGGGGGTAACAAATATTTTGATGGTGGGCACTCGAGATGATAATGATGCCGATGAAGCTAACAGTTGTAGATTGTTATGTATACCTTTTTTTTTAGATTGCTGCTATTTTTGGCGCTTATTGAATGAGACATTTATAGACCTAGCCCAATCATTTTGTAAGTATGGTTAATATGTTTAGTTATCGTTTATTTTTTATAATCACTATCCCGATGAGCATACGGTGTATATAGCGACATAAAAAAAATGCTTGGCGGTTAAATGTTGTTGTAGGCCTACTTTATATTATTAATAGTCATTATGTCTATGGATCTTAGGTTCACTTCATCTGTTCAAATTACCAAGCTCTTCAACCAAAATGTACGTGAAATTAATGTAGGAATATATTACGCTTATCTTTGTTGCTGTAGCACTACCGTATACTTCATTACTTGAAGGATATTTCACTGGTTTGGCGCGTAAAACAAAACGTTTGACAGGTCAACAGAAATGGTGCAGGGAGTAATTAAGTAAAATTTATTTTGTAAAAAAAAAAATACAAGTGCGCGAAAATGTGCCTTTAGCTTATATTCATCAACAATCTGGATCATTTATAAGATATATATTCGCCATCTAGCGTTTTTATTTTACTCCAAATCATTTTCATTGATACACAAGAGACTGTTCGAACTGGACTGCGTTCAATCACTGGCCTGACCTATATAATTCTTATACAAATTTTTTACTCAAATGTCTGTTAGTAAATAGAACTTAGGACTGTTTAAGTATAAGCCATAGCCGTTGTTTTTAAACAATTTTTATCAGGTAAGCTACTATTATTTTACTAACTTCGTTCATCTAAAACTGAGACTTATAGGCATAGATCTTTACTAGTAATTTCATTTTTAAATCTAATTTTTAAAATGAGACTGAAATAAATAACTTGTCGGGGCTGTAAACCTAGTGTCAGTAGTGAAGACTGAAGTTCTGTGATATCCAGAAGGTTGTATACCAAACTATGTTGACTAAGTCTAAGAGGACAATCGCTCATTCATTCCGTAACTTTAAACAAATGTATAACGCAGCATAACGCTGTTTAACGGTTTCTTAACACTATGTCACTAACATACTAGTGACTATCATTATGTCAGGCTTGTCTTTAATTTTATTTACAAATACAATTAATTCAGAACATTTACTTTTCATTTAGTATTTTTCAAATAATGAAAGACTGAATATAGACATTTATGTTACTGTAGTGTCATTTTGAATATAGACATGCACAGTTAAAAGTCCTAAAGCATGAAAAGTGTATGAATTCTAAGCCTTTAAAAGTCCATCTCTCATTGATGGCTGCAAGGCTCAGACTCAGTAGGCTAGTATATCTAAGATCGAAGTGGCTACGCTTACGTCAAGCGCCATTCTATTATTTCTCATTTTTTTCGGGTACCGGCAATTATATTAGGGTTAGCATTAGGGTTAGGGACAGTATTAGGGTGTGGAGAAATATCTATTGACGTAATCCGAAAAAAAAAAAAAAAATACGAATTACGTCAAGCGCCATTCTATTATTTCTCATTTTTTTCGGGTACCGGCAATTATATTAGGGTTAGCATTAGGTTTAGGGTTAAGATAGGGTTAGGGATAAGGTTAGGGTTAGGGACAGTGTTAGGGTGTGGAGAAATATCTATTGACGTAATCCGAAAAAAAAAAAAAAAATACGAATTACGTCTTGACGTAAGCGTAGCCTGTCCCATTTAAGATTCCAATCTTGTGGAATTGTAACAGGTCAGTGTTCAATCCTGATGATGGACAAGCACCTTTCAGTAAAATCACTAGATAGCGACCAAAATCAACTTTCATGCTCATAGTTTTTTGTTTTTTTTAAATAATAACTTCTGACATTTTGTTAGTTAATTCATTTTTTTAAGGATTAAAGACCCAAAAATAATATTAATTATAATCTAATAAAATAATAGCGATTGGGTTCTGCATTAAATCAAAGGTAAAGAATTGATACAACAGTATTAAACATAGCGGTTCTTGCCCGGTCTCAATTCGATATTTCTTTTTAAAAAATCTACAGTTTTAGATAGTTTCTGTGGTTTTAATTATGAAATGTAAAAGTCCCAAATATCAAAAAGTAACTATAACATAACATCATTCAAATTATTGTGTTTTTATTACAACAGATAGCATTTTAAAATTGTCAAACGTAAACAAGAGTAATAATAAAAAATTCTCAGACGTATGAGAATAGCGAGTGCTTTCGTCGTAACTAATTTCATAAATAAAGTTCCTTTTAAAAGTCGTTCTAATATAAAAAAGAAAATTCTGCTACATTCCTTACAATTAAGTTCTAAGTCCTGGGTTCGATCCTCGGTGAGGCCCATGGAATTTTTCCAGGTGAAATTTGCTGCAAAGTCGTCCCACAAGTCCACCCAGCTTTAAATGGGTACCTGACTTTAAGTTGGGGAAGTAAAGGCGGCTGGGCGTTGTGCTAACCACACAATCCCTTCATATGCCGAGGTTATAGAAACAGATGAATTCTACACTTCATCTGCCCCGATGGCCCGTTAGGGCTAGGAAGGGAACTTTTACTAATATGTGACATAGTGGCTGAATGGCTAAGCTGGTTGCTTTTTTTTTCATATGCTGGCTATCCAGGTTCGATTCCTATCACTGACATTGTTTTTTTTTTTTTTTATAATTTATCCTTTTGGTTGTTTTAATGAAAAGTAACAACTAATTGAATCTCTTTGACTAAATTTTTATTATTGAAATAGGATGTTGTAAGAAAAAGAAACAACAACTAATTAGATTTAAAATTTCGTTCATAACTTTAAAAAAAATAATTTTTTTTTGAAAATATGTATCAAATCTGAACATATAGGCATACCTAGGGTTAGGGTGATTCATCATTGCATGGTAAAAAAAAAATTTTCTCAGATTCTAATGCATTGTGGTTCATTTTTTTCCTTTTGTCAAGCAGATCAAGAAAAACTTAACTTTTTGAAAAAATGACCACTTTAGAGGTCGCTCAAGCGACCCAAAGTTTCACTGTATGAGATAATGCGGCAGTTCTGATGTGTCGCTTTCTTGCTTTTGCTATAGTGCAATTTTAGTTCATTGTAAAATTAAAAGTATGCAGTGAGTGATATTTGAATTTTAGATTATAGCTAATTTTATTATTCAAGTTTGCTGGATAATAAAGTAGTTTTTAACTAAATATAAATTATTGAATTTATGTGGCATCCACATCAAGTGGTAATTCACAAATTGTATTGACAAGACGTATAACTGAAGTTTGGTTGTTTGGACAAACGGATTCTTGTCTGCCTAGCAATGTCTTACTAACCTTGGGCCATGCTATGAAGATTGTTTTCTATAATCACAAGGTACTGAAGAAGACAATATCCGAAAGCATTAAGGTAACTGTTAACGATTTTCATAAAGAAAAGCAGTCTAAGAGAATCAAAGAGTAGTTGAAGACGAAAGAAGACATCAGAAGGCTGCTGTTACTACGTGGTCTACAAACAACAACGAAAGTGAGAATGAAGGTAAAGATGATGAGGATTTTGAAATTTACATTCTTGTTTACTACAAGAAGCTTCTGTCAGAGGTTTCGATGCCAGGCAAGAAATTTGAAATCAGAATTTCAATTTAGAAGTAAATGCCCATTGGTCATTCACTGGGACTGAACGATAATGGAGGAAACTACAGATTATCCAGAGCTGCAGTCACACGTAGACAGATTAGCTGTAGTTTTTACTGGCACAGAAGTTGAGAAGATTTTAGGTTTAGCTAAAATACCAACCGTGCTGGTAAGGCACAAGCCAATGCAACAATACAGCTGTTAATACTATGTGAGGTATCTGATGAGATTGTTGGTATGTGTTTTGACACAACATCTGTCAACACTGGTGTTACTAAGGGGACATGTAAATTATTGGAAGAGGAGCTGTTACATTATGCCTACCGACATCATGTGCAAGAACTGATCATTGGAGTTGTTTTGTTTCCTCTGCGGCTCCACAAACAGCCTTAACATTCCACTGTTCAAACGTTACAAATGATTTTGGCTTAAGGTTGATCAGTAGCTGTATAGTCCGCTAGAGGATTCGAGACTAGATGATCCGTTTATGGTGGAACATTCCTGCAAGACTGTAAAGTGCCTCAAGTTACATACCACGTAAAGTTTACAGAAGGAAGTTCAAAACCTGATTGTTGGTATTTGGCGTCAATGTAAGCAACCAACCATACCACTTTCATGTTCTAGGCAATTACCATATGGTTCACTGGATGGCGAAAGTGACATACTGCTTCAAGATCTACTTCTTTAGAAATCAGTTCTAGCTCACATCTTCAAAGATAAAGATTTTGCAAGAATTCTGCTTGTTTGCCATTCACATTTATGTTAAAGCTTGGATCTCATGTCCTGTGAGTCGTGATGCTCCGTTTAAGGATCTATTGTTATTCAAGCAGATCTCACGAAATTCTGTCATGCAAAACGGTGTCTGATGCTGCGAAAAGGAAATTTGAAAACCATCTTTGATATAGTAGTCCAGAGGTGCTTTTTCTTGGGTTGTTTTCTGAAAAAGTTTCTGAAGTGATGCTGAAGAATGGTGATGACTGGACAGATCGAGTGTTTAAATTAAAGAATTGCACTAACTGCATCACTTTGTAGGTACCTCATCACTATCTGCAATGCGTTCAGTCGGTATTGATACCAGCTTCGATGAAGTTGATCCAATATCCTTGGATCAATTGCCGTCATTTGCTGAAGCTAAATATATTGTTGATTCCTTTAAGACGTCAATGATGCAGCTGAGCGGTCAGTCGCACTGATGTCATCATTTAATAAGTCAATCACTAAAATGGAATCTGAAATGCAGAGATTGCTGCAAGTTGTAGAAGATCACAGAAAGAGAGTGCCAAATTTGAAGAAAAGTACACTGAAGTTATTTAAGAAGCTTTGAACTGACGATCATTAGTAAAGTGTATTGTTTATGTTTATAATACAATGTATACATGAATAAACAAGCAGTAACTGTTGCATATCATTATATTTTATGTTATTTAACATTTCAACATGTCTAATTCGCTGTGATTAATGTATAATGTGGATTTTTAGATCATGTTTAATTTAATGTTTATATTATAAGAATTCATGTCATTAAAGAAGATACTGTAAACTTCAGTCTCGATGAGCGACTTCTAAATGTAATTCAATTTCAATAAAATTTTGCATGAAAGTATAGGATAATAAAAGGAAAAAAATGTAACAACAATGCAATATCAAATTGCAAAAAAAGTTTTTTGAATCACCCTAACCTAGGGTGGTGGGAGGGGCAGTCCAAAATCAAAAATCCCCCGGGCCCCAGCTTGAGGGGGCCCCAAATTTTTTTTTACATTAAACATTAAGTATATAATCATTAATATCATGTCATGGTGTCAAATGTCAAAATGCAGGGACATAACATGGTCGATTTTGAAAATCTAGTGTTGATATATTTTTCTTCGGAGATCAGTTAATTGGAATATCTTGGACAGTAGTTCAATTGTGATGATTTTTTCTCTATAAATTTTCAGCTCTCTGAGTGCTAGAAAAATAAATAATCTTTACCCTTTACATTTTAAGAACTCTTTTTTGAGTTGATTGTATCGCTAATTTTTTATTACTATTTATTTTTATTTAACTGCCAAGTACGATTTTTATCCTTTATATTATTTATAATCTTTTTTCTAGTTATTGCATCCCTAATATTGATTTTACATAGATAATTTTGTTTTTAACTAGAAAATCAAACTGCCAAGTATGCTTTTTTTTTGTTGTTTGGTTGAATATCAGTTTCTGCCTGAGCCCGGCCACTCCTTAACTCTTAATTTGTCCTTACAATGTCTTTTTATCATTCTATTTTTAGACATTCTGAAATTATAGTCACCCAGTTCCAGGTAGCACTAATCTGATCCTTAATGCTTTGCTCACACTTTTTTTTTCTTTTCCATATTAGGTGTGTTTTGGAAATTGTAAGTTTGTTGGTGATATAATTGTTTGTATATAAATTATTCTGATGAAGTGAATGGATAATTTTTATTGATTACAAATTTCTTCATAGCTTTATGCTATCATGAATTTTGTATTTTTATTTTGTAAGGACTTAACATAAAGAAAAATCAGGAAAATTGCTTTTCCATAAATGATTACAGACCAATACAATGTAGGAAATAAATATAATTTGTAGGTATTCTGCGGCTTTTACCTTCAACAGAAGGTTCAAATATTAAAAAAAAATTAATCAGAACAAATGCTTGATTAAAAATTTAAATCGAAATTGATGCTAGTTTAATTAATTGTCATTATTTTCTATCAAATTGGCCATAATAAACAAGTCAGTTAAGTTAATGGAAGAGTTCATTTTAAATTCTAAAAGTTTCATCGAGGATTTGCATATATGTCTAGCAAAAATATTTATTCAGACCACTTTCTTCACATGTGTCAGTTCAATTGGCTGCTATTTTCTTATTAACATCACAGCCAGGAATGCGTTTTTCACTTATTACCTCTTTCCAATCTCAATCTAAAATTTCTAAATCATTTACTACAGCTTCTAGCTGTGGTCAAACTTTTAATTATTTAAATTTGAATTAAAAAGACCTAAAATAACAGTGACTTGCAATTTCTGTTCATAGAATAGGGTTATTTACCAATTATTTATATTTGAAACTCCGAAGTAACAGTTTTTGGGTTATATTTACACAATGAGGTCTTGTGTTAAAAAATTTAATATGTATACATTTTTTCACACATTTATCACAATTAATCAGCTGCCCTAATTAATATTATCTTTTTAAAATTTCTATATTTCAATTTTGGTTAAGATTACATTTTTCCAACTTAGATTAAAATTATATCATGACTAGCTTTGCTTTACAAGTAATTACTTTATTCTTTTATTTATTGTTATTTAAAATTTCAGCATCAACCAACAATTTTAAGCTCTTTGTTTAGATCTTTGCTCATATAGTTTAAATTGATATTTTTTTTTCATTTTCCCCTTTTTATCTGCAAATATTTGTAAATAGCTAATCTATGTATTTATTTCAGACACTGAGATGTCTAATTTAGACCAACCTGACGACAGCCATGCACAATCTAACTACATAGCAAAAACTACAGTTGTCAAACTTCCCATGGTAAATTTAAAAAAAAATTTAAATAATGATAACTATTTGAAATATGCTGTTTATGGTGAACTCAAAAAAAAAAAAAACGGAAAGTTTTTATAAAGAATCTTTTTATTACTTACTTTCAATGGCAAAGTAATTATGTGAAAATGGATTTATGTATCAAAATTAAATGAGCATTTTGAAAGTGGTCTGGCTATAGATACCCCACACAACCAGGGGATATGTTGCGAAAAAAGAACAATAATATCATTTAAAATTGAGATATACATGTAATAAGTTGAATATTTAAAATCTAAATCGTTAAATGTAATCATTGATATCTTTTATTATTTAAAATAAATTATACCTATTCATTAAAAAGAGTATTTTTTAATTTTTTGCTAGTGACAATGTGACTGTGGAAAACTCCTCTTTTTATTATTTTTTGTTAAAAAATCACCTAACATAATTTTATGCTATCTAATTTCTAGCTAAAAGCTCTTAATTTTCAATTTACATTTTTTTAAACTTTAAATAAACCATAATAAAAAAAAATAGTTGAAATACCACTGTATTGTAATAGAAAACATGTATGGAGACAAATTTCTAATCTCTCTCTAGGAGGTCACTCAAGGACACATGGGTTCGTTAGTTGAATTATAAGATTTATTCACAGTCTACAATGTATAGGTTATAATAGCCCAAACAAAATTAAATTCTATTGTGCGTACAACTAATCCAGTTAAATGCAGATTACAAACTCGCTGCATCAACAGACCTGGGGTTTTCTAGCGACCAACTCTAAACTGTCCTTGAACTCATCTGCGCTCCATGTATTCTCTGTGTGTTACTACTGGTCTGTTACTGACCATTACTCTTCTCTGTCCGTTGAATCACAGCACAGTTCCTTTTATAGTTGGTCCACCCACACTTGTTGCATCAGTTTCCCTCTAAAACTGAGGGTGAAGGTTGTTCCGTGATCGTGCAATTGCAGGTGGCGAATGACACTATTTCATCACTTGTATCAAGGCAGGGGTAAATGACAGAAATAGCAATGTATAGGGCGTTGTACTAAAGTCGTGGTTGCACCATTCATCTCGAGGTAGGGGTGCGACCGGGGGGTGGGTTTAAGCAGATAACAATATCAAAGAAATGCTTAAGTCATGTTTCTGGACGTTTTTTTTTAAAGTGGAATAGCGTTAAATGAAGTGGAATGGGGGATCTGACTGTATATTTATATATACTTTTACCACTGTCAAAATGCAGTTTTGATGTCAAATATGTTACGTTTTTTTTTTCATTTATGTGCTCTTTTTCCATAGATATTTTTATAAAAACCTGCGAAATCTGCTACATTTGTCAAACTCTAGTAATAGGTTTTATATATTGTGCAGTAAAATATCTACTCTGTATACATTTACATATGTTTGAACTTATTTTTGTAAAGTTTTTGAAGAAAATTAAATTTTGATTTAATAATAAAGAAAGGGATGAGAAAAAATTGCTGCACATGTCAACAAACATCATTCTGAAACAGACTAGGTTAGATTGTGTTTAAAATACATTTAAAAGCATTGCACAAATAAATGGAAAAACTTGTAGCCATTATCTACATATTAAGATTGTCCTTCATAATTTATAGTGTATTCTATTATATCTTTTTTCTTCCATTGTAGGTCAAACCAAATGCTGGTCTACTTAAAGTGATACATTTGAGTGGTGCCAAAGGAGAAGTCTTCACAATGCAAGAAGTGAGTTTCTTTTTTTTTTTTTTCAACCTATTTGGAATTAGAAGTTTTACCCTTTGTTGGCTTAATGAATTGTTTTTTTCTTCTTGTAAAATAATTAAGTAGAGTTGGGGTGTATGTTTCTACAGCATTGAGTATTTTTGAGACCCATGTCAGTATTTAATTTGCTGATTTCTGGTCAGCTAGAGATGGCATCCTTATCTAGGCCCAAAACTGTCATAATGGCATTATGGGCCTTCAGCAAACTATGTTTGGGCCCCTAGATCTAGAATGAAAGGCAATTAGGTAAAGAAGAGTCTCTCTCTCCCCCCATCACCCTGAGAATGCCTCTGTGTTCTCATGTGTTAAGATGGCCTTGTCTGGGCCAACTGTAAAACCATATTACTTGCTGTGTTAGAAGTCGTAATAATGTATTTTAAATTATGAGCCTTTGTATGATCATTGAAAATCCATTTACTATGTTTGCCTAAGCAAATATATTTTATTATATGCGTAATTTTATTTAATTTCATTATTAAAACTTAGAATTTAATGTATTTGATGACTGCACATTTTCTAAGTTTATATACTTGCAAAATCATATCATGGGCTTTTTTTGTATTCTGAATGACTGCTGTGTCCCAGTTAACTCTAGTTGGAGTGCAGCAAACCTGTTAGCCATTAAGGGTGCATTCATGACCCCCACTATTCTTCTACACATTTGTTGAAATGTCTCTCAACTATCTATTAAAAATACAGTGGATTCCGCTTAATTGGGACACCGCTTAATTGGGATAGCTGCTTATTTGGGACAAATCTCAAAGAAACCAAACCAAGAATCCAATAGTACATTTGTATGTATAATTGGGAGAACCGCTTAATTGGGACAAAAAGCCTCAGTCCTGATGTGTCCCAATTAAGCGGAATTGACTGTATGTGTTATTTGAATGGGATTATCTAGAAAGGCAAATTAAAAAAAAAACGAGATAAACATCCCATTCTTATAAAAGGAAAACGAGCCAATCCATTGTTTTAGTTATAATGACCTACTATCTCATTAGTCAGAAGGGCAGTACAAGATCTGGGTTTATCTCTTAGATCTTGTAAACCACTTATGGGTTGATTTTTTGAAGTGATTTACTTTCATACCCATCACAGCCAATAGAGCAATGGCAATGGAAACACCATAGAAGACATGACTGGAACTTTCACCATGACATAAAAAATGCCTTTGGTTCCCACCAGAGATCAAACCCTCAGGTGAACAGTCCAGCACTTAACTGCACTAAAATGTCCCCACAGTACGAGATAACTCATACTATTTAACATACTCAACAGGTAACCCATCATGTGATACAGTACATAAAAAACAGAGCACTCTATGACCCTAATGATGTATCAGTCGTCCACTGTGGGGGAGATCCACTGGGAGAAGCTTTCAATGTAAACAGATTCACCAGAAATGAAGCACTGTGAGTTGTTATTTTTGCTTAAATTTTAAAAGTTGAAACAAAAAAAAAATTGCTTACCTTGACCAGTTGGCTTTTTGTGACAAATATGAAATGGTGCGTCAGTGTAATTGTCATATATATAACATACAAATGTAAAGTATCAACTACTGATAATCCTTTGATATTAATTCAATAATACGTCAACTTGCTTGTAACTCTGCTACACTGATACATTATAATCACATATGAAATATAATTTTAATTCGTAACTTTCATTTTTATTCAAAAACTTTCATTTACTATTAAAATATGTTTCTATATCATTATTGCAACAGACTTAGATTCATTACTTTTTTTTTAGAGGCTTAATCTGGAAGAACTGTTTTCCCATGCAAGACTCATGTTTGCACATAGAGAGACAGGTGGTCCATCCTCAACCATTGGGCAGAAACAGACCTCAACCTTTATCCAATAGATCCATGGACTTGATGGCATCTCATTGTCATCATGAGATCCAAGTTAGTTTTTGATTATCCATTGATCATTAGCGAAGTACTTTATTCCAAATTTGCATCAATAAGGTGGCCAAGCTGGTGGTGAATTTGAGCACATAGCAGCTAACCTAAATAACATTTGTTTAAATCTTACTTATGATGCTTCTTAATTGTGTAGTGTACTGCAGTGCCATTTCTACCAAAGTAGGCCAATATCTCCACCCTGAGTAAAACTAAATGATATGCAATGTCTGTAAAGTTTATACATGTACTAAGATGTTGAACCGAAGGAAAAACATGCCGCAATGATATTTGATTGTATTTATGTTTAAAGATGTTTTTCATTGAAATCATACTATTAGCATTATCATCAGGATAATAATTTGAAATTGGAATCTCTCTATATATACACATGTTTATCATTTACAAATAAAACTTGTTTCAATCCATCTTTTCCTCACTAAACAACCATAACTGTTATACAATCACTTATAATTGTTTTTCTGTAATGAATGAAAACAATAAATTTTATCAGTCTGTTATCTTAAAAGTGTTAGGATACATGTAACAATATAGGGGTAGACACACATCATAATAATGGACAAAATTAACAAAGGTGTTGAAAATATTTTGTGAAGAAATCAAGTGGAAGGGGTTTCGAATAATGCTTGCACTGCTAAAATAAAGAAACAAATAGGATGTATTGTGTAGGCAGAGGGATGGCTAAGCAGTGTATAGCACTTGACTGTTGAGCTGAGGATTCCAGGTTCTATCCTCTGTAATTACCAAAGGAAATTTTCCCAGGTCCTGTTGAGAGTTGCTTGAAAGCCCCTCACGTCCAACCAACTTTAAATGGGAACCTGACTTAAGTTGAGGAAGTAAAGGCAGCTGAACATTGTTCTAGCCACACTATCTCTTGAAACGCAGTGACTAAAGTAATAGATGAATTATTCATGTCATCAGCTCTGAAGACCTTTATGGGTTAAGGGAACTAATTTGTTATGTGGATCACTATTTTCTACTCTTGCCTGTATTGCTTATCCTAAAAATTTATATTTAATTTCTGTTTTAACTGATCATAAACATTAAATGTATTAATTTTATTTTACTGGTTTTTTTTTTTATTTTCATGATCAGAAAACAGATTCTTCATCCTCACATTCAGGTAAATTAAAGAACTGTTCCACAAGAATTTTTTTGTTTTTTGTTATTGTAATATTTTAACAACTTTTTATTGTATGCTGTTCAGTTGAATTGTGCATTTTTTTTTTCAGCACATACATTAACTTCATCACCAACTTCATTACCACAGACCACAACAGCATATCAACATAAAGCTGCCAAGGCTACAATAATAATTCATGATAGTGAAATAGATAAATGTCTGAGTGACTCAGTAAGTGTCTTGGATTTATTAAGAGATATCGTCCTATTTAATTTGATTCATTGTTTCATTTGTTCGTGTCTGTTGTAATCTGTCTCTTTTGAAAACTGAAGTTCCTGCTGTTAAATCTTTTAAAATATATTAACCCTTTTGATGCTATTGACGACTTTAGTCGCTCACAGTCTCGCTGCTATGGAAGACTTAAGTTGCATTTTTTTTCCTACGCAAAATTGCTAACGATGCCTATAGTCGCTTTCATTCATTTGTGCTAAAACTAAATGTTTGTTTTCAGCCAAAGTTGGAGGGGAACTCCATCATCTTGTTTTGCGCATGTTTCACTAACAAAACCTTTAGAAATTTGAGATTAAAAGTTCATTTTATGGCATAATTAGACTGAAAATTATTTATTATGGCAAGGGTGACCTTCTCAACAAAACATAGTGTCAGAAATGAAAGATTAAAGTTATCCGTCTATCCGAGGGGAGAATAAAATGTTTGGACGGACCAAGAGTTGTGGCAGAAAACATGTATACAGAGTAGAAATATTAACTTCAGTAGGGTAGGGGTGTGAGAGTTTTACTATTAGGAACATGGAGACACTTGTATAATGTCATTGTGGAAACACGGCTGACCATCTCCACCACTGATAATATCAGCAGGGAAAGGAGTGGGCGGGGCTAAAATTTCGTTAAGACAGTTTAAGCAGAGTACATTATAGAGAGGAGAAAGAAACACGACGTTCAGATGGGATGGGGGCGTTAAATAATACTTGTTTGAATTTTGAGATAGTAAGGCAAACATTATTGCAACATTTCTATAGTGACATGGGGAACACAATATCTCCACAACAGATAATATATGTTTATCAGTCCATCTCAAGGAGAGGTGCGTGGAATGCTTAGAATGACCAAGAATGTAGTAATGAATGTAAATTGTTATTCTAATATGGCCAAATTTTGGGCTTGATGATAGAAGTCAAATTTATTGCTTGTCTTACAATAGAATTGTGGAAAAACGACTGACAGAAATGTGCTAATTGCTCGGGCTAAGAATTTAGGTTATCTAAATTTATAAATATATTCGCTGCAACACATTAGAGATGGCATCTTATTTAGCAGTTAGTGAATTTAACTGTTGACCAATGGTTTGAGAAAGTATGCACTTGTCAACCACAGATGTCATGAATAGGCTAAGTCTGATTAGAGAATCGCTGGATAGATGGACCAGCGGTGTAGGGCTAATAGTCCAGAAACACTTTCCGTCAACTGTTCAGCCAAAACCTCATAACAAAAAGGGGCTTACGAGAAGATGTGTTATGTGAGTTAAACAGAGTGCTAACAGAGAATAGAGATATGTTTACAAGGCGTGTGACGTACCTTTGTGTGTCACATCATATTTTGAAGTATTATACTAAACAAAATTCTTAAATCTATCTTGCATCAAAATAACGTTTATTTATTTACTAAAAGAAATCAGCATTTTTTAATCTACATTGTAAATTGGATTATTTCACTCCCTTCTCTCTCGATTTCCCTTCTTTTTATCTTCGTCTTTCTCTTTCTCTTTCAATAAAACTCAGAACCCGTTGACAGTGCAATATTCTTACTATTTCATTATGATTTGATGAGTTTCTTAATAAATAAAATTAAATATGTATGGCGAATAGGTCACAACCATCAAGGGAAATTACTGGTGCTAAATATAGTACTGCAGATTACACTCCCCTTTTTATTGTACAGCATAACCTTTCAGAAATGATTCAGTAACGGAATTTGGCAATCCAATTTTAGACGATAAGCTCTGATACTTTCAATATAGCTCATAACCCGATGATAATGCAATATTCTTACTATTTCATAATGATTTGATGAGTTTCTTAAGTATTTTTCGAAAATAAAATTATTGTGGCTGAAGAAAGAATACTCTACCGGGCCTGAACACGTGTGATGTCATAGCTCTCCGATATGTTCGAGCAAACATACATATAGGCTAGTTCAGGCATGTCCAACATACGGCCTGGGGGCCCGCCAGTAATTTTTCAATATTTACGTTTGCCTGACACTTACATAGTATTAATCAAGTAAATTCAAGATATTTCTTGTTTTTCCTATGAATTAAACTTTTCGTGCTTATTTGTTATCTATAATCACACAACAAACTCTATAATCTATGTATTTGAAGTGGAACAGTACGGCAGTTCATTCAAAGCTTTCCGTAAGTAGCAAACTTGTTAGTAATAACTTGGTCGCTTGGAAGTTAATTTGCAATATTAATTCGTTTATTGGATGTTTATTATCATCGCATTAAAAAAGCAATTGCTTTCTTAATTTAAAAAGGAATTAATTTTGTTACTTGCTGCTAATATCACTTTGGCCGCATTTTTTTTCAATTTGAAAAGTGTTTTTTAAAATACCATATTGACTGGAAAAAATTGGTGAGTGTTACAACAGACAGAGCACCAAACATGACAGGAAAAAATAATGGAGTAATTAAACGCATTGAAGATAAAATTTTCGAAATCGATCCTAATCATAAAATTATACCAATACACTGCATTATTTATCAACATGTCCTATGTAAAAATGTTTTAAAAATCGATCATGTTACCAAAATAGTTGTAAAATTAGTAAATTTCTTAAGAGCCGAAGGATTAAATCATAGGCAATTCATTGATTTCCTTGAAGAACTTAATACCACATATTCCGATGTATTATACTACAATAAAATCCGTTGGTTGAGCTTGGGAAAGGTATTAAAGCCTGTGTGGGAGCTTCAAGAGGAAATACGAATTTTTTTAGTGCTCAAAGAAAATGAGGAGTTTCCTGAATTAACGGATCCAAATTGGCTTTGTGATTTGGCTTTCTCTCTAGACATCCTCACATATTTAAACGAATTCAACACAAGTTTACAAGGAAAAAAAAATATTTGCTTATGATTTAATGCAGCAATTAAAAGCCTTTAAAATGAAACTTCAACTTTTTCCCACAAATCTTGCTGAATGTAAATTTGATCATTTCCCATCCTTAAAAAAGACCATTTCCTCAATAATTTTAAAAGAAAAAGCTCAAATGTATACTGAAAATATTCTGGCATTACGACTTGATTTTGAAAACAGATTCGAATGTTTTAACAGAATAGATAAAATATTGTCGATTGTTAGAAATCCATTTAATGCAAATATTGAAGAAGCTTCTCCAGACATTCAATTAGAATTAATTGAATTACAGTGTGATCAATTATTGCATGATAAATAACGAGAAGAGGAAGATAATTTGCGTAATTTTTATAAGCAATTGTATAGTAAAAAAATATGTAAATCTAAAAAATCTTGCCAAAAAATATTTAGTAATATTTAGTTCAACTTATATTTGTGAACAGACATTTTCTTTAATGAATCACAATAAAAGGCCTACAAGGTCGAGATTAAATGATTTACATTTGGAGGCTGTATTAAGATTAGCCACCACAGAAATTGAACATGACATTAAAAAGATTATAAACGAGGTAAACTGCCTCAATATTTCTCATTAATTATTATAATATATTTGTTATTATTAAAATGTTTATTTTGTATCATTCTGTATAGATATTTGCTGTAAGTTACCTATGATTTATAATTATTCATATATATATATATATATACTTCTAAGTATTTGTTATATCATTTATAGTCTCATAATAAAAATTTGTTCATTTTTTGTTTAAAATTTTTGTATTTTTTATTATAATGTTAATTTTATAATTATTATATATTATATATAGGTATTTGTTACATTATTTATATTTTCATAATTAAATTTTGTTTATTTTTTGTTTAAAATTTTGGTATTTTTTATGCCTGGCCCGCGAAAATTTTTTTTTTTTCAATCCGGCCCGTGACAAAAAACTGTTGGCCATGCCTGGGCTAGTTAGTTAATCGGGTCCGTCTCACACCAAAATATTTAACTCTTCACATTAATTGAAAAAAAATTACTTTATAAATAATATTTTAACTAAAAAGTAGAAAATAAAAAATTACATTATAATAAAATATTTGATTAAAAAACAACGTTTTTCTTGCATACTCAAAAGCAGAAAATAATTTCTGAATAAATCTGTCACATGGTAATAGACTTTATAAGAGCTTCTGATTTTTATAAAAACGAAAAACGTTGGGCGCATGAACACAAACATCCAGACCTTTCTAACATACTCTAATCTCTATAAATGAAAACCCATTTAATATAATTTCACTATATTAATATATTGATTCAATTGACTTTACAAGTATTACATTCTATATCTTGAGTTTAAGTTAATACAACACTATTATTAATTTTACATACTCATATGCTTTTTTTTATAGAAGTTCTAATGAATGATCTGCAATATCATGATATTTTGAAAACCTTCTTTAATAATTCTTTTGGGATTAAATCGTTAACATTTGATGATTCTGATACTGTAATACAAACATTCACATAATATAAAATTCCTGCACATAACGTTTTTCGTTTTTATAAAAATCAGAAGCTCTTACCATGTGACCGATTTATTAATTTATTCTGCTTTTTAATACGCAAGGAAAACGTTGTTTTTTATAAAATATTTTTTTATAATGTAATTTTTTATTATCTTAATAATTTATAACTTTTGATCATCTGGCAGTTGTTACAAAAAATTTTTTTTCTCTTTTTTCACCAGGTAATAAGTTCATCAGATGAAAGCACATGCAGTAAAGCAAAGCAAGCAAAGCGGCCGAGAACCAGCAGCACCTCTATTAGCGTCAATCTTGATGAGCCAGACAGAGCAGGCGGCTCATGGGAGTGTCAGGTGATGCTTGACAATGGCGCTGCTGACAATCAGAACTCTCAGAATGTACGTTTTATGTATTCTGGATTTTTTTTTTTCCAAAAAAAAATTCTTTTTATTTTTTTGACCTTTAAACTGCTAAAGCAATCTTTTAATTGAATTTCCATTTCTTCAGTTTATTAAGATATGTATAATAACAAAGATTACAGATATCTTATCTGCCTGTTTCTGTAAATAATTACTAAATAATATAAAAAATATTGACATAACATTATTATTGACAGCATTATTTTTATATGGGGTGAGGATGGAATAGATGCACATATAACTGAGAGTGTAGGTTTTAAATCTTACCAACAGATATGCAAATACATGAAATAATATTTATTTGATTATCTTCATCATATACAGGTGGTAAATAATCAATTTGCTAATTAAACTTAACCACACAATCCCTTCATTTGCAGAGGTTATAGAAACAGATGAATTCTACACTTCATCTGCCCCGATGGCCCATTTGGGCTAAGGGAACTTTACTTTTTAATTAAACTCAGTCCCTTGTATTTCTTATAAATCGTGAAGTAAAAAATGTGACAATGTGATGAATGAGCTGTCATATACAGTTATATCAGCTGTTAGCTTTTTTTTGTTACTAATAATGGTTGAAAAAATCTGAAAAATATCCTCTTCATTGTCTCCATCACTGACCTATTAAACCTTCATTGTCTCCATCACTAACCTGTAAAACCTTCATTGTTTCCATCACTGACCTGTTAAACCTTCATTGTCTCCATCACTGACCTGTTAAACCTTCATTGTCTCCATCACTGACCTGTTAAACCTTCATTGTCTCCATCACTGACCTGTTAAACCTTCATTGTCTCCATCACTGACCTGTTAAACCTTCATTGTCTCCAGTCACTGACCTGTAAAACATTTTTTTTTCAGGATACGGTACTTGTTGAGTATGACTCCGACACATTCTCAGTGGAGTACGAAGTTGAATCCAGTTCAGATAATACACCTGCGGATGGCCAGTTGGATGTATCAGTCGAATCTGATGTGAGCTCTACAACATCTGGAAAGGTTTGTCTTAAAACTTAACATAAATGCAGAAACATCCATCTACATCGTCATCCATATAATAACAAAAACAAAGAGGGAGTGTCATGTGTTGTTCCTAGACAGTGATGGGCTTGGGCTGTGCAGACAGTTAAATTATCTCAGCTACAAAAAATAAATGAATGAGTTTCTGTAAATATCCCTTGGATATTGTTTTTATTCACCTTTGAATGATTTTGCGGTCACCTTTGTTGTAGAAGCAATTTAATGTTCACAGGCTGCAGTGGTGATAGTGTGTGAAACAGATGTGGAGTATTTAGCTGATTACAGTGACACTGATGATGAGAGTGACCCAGAGCTGACAGATGGTGTAAGTTTACATCATTCATCTCTTAGTCTCAGTTTTTTTATGTTTTTTTTTAACTTATAATATTTTGCTTTTGTGTAAGTTTTTATTGCATACAACCATTTTAGCTTTTTTTTTATTTTTAGTTTTAGGTTTTTTTGGGCTATGATTTTGCTTGTCACAATACAAATATATGTTTGTAAAAAATTGTACAAAGTTTAGAAAATAACAAAATGTGAAAAATTTAAGTTAGTCCAATTTTTTTAAGTTTTACATTCTAGTTTTAACTTTTTTTTAAAATATCATTTTTATCTACCTGACTGCTGAATATTTCAATATTCTATACATGATTCTATAAATGCAAGCTACCTTAATAATAGACAGTTATAAAATAGAATAGAAAATTATAATTCTGAAACTTTTTCCCAGCATTTATGCTTTCATAATATAGTACTTGCAAATGCAACTAATTATCCTTATAAATAATTAAGCTTAAATAAAACTAGCATATAAGTAATTTAAATGTTGACAGCCTTCCTAAGCTCAAGAAAAAAATTTTTCCATTTAGGATAAGTGGTTCTGTGAATACTGCAAAACGAAAAATCCTCCACTGCAAAGAAACTGCGGAGGGTGCTGGAGCGTCAGGCAGGATTGGCTAGGTGGAAGCTACAGCACAGACGATGCTTGCACAGTGAGCCAGGAGAGCACCACCACCGATGATAACAACTGCTCGCAGAACAGCACCCTGTGCGCACCAGATTCAGCATCATCTAGCAAAGTACAGGGCCACCTTACACCTGACTCGGATGACAGCAGAGAAGACATTCAGGTTGATGGAGAAAGTATGGACCTGTGTGATGATGGGGGAAAAAAGTCAAAGAACGCTGACTTGTGTGTCATCTGTTTCTCACGGAAAAAGACTGCCACACTTGTGCATGGTAAAACAGGACACCAAGCCTGCTGTTACACGTGTGCAAAAAAATTAAAAAAGCAGCGCAGGTCATGTCCCATCTGTAGGAAACCAATTCAGAAAGTCATCAGGAACTTTATCGTTTAATTCAGACGAAGCCTGCGTTGCTGCATTATAACACTTGGGGATAATGTTTCTATGAGCAAAGCTCTAGGTGACTTGTGGCAGAAAAATTTGCTGAACTAGTTTTACCCTTCCTGTAGGTTTTTTGGTATATTTTGTTAAAAATACTGATTTCTGCCAGGGACAATGGGAAAGATGCTCTATTTTTGTACATTGTGAATTTGTAAACAGTGTATCTACTAAACAATATTCATAATAGCAGTCAGTATTGGGTTTAATTCAATCAACAATTATTCAGTAAATAATTTTTCAGGTGTTCTAAAGATTAGTGAAATTTAAAAAAATATGTTCCCAACTTTAAAATACAAAATATCTCTTGTGTCATAAATATTGTCTAATTGCCTAAACAGAAATGTGCTTTGGTTTTTTAACGGTAAAAAAAAAGTTTTTTTTTCTGTTTTGTGATCTTTTTTTTTTATAATTCAGTATTTTTTACTATTATGTAGAGGTTATGATGCCGACCAACTAAACGACAGAGGCACGTTTCTTCAAAATAAGTGCACTTTGTTGTGATAAAAATGGTATTGACTGATGCAGATAGAGCATAAATTAATAATAATTAAAAGCTCCAAATTTAGTACTAAAAATGGTATATATATATATATATATATATATTAATATTTCTGAATCCATCCCTTCCTAGTCTTTAGAGCACCCAATCTCACTGTATTTTTTTAGTCATCTAAACAACTCCAAAATTTTTTTGTTGGTTTAAGATAATTGATTTTACCTCTAATCATGTAATACATGTACTTGCTAGGAGACTTCTGCCGGCTAATCTTGGGCGTCTGACAGTCGCGACCAACTGGTGCCCCTCTTAACACACATGCTTTTCAATGGCTGTCATTTTATAGATATAAATGCACTCCTGACATTTATTCAGGGTACACCTTAGATTTTTTCAGGTTGCACTAACCCTTGCTCACTATCATGCTGGTCTTTCACATTGGTTTGACCCTGCCATTAAAACTATTACTTGTTCTAGCCTAAATAAAAATTATTTTTTGTTTCATTTTACATGTATTTTTGTCTAAGAGGCTTTTTTTTAATTAACTTTTTTCCTAAGTACCTTGATTTTATGTGGATGATTTTATGACATGTAGGGTGAAGTTCATGACACATTAGGCGCACAGTTTATTACACACATCTCTTTGGTTGTTGTCATTAGCGTTTCACCTATCATTTTAGGATGATCTTTGTCTCATGGGGTGCCATCCCTAGCCCCACCCATATCATTTCTGCAGTGAAATTCTCTTTCATCATTTGAGATGTATCAGATTATTTAATGAATTATTCATAGGCAGGTTAAAATGGTTGCTGGTACTTAGGTTTAGAGTCGTAAGCGGTGTCCACAGTTACAGGATTCATTAACCCTCACTTTTCTTCGTATTATTCCCTCACCCAGTTTAAAAGTAAAACACAAATCTTACCCATCCTGAATGTATGGATTTAACAGACAAATCTTTGTGCATAAAGCTGGACAAGTGATGCTGTACTCATTTATTTAATGATTACGTAACTACCAGAATAAAATGTTACGTAACTGTTGAAACCAATATGTCCTAATAACTTGTGATGTATTGTTATTATTGCTACTATAATATTTATAAAGAACTTTTTTTTTAAATAGTTATTATTATTATGGCCAAAGGAAATTTTTTTTTTTACTTTGGTAAGCACATTTTCCTAATCCATGCCATGGACTAAGGTAACCATGAAAAGTAAAAAAGAGTAAAGAAAGCCGATACAGATTTTATCTATTGAGTTTATCTGTTTCTGTAGCCACTGCTATTTGATATTACTGTGTGCCTAGCACAGTGTCTAGCCGCCTTAACTTTCTCCAACACATGTGGGTTACCCATTTTTAAACTGGATGTACTTAATAGACATTGATTGGACACGATAAAAGAACTCAAGACCTTGCTATGACCATGAAGTTTGTTTTAATTTTTATTTTATGGAGACATAGAGAGCCCTCATTAACTAGTGGGACGTTCCTATATAGTGGGGAGGAGTTCCTATCTAGTGGGGAGGAGTTCCTATCTAGTGGGGAGGAGTTCCTATCTAGTGGGGAGGAGTTCCTATATAGTGGGGAGGAGTTTCTATCTAGTGGGGAGGAGTTCCTATATAGTGGGGAGGAGTTCCTATCTAGTGGGGAGGAGTTCCTGTATAGTGGGAAGGAGTTTCTGTATAGTGGGAAGTTCCTATCTAGTGGGGAGGAGTTCCTATCCAGACAACGTTCTATTGTTCAGTGTGTTGAGCCCCAGCCTGGTATACTATTTATGTTGTTGTTTTGATCTTTTGTACCAACTCCCACAGCTGCATCTCTCATTCCCCCACATTCTCCGAGTTTTGATTGTGTTGATCTTTTGTACCAACTCCCACAGCTGCATCTCTCATTCCCCCACATTCTCCGAGTTTTGATTGTGTTGATCTTTTGTACCAACTCCCACAGCTGCATCTATCATTCCCCCACATTCTCCGAGTTTTGATTGTGAAAGTAATTTAATTAATGGAAGACAGTTGACTGATTAACAAGAGTGCACAAACAGGGCTGCACTTTGATTCTGTTTAAACCAGATGTATATGTTTTAAGTGTGAAATACATTGAATGATTGACAGTATCACTGGCAGTAAAATACTGGATCTGTTATGTATATACATATCATTTGTTACAATAAATACATTCTGAAACTGAATTATACTCATGGTTTTCTTCGTGTTGCTGTTGATTTTAATAATGTTATCATTTTATTTTATTTTTGTTTACTTGATAAACTTGAGCCAGAAGAAGAGCTGCTCAGAGTTATAACAGTTTAACAGAGTTAAGGTTCATGAAGTTATCTCCCATTGATTTTCATACAAACAAGTCTTTAAGTCTACACCGGTGGTTTTTTCAAAGTTAGGGCCCGCGACTCAGCAGGATGAATTTCAGTTTGTTAGCGACAAAATTAAAATTTGTAATTCAAGGATGGATCATCTAACACATAATCGTCTAACCTATGCGTGTGTATCCCTTTGTACTTTTCATACCGTGCGGTGTATAGGATGTTCATGGCAATAAAAGCCAAATGTCTGCACGTTACAATACACGGCACCGCATGAGATGAAATAGTACATCACTGTATTAGTTCGCTTGGGGAATTCCAAAATGTTCGTCTCCCTTAGGCCAGTGGTCGCCAAAATGCGGCTTCGGAGCCGCATGTGGCTCATTGGCTCCTTAAGTGCGGCTCTGGCATTTAGTTTTATTTAGTGTACTACTTATTTAGTGCAATAAAATTTAGTGTAATAAAAGTTTATTAAACAAGCTGAGTTGGCTCCCAATTTTTTTTTAAATTGTTGTAATTTTCATATTTGGCTCGTTGACTAAGTTTGCCGACCACTGCCTTAGGCTAATGTAGACCCTCACACCGTGCGGTGTATAGGATGTTTTATGGCAATAAAAGCCACATGTCTGCACGGTACAATATACGGCACCGCACAAAATGAAAAGTACATCGCTAAGAATATTAAAAAAAAATAGCGCGTGGGTGGGGAGTCAAGCAACACCACTATTTTTTTAACCTCACGCTTCTCTTTTTTTTTTTAAATACGTCATGTTGAACATGATAAATTATATGAAAAAAAGAACTGTTGG
This sequence comes from Bulinus truncatus, assembly GCA_021962125.1. NCBI lineage: Eukaryota > Metazoa > Mollusca > Gastropoda > Planorbidae > Bulinus > Bulinus truncatus. The sequence goes on from JAGDYQ010000103.1 coordinate 1,055,818, forward strand.
GAAAGAGTCCTTTAAACATATTATGAATGAATTAAGATTATTCAATGATATGATGTTGTGAGCGCAAATTATGTATAGTTGGATGTTAGATTCAAAGTTTAATAGTTGGGGGTTGTTTTTGTTAAGATTCTATGCCCATAATGAGGATTATTTTCTTTGGGATGAACTATGTATAAATCGCCATATTCTACTCCAAATGCGTGCCTACTAGCCGGTCCGGGTACCGGGCCTGTCTACTAGTCTATTCATATCTTACAAAAGTAACTGATTGATCAAAGTGTTGGGGTAAACACCTGTACATATTTCTGTAAACACATCTTTTATTTTTCTTATATAATTCCTGTTAAATGCTAATTTTTTAAAAAAGGAAAAAAACTTAGCTCTTTTTACACAATATAGACCAATACAGAAATATGTGACTACTACTAGATGACTATCTGGGTTAAGGGCTAGTACTACAGAATGGACCTTTTTTCCTTAATTTTAAAGCTAATGTAAAGACATTGTACAGATATAATAAGTAGCCAAAGACAATTTTAAACAAGCAATTAAGCCTGTTCCATTCTGGACACAGGACGTGTTAGCGCATTTTCATGTTATGTATCAGTACGTATGCTATCTTTCAGTAAATATTTGTAAATTTTGGAAATGTTTATAAATTCAATTGTGTAATGCATATATCTGTAAAAAATAAATTATAAAGACGTTTCTTTATATTTGAAAAAAATTATTGTCTCTTAAATCTAACTACAAGTGGTTTGTGGTTACTGAAATAGGACTCATAATTGAAAACATTCGAAATTATAGTCATTTAATCGTCCGAAAACTCCGTCAATTGTTGCATAGCTCAGATACTTTCAATTAAACTCAGAACACAAGCTTACTATTTCATTGATGAGTTTCTTAATAAATCTTGGTGAAACTACGTGCTGCAGTATTTCGCACCAAATGAACGGGCTATGAACGTACAAGGTGTATATATAATATATAAGCCCCTTAGGAGCCCTGAAGCCCGACCCTCAGAGGTCCTATCGCGAAATAAACTTTTGATGTACACATGGCAGGCCAAGACCTACAAAATGATATATACATCATGGGTCTAGGACTTATAGTTGCTGAGATATAGCGCTCCTTTATTAATATAGCTTATATAGTAAAAAACGGTACTAAGGCCCCTTTTACGGCCCTGAGAGGTCAGATCGCGAAATGGAAAAAAGTCATTTCTTGTCAGGCCAAGACCTACAAAATGATATATACATCATGGGTCTAGGACTTATGGTTGTTGAGATCTAGGGTGTACACGGACAGACAAAACGGGGACAATAGAGCATTTTTTTTTCGAAAATGCTCTAAAAATACAAACACTTTATTAAAACATGACATGGTTGCCATGGCAACGGCAGCCATATTGGATTTTTACTACAATTGTGTACACAAATAAAAGTGTTATAACTAAATAATGATACATACAATTTTTAAAAAAAAAATTAGGTAATTATATTGAGAGGCATCTCCTTAACACTTTCTATTTTACAGTTGTTTTTTTTTTAAATATAGCTCACTTTTATTTTATTTCATCATTTTCATGAAGTACCCAAAAAAAAAAGAGAAAAATACTGAAAAAATACACATTTTACCCTAAAATAAAAAAATCTGTGACAAAAAATTAAAAAACTACAAAATAGAGACTGTAGCTATTATATCAAGTTACAAAACTGTACATTTTCATAGCAATCTATGCATTAATAGAAAAGGTATAAGAATTTTAAGATTAAAAAATCTAATTTTAAGAAAAACTAAAAAAATGTAAAAAAAAAGCTTTAAAACCTTAAATAAAAAAGTCGAAACAGTCCAGAATCATATCCAGTTGTTCCATGTTGTTTTCTGCATTTCTGCTCAGCTTAATACGTCCTGCTTAATTTTCTGTTGAATTTTCTTTGCTTTTCCATCAGCAGAAGCTTTAGCATTGTCCAAACGTTTTTTCTGCCTCGCCAGGCATAGTTTGTCAGTATTGACACCACTAATGTCTGAGCAAAATTGCCTTGAAAAAAATGGGCCAAAATTGTTTTCAGCAATAGCTGTTAATATATTTTTTAAATAAATATTTCAATAGAAATAGAGATGCTGCCTTGATGCTCAAACAATCTCTAAAATTATTATTCTCAAAATGACCAATTTAAAATGTCTTCCTAGAAAATATGCAAACTTAACAGAACTAATTAGTAATTGTATCATACGAAAATTAGGAAGTCAGTGATCAATTACATTTTATTTGGGGGGAGGGGCTCAAATATGTAGACTTAATCTATACATATCTATGTCCTAGCTATATGTACACACAATCTAAACATATCTATGTCCTAGCTATATATACACACAATCTATACATATCTATGTCCTAGCTATATGTACACACAATCTATACATATCTATGTCCTAGCTATATGTACACACAATCTAAACATATCTATGTCCTAGCTATATATACACACAATCTATACATATCTATGTCCTAGCTATATGTACACACAATCTATACATATCTATGTCCTAGCTATATGTACACACAATCTATACATATCTATGTCCTAGCTATATGTACACACAATCTATACATATCTATGTCCTAGCTATATGTACACACAATCTATACATATCTATGTCCTAGCTATATGTACACACAATCTATACATATCTATGTCCTAGCTATATGTACACACAATCTATACATATCTATGTCCTAGCTATATGTACACACAATCTATACATATCTATGTCCTAGCTATATGTACACACAATCTATACATATCTATGTCCTAGCTATATGTACACACAATCTATACATATCTATGTCCTAGCTATATGTACACACAATCTATACATATCTATGTCCTAGCTATATGTACACACAATCTATACATATCTATGTTCTAGCTATATGTACACACAATCTATACTTATCTATGTCCTAGCTATATGTACACACAATCTATACATATCTATGTCCTAGCTATATGTACACACAATCTATACATATCTATGTCCTAGCTATATGTACACACAATCTATACATATCTATGTCCTAGCTATACGTACACACAATCTATACATATCTATGTCCTAGCTATATTCAGGGCTAGATTTACCGCCGGGGATGCCGGGGATAACCCCGGCACTTAGAACTGTCATCTCCGGCTCTGCTTTAGCTAATATATCCGAGCCAGGGATGAAACCATAGACATTTATCCCCCGTTCTGCAGATTTTTTTTTCATCCCCGGCACTGTTTTTTTTTCTTAAACCGAGCACTGACTATATGTACACTCAATCTATACATATCTATGTCCTTTACGTGTGTGGTGTGTTTCTGTTCCCGTGTTTAATTTGACAGTGATCGTACAACTGAGACAGAGATACAGGGGAGACCACCTCGGGCTAAAACTGGCCGTCACGTTAATCACGTATGGCCGCAGAGTATAGATGCGCTGTTCTCAACCTGTGGTACGAGTAACCCAACGGGTACGGTAAAGGTTTTAAGAGAGGGCACGCAGCCATGGGCGTATTTATAGGGGGGGGGCAAGGGGGGCATATGCACCCCCCCCCCTACATTTTGAAAAAATGTCATAAAGTTGTTATTTGCCCCCCCCCCTGGAAAAATTCCTAGCGACGCCCATTCACGCAGCGACATATACATTTTCTTGACAACAACCCACAGTTTGATGAAGGTCACCAGTTGGCTGCATCATTATCTGCATGACTCATCACCAAACCACGAACACAAGTAACGCAGTAGACAAGAAAGTAAAGTACATGTATTCGCCCAACTAGCTTGTGAGGGTCACTCACGGACATACTTTGGGGTGCAGTCTCGAAAAAAGCCTGAGAACCTCTTGACATCAATATACATAACACATCCTCGGTGGTTAAATCAGCGGGAAGGGCAAATGTGTCTTAATAAATGTGTCAGATTTCTTAGATAAATTGATGTATATTTTAAATGTAATTTACGATGATTGTAAACATGTATTTATTTTATCTTAATGTTTTTATCGTTTAACTTAGAGTTGTTGTATTTTAAACTTATATCGTATGAAGGTACTGACGTATGTATCGGCGGGTGCACGCCAAATAACCCGTAGTAACCCGAATTATGAAATCTCAATTTTATACCCATTTTGGTATCTTTATTTTATACAGGCCGAACACTTTCATTTGTGCCCTGGGCTTCAGTCAGAAATGTGGGCCACGGGCAGACAGTTTCACTTTGTGCTATATACTTTTCTACACACACACAAACACAAACAGTATGTGCTACACACACATGCTCACACACTCACACATACTCACACACACATACTCACACATGCAAAGACTGGAAGACGTCAAAGTTTTAAAAATAACAGTAATGTCTGTGTAATGCTCTTGATACTGTGTGTGCAATGATCTTGATACTGTGTGTGTAATGATCTTGATACTGTGTATGTAATGATCTTGATACTGTCTGGGTAATGATCTTGATACTGTGTGTAATGATCTTGATATTGTGTGTGTAATGATCTTTGTACTGTGTGTGTAATGATATTGATAAAGTGTGTGTAATGATCTTGATACTGTGTGTGTAATGATCTTGATACTGTGTATGTAATGATCTTGATACTGTCTGGGTAATGATCTTGATACTGTGTGTAATGATCTTGATATTGTGTGTGTAATGATCTTTATACTTTGTGCGTAATGATATTGGTAATGTGTGTGTAATGATCTTGATACTGTGTGTAATGATCTTGATGCAGTATACTTAATGATCTTGATACTGTGTGTAATGATCTTTATACTGTGTGTGTAATGATATTGGTAATGTGTGTGTAATGATGCAGTATAGTTAATGATCTTGATACTGTCTGGGTAATGATCTTGATGCAGTATAGTTAATGATCTTGATACTGTGTGTATAATGATCTCGATGCAGTATAGTTAATGATCTTGATACTGTGTGTGTAATGATCTTGATGCAGTATAGTTAATGATCTTGATACTGTGTGTGTAATGATCTTGATACTGTCTGGTTAACAACAGATGCTAACGATGCAGCTACTCAGATACCAATTGATGTCACGTCAGCCATCCTATAATGACATCTGTCATTTCAACTCAAGAGCCTCATTAGTCATTCGAAGGAGAAAGTCACGAGATCAATGAAGCGTGAAGAGAGGAAACTGATCTTGTCACACGTTCACAAAACTAGAGAAGGAAAAAAAAAAGAAAGACGCATAGGATGTAATCAGTGAAAATTGTTAGATCGCTCATTATTTTTTTTAATGTTATTTTTTTTTTATGATGTTAGGCATTACTTGGCGTAAAACTGATTCATCACAAAGCAATTATGGATATTTACATTAAATGGTTGCATTAATTAGTTCACAGTAAAATGTTGCTGTTTTTATTTTTCGTTAGAGGAGTTTTCACTTGTTTAAAAACATATATTAGCCCATGAAACATTCATATGAAATTGTTCAACAGTCATGGAAAAATTGATATTTTTTACAGTATTTTACACCTGGTTGATATCAGGTAAGAAAATGCTATTGTCTTCTTACTCTTTGTTTTGTTATGTAGGTGTGGATAGTTCACTCAGTGAAACGGTAATATTAACGCCATTTCAATAGGCTTATGTAAATAAATCAATCAATTTCTAAATTTGAAAGTATATATTTTGATCAAACTTCATGTCATTTCAATCTTTCTCTCTCTCTCTCTCTCTCTCGCTGTCTCTCTCTCTCTCTCTATCTCTCTTTCTCTCTCTCTCTCTCTTTCTCTCTCTCTCTCTCTCTCTCTCTCTCTCTCAGCATAAATGCTGGGAAAAAGAGAGAGAGAGAGAGACAGAGAGAGAGAAAAAGAAAAGTATCCCATCACTAAGGACGTGCATTTTTTTTATTTAACAGCGTGGCTATGTGAACTATGGACCATAACTGACACAATAATAAATGTACTACTTTTTTTTCATTATAATAATCGACGAGAACAGTATCTAACGTAAATCGAAGACAATGGAAACTGGGGTATGTTAGTATATAGTCCATGGTGTCTTTAGTCAGGGAACCTTGTAGGTCAGAGGTTATAAATGTCTCAACTATGTTGCCATGACGACACGATAATTAATTGAATAGTATTTAAAAAAAAAGTAATCGATTCTCTTTGTTTTTCATTTCGTTATTGATTTACACCTGCACATCATTATACACTACTTTGATTAAATTATTACACCTGTACATCATTATACACTACTTTGATTAAATTATTACACCTGTACATCATTATACACTCCTTTGATTAAATTATTACACATGTACATCATTATACACTACTTTGATTAAATTATTACACCTGTACATCATTATACACTACTTTGATTAAATTATTACACCTGTACATCATTATACACTACTTTGATTAAATTATTACACCTGTACATCATTATACACAACTTTGATTAAATTATTACACATGTACATCATTATACACTACTTTGATTAAATTGTTACACCTGTACATCATTATACACTACTTTGATTAAATTATTACACCTGTACATCATTATACACAACTTTGATTAAATTATTACACATGTACATCATTATACACTACTTTGATTAAATTATTACACCTGCACATCATTATACACTATTTTGATTAAATTATTACACCTGTACATCATTATACACTACTTTGATTAAATTATTACTCCTGTTCATTATTATACACTACTTTGATTAAATTATTACACGTGTACATCATTACACACTACTTTGATTAAATTATTATATATGTACATCATTATACACTACTTTGATTAAATTATTACACCTGTACATCTTTATACACTACTTTGATTAAATTATTACATCACATGTATGAAAAGTGATCCACGTTTTAATGCAGTGGACAACAGCACAGGGCTATTCATTCAGAAGTCCACGAATGCCTGCAACGGCCCGTGTGGTCAACTTTCGGCATCTTGCCCTGCTGGTCACAGGCTAGCCATACAGGACGTAATCTATCGAGTCCAGTACAAGACGGTGTCATGTAACATTTTGCCAGGGTGCAGCAACACTAAACAGGCAAGTCATTTTAAAGTAATTTGAAGGTTGTAATAAATTTGACGGTTTGCACTATTCTCACTTTGTATTTGTTCCTCACAAAGGTGTTATTAGACAAAGTTGGATCTGATTCCGAATCGACTCAATTTTTTTTTTACATTGAATCTACTTTTATCCTAACTAATGAATGAATGTTCATGTTATAAAGCTTATTATAAAGTCTAGATCAGATTAATGTAAACTAAACAACAAAAGCCCAGTTCACCTTGAACGGATTAACAGGTACAGCCTAAATAAGTCTTCGGCAACTGATGGTTGGAGAGAAAATTTGCTGGCTCCAGAAGGAAATATGCAAAACCAATCACGTGATTGTACCAAAACGATGAGTCGACCTTATTGATGATTTGTGTGTGAGTTAAATATCAAGACACACACATTCATAAAAACACACTCATATTCAAGAAGTTCACGGGAATACAAATGATACATTTAGTGATCTGTCGAGATAAACTAAGAAATGTAGTGGTCCCATGGACTGTAACTTAGGTAATTAGTTGTTCGCTAAAATAAAGCTAACGAATTCAGCTGTCCTTATACATTGGCCAATGGCCGAAGTGGTACTTCAATGATAATTTGATGTGACCACGTTGTTGATTCGAGGGTCTCATACAGCTTCGAAGATGATAAAAGCAACAATAGTAGAAACAACACTAAAACTTTTACAACATTTGGTAATATTGTTAAATACTAAAAAAAGTCATTTGAAGTCTCTGTAATAATATTTTGAGCCCAGTTAACTCTGTCGAGGACAGTTTTTATTGCCCACTCCCCCTACATTTTTTTAATCAATTCCACCGAAAATCAAAGCTAAATTTGTAATGGATGTATCAGGGAATACAATGGATACTACGTCGTATGGGGCTCAAACTCGTAGCTCACATCACGCCAATCAGTCTGACGAACCTGACCACCCACCGAGTTCCGTTTATCGAGATCAGTTTCCCTTAAATCAACTCTAGTTGTGTGTCTCGTCAATGCAGGAAGTCTGCTGTGAGACGAGACCCCAGGACTGCGCCTTCCCTTACGGCATGTCAGAAATACAAAGCCTTCAGCGGAACTGCTCCTCAGCGTCGTCCTGCACCTTGCAGACCCGCTATCCGGACATCAGGAACACCCAGTGTGCCCCGGATGGTCAGCAAAAGTTCTCCAGCTATACGGTGCTGAACTATATCTGCATAAACGGTAAGAGCTGGGACACTGTGCCCATATCTTCTTTTTATGCTGAAAGTGTCTTGACTTTAATTTGCTCATTATGACATGATGAGATTATTTGATGAGATTAATTAATGAGATTAATCGGGGGGGGGGGGTGGGAGTGGAAACACATGAATAACCATATTTGGGAGTCCTTTTAGTTAATCGCAATTTCTCCTTTGTTTTCTTTTTCCTTTATTTTATTTTTTTAAAGTCGAATTAAAACAAACACAAAATCGGGGCTTTTAGCTGTGTGTGTGTGTGTGGGGTGGGGAAGGGAGGTGTAGCTGATGAATTACATGCTGTGTGTGTGGGGGGAAGGGAGGTGAAGCTGATGAATTACATGCTGTGCGTGTGTGGGGGGGAAGGGAGGTGTTTCTGATAAATTACATGTTGTGTGTGCGGGGGTAGGGAGGTGTATCTGATGAATTACATGTTGTGTGTGGGGGGGAAGGGAGGTGTAGCTGATGAATTACATGCTGTGTGTGTGGGGGGGAAGGGAGGTGTAGCTGATGAATTACATGTTGTGTGTGTGGGGGTAGGGAGGTGTATCTGATGAATTACATGTTGTGTGTGTGTGGGGGAAGGGAGGTGTAGCTGATGAATTACATGCTGTGTGTGTGTGGGGGAAGGGAGGTGTAGCTGATGAATTACATGTTGTGTGTGTGGGGGTAGGGAGGTGTAGCTGATGAATTACATGCTGTGTGTGTGGGGGGAAGGGAGGTGTAGCTGATAAATTACATGCTGTGTGTGTGCGGGGGAAGGGAGGTGTATCTGATAAATTACATGTTGTGTGTGGGGGGAAGGGAGGTGTAGCTGATGAGTTACATGCTGTGTGTGTGGGGGGAGGTGTAGCTCATGAATTACATGCTGTGCGTGTCTTACTAGCCTGCCATGCGTACATCACATACAGTATGAACAGAAATTATTTTTTTTTTAAGTGCTTGGAGTGGCACATGTATTAAGACGCAGATATCAATTTTTCGATTCTCCACTTCTGAAATTCTTTAAATGATCTTAAGTTTCTTCACCAATTGTTAAGTTTCTTCACCTTTTGTTAAGTTTCTTCCCACATTATTAAGTTTCTTCACACACTGTTGAGTTTCTTCACACTTTGTTAAGTTTCTTCACACTTTGTTAAGTTTCTTCATATAATGTTAAGTTTTTGACACGTTGTTAAGTTTCTTCACACTTTGTTAAGTTTCTTTACCACTGTTAATTTCTTCACACATTGTTAAGTTTCTTCATACATTGTTAAGTTTCTTCACACTTTGTTAATTTTCTTCACACATGGTTAATTTTCTTCACCTATTGTAAAGTTTCTTCATACATTGTTAAGTTTATTCACACATTGTTAAATTTCTTCTCACAGTTAAGTTTCCTCACATATTTTTAAATTTCTTAATACATTTTAAGTTTCTTCACACTTTGTTAATTTTCTCCACCTATTGTTAATTTTCTTCACACATTGTTAAGTTTCTTCACACATTAGCACCTAACATTATTTGAGAAAAGACTAATTTACTCTATTTAAGTACATACAATCTAATAAATCAACCAATATAAAACGTATTTTGAAGAATTTTTTTTTATTATCTATAGAGAGTTTTATTATCGACATGTGCAGCGCTGCTGAGCTAGTGGTCAAAGGGAACTCAGTCTTCGCCATGGCAGACCCACGCACGTCCAAAAATCTGGCCAAAAACAGTGTTTGCGCGTGTAGAGCTGAGAGCGTCACTCCAACGGATGTCATAGCGGCGTTCGTTGTAGACATGCGCATGAATAAATTTGGAGGGACTGAATGTACCGAAGCTTCGCTGTCTATTCGGTAACGTAGGCAAACCAGCAATTTGCACTTGTATGCATATATTCTCAGTAAGGCATCGGAGGGAAAGGGAAAGGGGGGGGGGTGGGTTCCAATTTGAGATAGTCAGGGAGAAAAAGAGAACGTTAATATAGACAAATAGCAAGTAATTTAAGATAGAATCGAGATTTTTTTTTCTATTTTAAAACAAAAAAACAAAAAACAAACCAACGAAAAACTCTTATATTAGCCATGACATTACTTTTTTGGACCTACCAGAAAATTTGTCTAGACGTTCCATCTTAGATGCTCTATGAGGTAAATTTATACACATAAAAGCCCATGACGAGCAGTGGCCTTAAAAATGAAGCAGGATAGGCGTTTTCCCGCCATTTTTTTTTTGGCTGATCAGTGTTTGTGAGTCTGTGAATACATCAACGTATTCGTGAGTCTAGCATGCACCCGTGTGCAGTGTTACATGCAATGACGTAGTGAGGGGGCGGAAGGGGGCATCGTGCCCCGGGCGCTACACACAAAGGGGCGCCAAATGGTATATTTTACATATAATATTATATGGTTTTCGAATGTGATGGGGGGGGGGTGCTAATAAGGTATTATGCCCTGGGCTCGAGTTAAGCTTTTTTTTTTTTTTTGCATTTATTATTTCCAATATGACGGTAAGGGGGGAGGTGGGTGACACAATTATTAAATAATTAAGGGCCGTTAATTGCGCCATATGGTGAAATAAATAAACATCACCATCGATCTTTTATGTTATAATAGAGCTCAGCGTATTGATGGGTCGGATATAGTAACAGTGTGATAATAATGGTGAAACGGGATGGCTTGATGAAATGAATTATTGAGTCATTAAAGATCTATTTGAGAATGAGGTTTAAAACGGGTCAAATGTCATAGGTCATGATTTAAAAGAAAAAGAGAGAGAGACGGAGAAACAGCTATTAACGTTTATTTTATTTCACGATAAGACACAGTTAATGACACTTATGTTTGTCACTAATTACGACTTGTCTATTTTTAGCTCCGGAAGTGAAAATCATAATCTCGACTGCTCTTCCGGCATCGACCCAAAAATAAGCAATACTTTTGTGGCGGTGGTCAACGTGAGTAACGCCGTTCACCCGAGACTTCAACTACAGAGCAGCCTGACAGAGTTTGTCTGGATAGGGTTTGAATGTAAGCTTAATGTGACAGGCTTTAAATGCGTAATAACATCATTGACTAACTACAGTGACCAGATTTTCTCTTTGGGGCTAACATGGGACACAAGGGCGGTTTATCTGTGAGACAATCTGAGATGGGGGTAACATGTCCCCAACACCATGGCTATAATTGTTTCTTACGCAGTGGCTACGGATACGGCAGACGTAGTCCGTATTATTTTTTTCCGGGGTACGTGGTAGATGTGCGCATGCGCTCTAGCGCTCTAGACGGACTATTTTTTTACGGCTGTAGATGTGCGCATGCGCGATAGCCGTACTCCGTATTATTTTTTGTCGGTGTCCGGCTATAGATATTGCGCCTAACCCTAGCCATATCCCTGTCCCTAACCCTATCCCTAATCGTAATCCTAATCCTAACCCTAATCCTAATCTTAACCCTATTCCTAACCCTAACCCTAGCCCCGAAAACAAAAATTAGCAATATAATGCAGTCCGTCTGCCGCGCATGCGCACATCTATCACGTACCCCGCAAAAAAAAAAATAATACGGAGTACGTCTGCCGTATCCGTAGCTACTGCGTTGTTCTTAAATATACGTTCTTGTATAGAGAAAATAACCAATTCATGAACGTATGCTATGAACGTCAGAGAAACTACAGTTGACTCTAATCACATGAAAGTGGAAGGAAAGAAAAAAGTGTTTTGAGAAGTAATTTATAAATATTGTCTTATATTAATATTTTCTGAGTCTGTGATTGTGACGCAACTCAGGTGACTCTAGGATGGATGATGCGAAAACTTGGATCGTTCCCGGAACTTGACGTCTGCTCACTGTAGTTAAACTTTCAAAGTCCTACATGCTAATTACACTGCTCTATTAGCTGGTGCAGGACCGCAACCATATTCAGGGCTCTGACAAATAGGGCTCCTCTTTTCCCTACCCCCGTCCGCCGCACAAAAAAAGAGAACATCTTCGTTGCAACAAAAATACATCAAAAAATATTCTGAAAGCCACGCCCAATCGCTAAGACTAAGGGAGCCTAACAAGAGTTTGGGTGGTCCCCCTTTCACCCCCCCTCTAGAACACGACTTTCAAGGCGGCCCTCTAGATGGCTTACTACACGACCTTCAAGGCGGCCCTGCTAGGTGGCTTACTACACGACCTTCAAGGCGGCCCTGCTAGGTGGCTTAATACACGAACTTCAAGGCGGCCCTGCTAGGTGCCTTAATACACGACCTTCAAGGCGGCCCTGCTAGGTGGCTTAATACACGACCTTCAAGGCGGCCCTGCATTATTAAAAAAATAACGAAGTAATATTACATTCTTGTAAATCAAAGAAAGATCATTTGATGGTTTCAATGTAACAATGAACTCTTTCCCACTGATCGTTACAGCCAATGAGAATAAAGATGTACGTTTGACGTGCCAATGGCAGAATGCGGAGCCTGCTAAAAGTTCAAAGGTTGACCCCGCCCCGGACAGTCAAAAAGCAAGAGACAACCAGGAAGCTGTTAGTGGCAGCACAGCGAACGGTAATTTATTGTTTTATGAACAGAAATAATTTTGATAATATTATTGATACTTTACCACTCGAAACGTTTCAAAATCATAGTATTGATTTGTTATTTAGTCAAAAAGTAAGAAAAAAAAATGTTGTGTTAAAGTGTATGTTTTAACAGAAAAAACCTGTCCTCTTTATTCTATATAAAATACTGAGTCAAGTATTTTTTAAAATAAATAGCATGAGCCATATTACGAACTATAATGAATTTAAAACATCTTTTAAAAGAAAATTATGACTGCGAAAAAAAAAATAAAGTCTTTTTTTATTTAAATTACTTTTCAGATGTGATTCTGATCCCTGCCGCCATAGGTGGAGCTGTAGCAGGGATCATCCTCATTGCTCTACTCGTCGTTATCATATTGGTGTGTAAAAAGTGAGTTGTTTCTCCATGTATGATTCAGTTATATAGTATAGTCAGCTATAGCCATCACGATGTTACTCAGTTATATAGTATAGTCAGCTATAGCCATCACGATGTTACTCAGTTATACAGTATAGTCAGCTATGGTCATCACGATGTTACTCAGTTATACAGTATAGTCAGCTATGGTCATCACGATGTTACTCAGTTATACAGTATAGTCAGCTATGGTCATCACGATGTTACTCAGTTATACAGTATAGTCAGCTATGGTCATCACGATGTTATTCAGTTATATAGTATAGTCAGCTATAGTCTTCACGATGTTATTCAGTTATATAGTATAGTCAGTTATAGCCACCACGATGTTATTCAGTTATATAGTATAGTCAAACTCTACATCATGTAGAATAGCCTTTATAAAAATGTTTTTTTTTTATAATGAAGTAAAATTTTCCCTTTAGCCTTTAAGATTACCTAGCTGAAGAGTTATGTACCTTCCATGTCTGTAGCTAAAAAAAACCAGGGTTGGGGTAGGGTGGGCTGTGTTGTTAACACAATGACCAGGTGGACACACTGTCCAGTTCAACACAATGTCCAGGTAGATACAATGTCCAGGTAGACACAATGTCCAGGTTGACACATTGTCCAGGTGAACACAATGTCCAGGTTGACACAATGACTAGGTCGACAATCGAGCGCCCACACCGCAGTCAACCATCGTCATTTTATTATCATAAATGCACAAATATCTTTTCTAATTATCTAAAAAAAAACGTTTAAAATATTTTCTGCGCTAAAGATATTATTGGAAACTTCTCAGTCAAATGTACTTCTGTTATAATAAAAACAAACAACCCGCAATGATTGTGTCATAATTTGTGATAATTTTAAAATTCAGATGCAAGCATCTTCAATTTAATTCTTTCCCTGTCACTCGCGTATAATCGCTGCGATGATGCAACAGCACAATTTTATTTATTGTTAATTACCTTGGCCGTGAATATGACAATATAGGTGCAATGATTGCGCAATGACAAAAATCGTCAAAGGTCAGGTAATTCTTTCCCCACAAAATAGAGCTTGGTACATCATAATCATTGAATGAATCTCTTGAATAGTTTGAATGAATCTCTTGAACAGTTTGAATCAACTTCTTGTACAGTTTGAATGAACTTCTTGTACAGTTTGAATGAACTTCTTGTGCAGTTTGAATGAACTTCTTGTACAGTTTGAATGAACTTCTTGTACAGTTTGAATGAACTTCTTAAACAGTTTGAATGAACTTCTTGTACAGTTTGAATGAACTTCTTGTACAGTTTGAATGAACTTCTTGTACAGTTTGAATGAACTTCTTGTACAGTTTGAATGAACTTCTTGAACAGTTTGAATGAACTTCTTGTACAGTTTGAATGAACTTCTTAAACAGTTCTATGTTCGTGTACAGCTTGAATAGTATAAGCTTGTCGTACAATAAATGCTAATTATGTGTATACTAGCTGAACAGGCCCGGTACCCGGACCGGCTATTTGGCACGCAATTGGAGTTGAAAATGGTGATGCGCTCACAACACCTTATCATTGACTAATCTTAATTCATTCATAATATTTTAAAGGACTCTTTCTCAATAGTTATTTTTTTAATAATGTATCAATTCTCTTTCACTCAGCCCCACACCCATCCTTCCCTCCCTCCCCGCCCTCCACCCCCCTTCCACTCAAGACATGCCCGAATAGCAGTGGGTCTCAATGTACAAAATTACAAAAAGGGGCATTTAGTATAACTGCATGTTCACCCTGTTAACAATACCACGTGACACCTCTCCCTACCTCTCCCCCCCCCCGTTAAACAATCCTTTCCCAACCCTACACCCCCATTCCAACAGTTCTTTTTTTATAATATTATAATTTATCATGTTTAACATGACGTATTTAAATAAAAAAGAGAGACGTGAGGTTAAACAAGCAATTTAAGTCTTTTCCGTTTCGGACAAAGGACATTTTAGAGCATTTTCGCCGAACGAAATCCGTATTTTTTTTCCGTGTTTTGATAAATAGAGAGGGAAGTAATCATGTTGAATAACTGTTACAAAAATAAATAATGATTACGCCCCTTTGATTAGCTTTTATTATTTATATTCAAAATATAAACAAGAACGGTACCTAGGAAAGTCTTTTTTTTCGGCCCTGAGATGTCAGATCGCGAAATGGACTTTTGATGTACACTTGGCAGGCAAAGACCTCAAAAATGATATATACATCATGGGTCTAGGACTTATGGTTGCTGAGATCTAGGGCGCTCCTATGTTAATATAGCTTATATAGTAAAAAACGGTACTTTAAAAGCGAAACGGACAAAAGTCATTTCTTGGCAGGCCAAGACCTACAAAATGATAATATACATCATGGTTCTAGGACTTATGGTTGTTGAGATCTAGGGTGATGACGGACAGACAGACAGACAGACAGACAGACAAAACGGGGACAATACAGCATTTTTTTTTCGAAAATGCTCTAAAAATTAGTAGTGTTGCAACTTGATTCGTCTGCTTGACCCCCCCCCCCCCCGTTTCTGCAACCATTTGGTTTATTCCCACACCTATCCCAACCAACTCGGTAATATATATTTGAGCGCGTTAACAATCAGTCTATGTACAAAAAATAGCTTTTTATATAATTCATACCAAAGAAAATAATCCTCATTATGGGTACAGAAGCTTAACAAAAACAACCCCCGACTATTAAACATAATTTGCGCACACTACTCAATATCATTTAAAAATCTTAATTCATTAATAAGAAATCCTTGTTGTGTTTAGAATTCCGCAGCATTTCATTTTTATTCAAGAAAGATTCCTTTGATGAACAAAATGCGCACCAAACATACTCTCATTTAACATACATTGTCTCTTTTTAGTTTCTATAATTTTGAAATTCCCCAGACTATTTTTATAGAGACGGTCGATGACACGCACTGTTTTTTTTTTTAACTCCGCAAAGGTGTGACGTAGAACTCAGACTTTTTTTTTAGCGATGTAAGCTTTCAACCCGAACGGTGCCGTGTATTTTTAACGTAAAGACATGCGGCTTTCATTGCCATGAGCATACTTTACACCGCACGGTGTGTAGGTCTGTCGAACCACCGTTTATGTTAGACGATTAAGTATATAGATATGAAAAATAATTAGCGGACTGACTCGCCCAACTTGACTCATATTTAGTGGCTAACTAACATTAGTGTTGTGCTGAGGGTGGGCACTTAAACTGTCCCTGTGACATATTACTATGATATTACTCAACAATACTTCTATTTCATCAGAAAAATAACTTGTCCAGGATCGACGAAGCCGTTGGGGACAGAAAACGACGCCCCTGTTGATTTCGACATATATTACAGCACGACAGACGATGAACTGAAGAAACTGGAAGCTGTACAGATGTCGTCTGCTAGGAGTTCTCTGTCGTCTGCTCCGGTAACAATTTTTTTTTATAGTTTCCCTCATCTGGTGTTATTAATTAATAACAATATTTAAAAATTTAGCTCTATCATGCCTCTATCCTGATTTTTGTGGTCATAGAAAAAAAAATAAACACGTTGAATGACCTAAAATGCACATGCTATCTAGATTTCCTATCTAGGCTGCTAACTATGTTCATAAGCATATAGCGAATGCAGAGCAAACATTGCATACGCCTACCATATAGAAAGACCTCCCCCCACCCTAAAAGTTAGCATTCTTTCAACTCGTGTCACATTAAAAAAAACGTTGCGCTTGCCCCATGGAGTCCATCAAAATGTGCCCTTGGGCGTCATTTGTGGGGATGGGGCAAGAGTGGCTGGGTCCTCTCCAAGGATCCATTATTTTGTTTTTTGTGGAAAAAGTAATGATTAAATCATGTTATTTAATGCTGAAAATCGTCTAAAAGCAAAATATGCTTATAACACTTAGTAAATTATTGGTTAAAGTACTTCGTCAAATAACGCCTGAAAGAGCGCAACTGAATCTATGGTCACGTTAATGGTCGTCATTTCGGGTACGGTTTGTGTCAAGGGTAAGGTGCAATTTTGGCGGACTGGCGGCAACAAATTTGGGCGGTTTTTGGTGGTTTATCCATGTTTTCAATGTTTTGTATTATGTAAACTAAAACAAAAAACATCAACACATAAAATAGATTCAGTGCAAAATTGAATAGAATTATCAAAATTTACTTCTATTTTAAATTTAATGTCCTTTTTTGTATTTACTTAACATAAAAGAAAAAAAAAAGGGAAAACCGCACCCCACCTCAAAACGTGCTCAACATGACGCTCCTACATTAGGGCTCGAAAAATTAAAGCATAAAAAGCAGTTATCTTTTATTTATTTACTGATCTATTTTCACTCACTGTCTAAATAACTATGAATGTTCTCATTTGTTTACATAATTATAAAGAATAATTAAAGAATATCAATCATTTATTTTATCTTTATCTGGGTTTTTTAACGGGGGGGGGTCTTTACTTGGATTTAGATTATTATTTTGATTTAAGCATCAATATTGATATTGATCGCATCAATGATATTTTTAAAGAAGAAATATTTTGTGCCTACACATAATTTTACTGTGGCGTACCAAGTGGAAAGAGAATATCGAATGGAGAGACCAACTCTCATGCTGTCGATTACCGCTTTACGAAGCATTTCAGGACTACCAACCTAGATTTTTTTTTAAAATCCAGATATAATTTAAAAAATAAAATGCTGATACTTTCTTTTAAGAAAATAGTAGGTGTCCTATCCCTTGTAAGTGCTTGCAGGGTCAGGCATGCATGATGCAATCACCAGTCTCTTCGGAGGCGTGGGTTCAGATACCACCGCTGCCACCAAAATAATACCAGGATTATGTCGTATCCCACCGCTGCCACCAAATAATACCAGGGTTATCATATTCTCATCTGTATATATCATGCATTAAAATGTTCAGTTAATTCTTTTTCTTCGTATCCAGTTAGTTACATTAGTTTCTGTGTTGTCTTTGGATACTCCTGGCAAATTACCAATAATCAAATCACATACAGGATTATCTAGTATAATAGCTTCACATATACCAGCTAACCATGGTGAGTCTATTTTAATGGTTGCTACGTAACACGACTTTATAGTACCATCTCCAAGCTTGATTTGCCAGTTCTAGTGCTGGAATAATTGACTGAATACTTGAGATTTTCTTCTCACTCAACAATACAAGAGCATCCTGGAATTCACACTTTGCACCTTTGGATGTGTTCATGAAATAAGGAGAAATATAACCCCTATCAAACTTCATTCCTTCAATTGTTTCAAGTTCATCTTTCAGAGTCTTTCCATCCTTAACAGTTCCATCTCTTCCAACTTTTTTCATTGCACTGGAAATCAACTCTCCAATAGATTTGTCATCATTAGCAGAGATTGTAGCTACCTGTGCTATTTCTTCAGGGGTTGTAACCTGGCGAGACATCTTTTTCAAATGCTCAACAACAGCATCTTCAGCCAACATAACACCTCTTCTAATTTCAACTGGATTAGCTCCCCTACTAATTCTTTCAAAACCTTCTTTAGCTATTGCTCTAGCAAGCACTGTAGCCGAGGTGGTTCCATCTCCAGCTTCTTCATTTGTATTATTGGCCACATCCTGCACTAGTTTAGCTCCTATATTTTGAAATTTATCTTTAAGATCAATGTCTTTAGCAACAGTTACACCATCTTTTGTTATTTTTGGACTTCCCCAGCTCTGTTCTAAAATTACATTTCGGCCCTTAGGACCCATTGTTACAATAGAATACTTGACTGAAATGGAACAGTTGCTAAAAAAATGAAAAAGTGGTGTCCTATCCCTTGTAAGTGCTTGCAGGGTCAGGCATGCATGATGCAATCACCAGTCTCTTCGGAGGCGTGGGTTCAGATCCCACCGCTGCCACAAAAATAATACCAGGATTATGTCGTATCCCACCGCTGCCACCAGATAAATACCAGGATTATACTTTCTTTTAACTGTTGATGATTCAGATAAAATCCAGTCTCTTCGAAATATACTATTTTATCAACACAAGTGTTACTCACCACTGAGGTGTTTTTACCGCTGCCACCAAATAATACCAGGATTATGTCGTATCCCACTTGTGCTCTAATTAAATCAGACGACACAACTCCTTGTATTGTAAAAGAATTAACTGAACTTTTTAATGCATGATATATACAGATGAGAATATGATAATCCTGGTATTATTTGGTGGCAGCTAAAAGCGAAAGTAAATCCAGTTGTACGTCTCTGCAGTGTTAAAGAACTTAGTTATTTGTGCATGATTTCATTGGACATACGCTACAAAGGAAGAATTTTATGAAACTTAACGGTAAGAATAACATTTTATTCTTGAAATATTTCTCGTCATATTTTGGATTAGTTATATTACCACGTGACATTCCAACGTTTTCATTTGTTTATACGTCTGAACATAACAATGGCTAGTACCCCAGAAGAAGAAAAATGGAGACAATACAAAATTAGAGGAGAAGAATTAGGTCTCAAAGGTGATAAATTGTTGGAATATATAGACAAAAAAGAAAATGAGGATAGAGAAAGAGATGAGAGAATAAAAGAAAGAGAATTAAAAAGAAACTATGAAGAAAGAGAATTAGAAAGAAAAAGAAATCATGAATTAGAACTAGCAAGAATAGCTGCAACTAAAGATAATAAAACAACTGCAATAGAAGAGTCAAAAGGAAATTACTCGACTCAATTAAAAATGCAACCTTTTAATGGTAAAACTGAAGATATCGACACATGTTTACAGATCGAGGTCAGACTCATACTGCCGACGTGTCCGCTGTGGAGGAAGATGTGGACTGTATGGACTAGAGACCCATGAAGGGGATACTAGATATAACACGTGGACTAAGTGGACAGTGCAGTCGAGAGTTATAATAGTTATAGACTCGTGTACTGGTTTATAGTGATAGCAGCTACTTGTGATTTATTGCCACATCTCTCCTCGAATATTGAGCTTAGTATTTATCGTGTGTGATAAAGTATAGAATCATACATGTGTTTTATTGATTCATCTTCTCAAGTGTTTATATTGGATTATCATATTCTCATCTGTATATATCATGCATTAAAAAGTTCAGTTAATTCTTTTACAATACAAGGAGTTGTGTCGTCTGATTTAATTAGAGCACAAGTGGGATACGACAGTAGGCTGTCTTAATATATTTGTAGTCTTGTTTTTCTCCCATTGGAAGGACCCCCCCTCCCCCAAATAGCTATGACATGGAGGAACATCTTAATTTACGTACAATTTTAGCATCATTCTTCGTATTCGAGCAGAGAATAGAGATGACACACTTGTTAGGGTAGACCTTTGGTGTTGTATAGATCAGTGAGTCTTAGATTAGAAAAGCAGAGATAGAAGTAAGAGTCGATTTAGAACAGATGTACACTTTTAGACTTATAGATAACTAAATTGGCATTTTGTTTATTGCGAAGTTAGATGAGAACTTTGAACGTATGCACATCATATTTATTAAATCAATGGGAATAAATTAAATGATCATAGGGAAACACTTCTGGGTTTTTTTTCCAAGCTACCGTAACGTTAGCCTGCGTCAGCAGAAGTGACTAGCATAGAATGTGTTCAGACACATTAAGGTTTTCGTGATTTTATAGAAAAATTCAGCAACCCATTGTATTGAATATTCATGGAACGCCCGTGGCTCTAATTTTTTTCACATAACGCCAATCCAAAGCATCCTTACAAACAATCAGTGGCGTAAACAGCGATTTTTGGCGCCCGTGGGGTGGGGGGGGGATCTAAAAATTCCGCTCCATTTTGGTGTCAAAATTATGAAAGCGGTGAAATTGCTGCTCACATTAATGGTGGATATAAGTAACATTTACGCACACCACAAACAAGCTTTTCTTGAGTCTCTTGAACAAACAACATGACTTGTTCCATTTCTTCAGGATCTTTACATTTCCCC
Organism: Bulinus truncatus; assembly: GCA_021962125.1. Classification (NCBI taxonomy): domain Eukaryota; kingdom Metazoa; phylum Mollusca; class Gastropoda; family Planorbidae; genus Bulinus; species Bulinus truncatus. The sequence continues at coordinate 1,077,077 of JAGDYQ010000103.1, forward strand.
GGAGGACGTGAGGGCCAACAAAAGAAGAAATTCAAAAAGGTTATCGGAAATTTCCGTTCGGGACCTCGATGACGATGGAGATGAATACGTCACCCAATTTGAGGTTTGTGATTGGCTAATGCTGCTATGTTAAATTAAACAGCCATGACCTGGTAATTGTACATGATTGTCTTTACATGGAATGTTAACGAAATGAGAATAGTTTGTTTAACGCCCTCCTTTTCTTATTATGTATAGTTAAGTAACAGCAATGCTGTTTCTTACAAATAACCTCGTCAGCAATTGAAGTGTCAAATACAAGTATTATTTTTTAACATTTTCCTTCTTTGATATATTTACTCTTAATTCCCTGTCAATTAGAGTGCACATTTCTAAACCTATTTCCCCAGATTCAGCACAGGAAGCGAATGTCTAGAAAAAATCAAGAGGAGGGCGATCGGGTCAATCCACCAAACACAGACTCAACGGACAGCAGCGAATATGACCACCTGGACAGAAGACAACGCCGCCCTAGTGATGATGTCGTGGACAGCTACGACCGTCTGGGACCTGGAACCTTCGCAGGCAATCAACCACCACACGCCGACTGCTTGGAGGGATCGATATCATCTGGTAGAAACAAGACCAAGAAGGGTGTTTCCAACCTGGCCTACGAAGAGACCGAGCTCCAGTGCGACTCCGGCCGGTCTACCGTTGTACTGAGGCCGATGAAATCATCTGATTTAAACGATATGTGGAACTCGGAAGATAATGTTGCACCCGAGATTCCACGTAAACTGTCGAGTCTGTCTTACGTCACCTATGACGTCCCGCGTAGAACAACTTACGAGGATGCGGGGGGTGCTGGAGAGCCAGGTCATTCAGAGGACACGCCCCTGACAAGGCTGTCCTCAGATCGAGGTCAGACTCATACTGCCGACGTGTCCGCTGTGGAGGAAGATGTGGACTGTATGGACAAAACTGACAGTCTAGGCGGGAAAGATAAGATGTTATTGGAAGTCAAAAGCGATGCAGATATTAGTACCACATCACCAGTGGCGGCCCCTAGACACAAGAAGAGATCTCTGGCAAAGCCTTATGACGTAGCTAAACCTATACAGTAGATTAAAAACATTACTGAAACTTTAAAATTAACAAATCAAGTTTAAGGAAACAATTGTTTTTTCAGAACTTTGAGGCTGCGCAAAAAGAAATTTTGATTTAAAGAAGAAAAAAAAAAGCATCATTTCATAAATTCCGCGAATATTTTGTTTTCTAGTTGCCCGTAAGTCTAATTTAATTAGCAATGTAAGAAAAGACAATATTTTGACATATACCATCATTGTAGCTACACATCACAGAAAGAATGAAATTCTTTAGAAATAGAATTGAAGACTTTGGCTGTAGACTGTAATACCAATAAAATATCGGGCACTGGTGGTTCTCATTTTTGAATTGATAAACAGTATAAAACAGTTAAGTTCTTACATCAAAATACAACCAGATCATTCGATCAATCTACCTGTTTATTAAAAGATCTATGCATGTATATTATTAACCACCAGAATCAACCAGACTGTCTTTTTTTTAAATATGTGATACATATAAATTAGCAAATCAAATTAAATGCATACGTCATTGGCTATGTAAACTTTTTGCCTATGACATATTGGACAGCCGCGGTTGTCACTTTTAAAAAATGTATTCATAGGACTTTGGAATGTGACATATCATGTCACTTTACTGACTATACATATATTCAACCAGGGGCGTATTTAGAGGAGGGGGCATGCCCCCTCCCCCATTACCGCAAGTTTAGGTAAATTATCGAAATATTCTGTGTTCTAAGACCAATTTTCATCCACATACTCCCATACTCCCACAGACTCACATAGACTCCCTCATACTTCCATAGACTCCACATGCTCCCATACTTCCATAGACTCCCACATGCTCCACAACTCCCACATACTTCCATAGACTCCCACAACTCCCACATACTCCCATACTTCCATGAGCCTCACACAGACTCCCACATACTTCCATTGACTCCCACATACTTCCACATACTCCCACATACTTCCATAGACTCCCACATACTTCCATAGACTCCAACATACTTCCATAGACTCCCACAACTCCCATATACTTCCATAGACTCCCCACATACTTCCATAGACTCCCACATATTTCCATAGACTCCCACATACTTCCACATACTCCCACATACTTCCATAGACTCCCACAACTCCCACATATTTCCATAGACTCCCACATACTTCCATAGACTCCCACATACTTCCATAGACTCCCACATACTTCCATAGACTCCCACATACTTCCATAGACTCCCACATACTCATAGACTCACATAGACTTCCACATACTCCCACATACTCCCACATACTCCCACATACTCCCACATACTCCCATAGACTCACAATAGACTCACATAGACTCCCACAACTCCCCACATACTCCCACATACTCCCATAGACTCACATAGACTCCCACATACTCCCACATACTTCCACATACTCCCACTTACTCCCACATACTCCCACATACTCCCCACATACTCCCACATACTCCCACAATACTCCCATAGACTCACATAGACTCACAATAGACTCCCCACATACTCCCACATACTTCCACATACTCCCACATACTCCCACATACTCCCACATACTCCCATAGACTCACATATACTCCCACATACTCCCACATACTCCCACATACTCCCAAAGACTCACATAGACTCCACATACTCCCACATACTCCCACATACTCCCATAGACTCACATAGACTCCCACATACTCCCACAGACTCCCACATACTCCCACATACTCCCACATACTCCCACATACTCCCATAGACTCCCACATACTCCCACATACTCCCACATACTCCCATGGACTCCCACATACTCCCACATACTCCCACATACTTCCATAGACTCCCACATACTCCCACATACTCCCACATACTTCCATAGACTCCCACATACTTCCACATACTCCCACATACTTCCATAGACTCCCACATACTCCCACATACTCCCACATACTCCCATAGACTCACATAGACTCCCACATACTTCCATATACTCACATAGACTCCCACATACTCCCACATACTCCCACATACTCCCAAATACTCCCACATACTCCCACAGACTCCCACATACTCCCACATACTCCCACATACTCCCATAGACTCACATAGACTCCCACATACTCCCACATACTCCCACATACTCACATAGACTCCCACATACTCCCACATACTCCCACATACTCCCATAGACTCACAAAGACTCTCACATACTCCCACATACTTCCATAGACTCACATAGACTCCCACATACTCCCACATACTCCCACATACTCCCACATACTCCCATAGACTCACATAGACTCCCACATACTCCCACATACTCCCACATACTCCCACATACTCCCACATACTTCCATAGACTCCCACATACTCCCACATACTCCCACATACTTCCACATACTTCCATAGACTCCCACATACTCCCACATACTCCCACATACTTCCATAGACTCCCACATACTCCCACATACTCCCACATACTCCCACATACTCCCACATACTCCCACATACTCCCACATACTTCCATAGACTCCCACATACTCCCACATACTCCCACATACTCCCACATACTTCTATAGACTCCCACATACTTCCATAGACTCCCACATACTCCCACATACTTCCATAGACTCCCACATACTCCCACATACTCCCACATACTTCCATAGACTCCCACATACTCCCACAACTCCCACATACTTCCATAGACTCCCACATACTCCCACAACTCCCACATACTTCCATAGACTCCCACAACTCCCACATACTCCCACATACTCCCATAGACTCACATAGACTCCCACATACTCCCACATACTCCCAGTACTCCCACATACTTCCATAGACTCCCACATACTCCCACAACTCCCACATACTTCCATAGACTCCCACATCTACCACATACTTCCATAGAGCTCACACATACTCCCACAACTCCCACATACTTCCATAGACTCCCACATACTACCACATACTTCCATAGACTCCCATACTCCCACAACTCCCACATGCTTCCATAGACTCCTACAACTCCCACATACTCCCACATACTCCCATAGACTCACATAGACTCCCTCATACTTCCATAGACTCCCACATACTCCCACATACTTCCATAGACTCCCACATACTCCCACAACTCCCACATACTTCCATAGACTCCCACAACTCCCACATACTCCCACATAACTTCCATAGACTCACATAGACTCCCACATACTTCCATTGACTCCCACATACTCCCACATACTCCCACATGCTTCCATAGACTCCCACATACTTCCTAGAGCTCCAACATACTTCCATAGACTCCCACAACTCCCATATACTTCCATAGACTCCCACATACTTCCATAGACTCCCACATATTTCCATAGACTCCCATACTTCCACATACTCCCACATACTTCACTTAGACTCCCACAACTCCCACATATTTCCATAGACTCCACATGCTTCCACTTAGACTCCCACATACTTCCATAGACTCCCACATACTTCCATAGACTCCCACATACTTCCATAGACTCCCACATACTTCCATAGACTCACATAGACTCCCACATACTTCCATAGACTCCCACATGCTCCCACATACTCCCACATACTCCCATAGACTCCACATAGACTCACATAGACTCACATAGACTCCCACATACTCCACATACTTCCACTTACTCCCATACTCCCACATGCTCCCACATACTCCCACATACTCCCACATACTCCCATACTCCCATAAACTCACATAGACTCACATAGACTCCCACATACTCCCACATATTTCCACATACTCCCATACTCCCACATACTCCCACATACTCCCATAGACTCACATAGACTCCCACATACTACCACATCACTCCCCCCTACTCCCAAAGACTCACATAGACTTCCACATACACCCACATACTCCCACATACTCCCACATACTCCCATAGACTCACATAGACTCCCACATACTCCCATAGACTCACATAGACTCCCACATACTCCCACATACTCCCACATACTTCCATAGACTCCCACATACTGTCACATACTCCCACATACTCACATGGACTCCCACATACTCCCACATACTCCCACATACTTCCATAGACTCCCACATACTCCCATACTCCCACATACTTCCATAGACTCCACATACATCCACATACTCTCACATACTTCCATAGACTCCCACATACTCCCACATACTCCCACATGCTCCCATAGACTCACATAGACTCATAGACTCCCACATACTTCCATAGACTCACATAGACTCCCACATACTCCCATACTCCCACATACTCCCATATACTCCCACATGCCCACATGGGCTCCCACATACTCCCACCTGCTCCCACATACTCCCATAGACTCACATAGACTCCCACATACTCCACATACTCCCACATACTCACATAAACTCCCACATACTCCCATACTCCCACATACTCCCCATAGACTCACAAAGACTCTCACATACTCCCTCATACTTCCATAGACTCACACTCCCAGATACTCCCACATACTCCCACATACATCCACATACTCCCATAGACTCACATAGACTCCCCACATACTCCCATGCTCCCACATACTCCCACATGCTCCCACATACTTCCATAGACTCCCACATACTCCACATACTCACAGCATACTTCCACATGCTTCCATAGAATCCCACATACTCCCACATACTCCCACACATAAGCCTCCCTTAGACTCCCACATACTCCCACATACTCCACACATACTCCCACGTATCTCCACATGCCTCCCACATAGCTGTCCATAGACTCCCACATGCTCCCACATACTCCCACATGCACTCCCATATGCTCCCACCTACCTTCTTCCTATAGAGCTCTCACATTCTTCCATAGACTCCACATACTCCCACATAGCTTCCATGGGACTCCCACATGCTCCTACATACTCCCTGATGCTTCCATAGACTCCCACATACTCCCACAACTCCCACATACTTCCATAGACTCCCACATACTCCCACAACTCCCACATGCTTCCGCCAGACTCCCCACAACTCCCACATACTCCCACATACTCCCATAGACTCACATAGGCTCCCATACTCCCACATACTCCAGTACTCCCACATACTTCCATAGACTCCCACATCTACCACAACTCCACATACTTCCATAGACTCCCACATCTACCACATACTTCCATAGACTCACACATACTCCCACAACTCCCATACTTCCATAGACTCCCACATACTACCACATACTTCCATAGACTCCCCACATACTCCACAACTCCCACATACTTCCATAGACTCCCACAACTCCCACATACTCCCACATACTCCCATAGACTCACATAGACTCCCTCATACTTCCATAGACTCCACATACTCCCACATACTTCCATAGACTCTCCCACATACTCCCACAACTCCCACATACTTCCATAGACTCCACAACTCCCACATACTCCCACATACTTCCATAGACTCACATAGACTCCCACATACTTCCATTGACTCCCACCTTACTTCAACATACTCCCATTACTTCCATAGACTCCCATACTTTTATAGACTCCAACATACTTCATAGACTCCCCAACTCCCATATACTTCCATAGACTCCCACATACTTCCATAGACTCCCACATATTTCCATAGACTCCACATACTTCCACATACTCCCATACTTCCATAGACTCCCACAACTCCCACATATTTCCATAGACTCCCACATACTTCCATAGACTCCCACATACTTCCATAATCCCACATATTTCCATAGACTCCCACATACTTCCATAGACTCCACATACTTCCATAGACTCACATAGACTCCCACATACTTCCATAGACTCCCACATACTCCCACAACTCCCACATACTCCCACATACTCCTATAGACTCACATAGACTCACACATACTCCCACATACTCCCACATACTTCCATAGATTCCCACATACTCCTACATACTCCCACATACTCCCATAGACTCCCATAGACTCCCACATACTCCTACATACTCCCATACTTCCACATGCCTCCCATAGACTCACCCTTAGACTCCCACATACTCCCACATACTCCCACATACTCCCACATACTCCCATAGACTCACATAGACTCCCACATACTCCAACATACTTCCACATACTCCCATAGACTCACATAGACTCCCACAAACTGCCACATACTCCCACATACTCCCATGGGCCTCACATAGACTCATATAGACTCCCACATACTCACACATACTCCCATAGACTCACATAGACTCATAGACTCCCACATACTCCCACAACTTTCGATTTAACGCAGAACCCCCTCGCTATTATTTATATTAATCTACATAAATAAGTAACCTTTAATGTGATTGCAAATGATTGGCGGGGTCATATAAAATTTACCAAAAAAGGAGGACCCAAGATAAATTACTGAGTAGGTCAAAGTTACGTGCCATGCAAAGTGTCGTTTGGAATGTGAGTTTCCTATTCAGAAATTAACCCGAGAATCCTACAAGCTTTACGAAGAATTTCGAAACTATGGAAACGTGCTCAGAGTCAGGATTTCCTTTTCAGAAAACTTGGTACCTTCGACTGAGCCTGTCAAGTAACATATACAAACAGGGTTGAGGCACTTTTATTTCTAGTGTGTCGACATTATTTACTTGTGTGTGTGTGTGTGTGTGTGTGTAAGTGTACGTATGAGTGCGTGGGTGGGCATCTGTTAAAAGTTTTAAGTGAGTAGATTTCAATAAATATTTATGCATAAAAGCATCGTCGTATCTATCTATCTATCTATCTATCTATCTATCTATCTATCTATCTATCTATCTATCTATCTATCTATCTATCTATCTATCTATCTATCTATCTATCTATCTATCTATCTATCTATCTATCTTTATCTATCTATCTATCTATCTATCTATCTATCTATCTATCTATCTATCTATCTATCTATCTATCTATCTATCTATATCTATCTATCTATCTATCTATCTATCTATCTATCTATCTATCTGTATTTATCTATCTATCTATCTATCTATCTATCTATCTATCTATCTATCTATCTATCTATCTATCTATCTATCTATCTATCTATCGACGGATCTATCTATCTATCTATTTGCCCGACTGTCTGTTTGTCTGTTGACTGTCTGTCTCTCTGTTCATCATTCTATATCCATTTATCCATCCATCTATCCATTCATGTATCCATCCATTCCTCCATCAATCTGTCACCCTCTATCTGTCTGACTTGTCGATCCATATTTTCGCCCATCATTAAACTATTAAGACGCCGGTATGTTCAAGTAATAATAAATCGGCTCAAGTAAGATGACAAATCATAAACTCATGTTTATCTACTTTACTTCATTTCTGCCAATATTTCAACATTTCTGTTATTCTGACTGTTTGCCATTCTTTTTTCCATAGGTATGTATGTGTGTGTGCGTGCGCGTGTGTCAACACTCAGAAGAGCCCTAAGATGGGGAGTAAAAAAAGCTAATTAAAAAAAATTTTTATTCGCCCCTCCCCAACCTCAGTTTTGCGGCCTGGGTTGGTTTCCAAGTCATCACCTGAAAGACCGATAATGTTACACAGATTACCAAACGTGATCAGTCGAGTCGACAACCATGTTTGACCCACTATACACGTCTATACCCCGCCTTCTGCAGTGGATATGGGTTTAACCCATACTGCATATCGAAGGTTTAACCTACTCTGCAGGTAAGGTTTAACATGCTTTCCACTACTATCTCCACCAAACCCCCGCAATATCAACATGTAAACAAAAATAGAAAGATAAGGTAAAAAATGTTCTAAATGTTTTAAATAACACATTTGGATACACAGCGCAGTAGAACAAACAAATTTTCAGCTGCCCACGTAAAACATAAGAAAATATTTCATCAAGTTTTGCACATTTGCAACTTTTGGATACTGATATACGTACTTGAATGCGCGCTCATCACGAATGAGCGAACAGAGGAGCTTTCATGAAGCTTCTAATCTAAAATGTCCATTTTAGCAATGGTTCTCTATTTCTCTAAATGTCACATAGCGAGAAGTGTGTACAACTGCAAAGAATTACGGCGATTTTCTTTGTTTATAATTAATGATTCTTTTATTCTCTTTTCCATAATTACCGACATTTTTCTTTGCAGGCGAGTCTTGGAAAACAAAATATTTTTTAATATGGTTAAGCGCTTCGAATTTTTCGTTTTGTTTGATTACCATTATTTTCCCGTAAATATTAAGTTTAATTTGTATGTAAATGACAAGTCTAAAAGCAGACATTTTTAAAAGTACACTGTCTCATTAGTCTTTTTTTAAAACTCCACGTACGTGTTGATAACAACGGAAAAGTTGAAAAGGTGAATTGTATTAGATGTAGATTTCTAAAATGAGCTTTAAAAACAACAACACAACAACAAGGAAACAAAAATAAACACAACAAAAAAACATGAAGTGAATAAAATAATGCAGACGGTTGCCAGGTGTACGATTAATAAAATAAAGCAGACGGTTGCCAAATGTATGATTAATAAAATAATGCAGACGGTTGCCAAATGCATGATTAATAAAATAGAGCAGAGGTTGCCAAATGTATGATTAATAAATAAAGCAGAGGTTGCCAAATGTATGATTAATAAAATAAAGCAGACGGCTGCCAAAATGTATGATTAATAAAATAACGTAGATGGTTGCCAAATGTATGATTAATAAAAGGCTGAAGGCTTGATGATATCATTTTTCCTCTGTGTCATTCCATAGAAACTAATTACTATTAACACAGAATAGCACAGAATACATTATATGATTTATTACCACCATATATTTTATCATAGGTTATATTACCACATAATGTATTACTATAAGTTTATTTAATATAATATGATATTTTACCACAGAATATATCACCAAAGGATGTGTATGATGTATTTATGGGGGTGGGGGCGTTAATATCTTTTGCATCAGTGTCCTCAGTATAACTTAACCTGTCTCTCATCATTAGAAAATAGTAATTAATAATTAATTATTTTTATTGTATTATCCGTCATCTAAGAATTTTTTTTAATTTTAACTACATTTTAATAAAATACTTTAATTACTTAATGAACAACAACTTATTTCAAAGACTTTTAAAAAAAAAAACAAATAAATTAAATGTATAAATCGCGTTAATACCAATTCATTTTATATTCTGTAGATCAGACATGGGCGAGCTGTGGCCTACGGCTAAAAATCCGGCCCGCCAGAGTGTTGAATATGGCCCGCGGGCACATAAAGTGCCTATTAGTGAAGCATGGTGCTATTATTTTGTGTTATGACGTTTACATTTACTTATATTAGCTCAGCATGTCAACGCTCCACCCATCTGCTCTTAGTCCAGCCCGCGGGCCAAATTTACAAGCCTAATGTGGCCCGCCACTAAAAAAAAAAATGCGCCCACCCTACTGTAGACAATGGTGGGGGGAAATTCATGGTCCTGGTTTTTTTTTTAAATTAGCAAAAAAAAGGTAACTCAAATTTTACAAATGGAGTCAACATTTTGTAGTCTGTTATCTCCCTTTATTTAATAGCATCAAATCTTTAAACGTTCAAGAGCGGGTTGAAAGAGGAGATACTCTTAGATATAGAGCCTATAGACTGGAAAACCTTAATTTTGTCTTCTGTTTCATAAGGAACCAATTATTTAATTGACTCTCATTATATATGTTCACCAAATAAGTTCAAATCTTTGTAAAGTTAAATAAGGACCAATAATTTCTTACAGACTTGTAAATCAATTGGAAATTCCTGATAATTTAGATAAAAAGTACATTGCCCAGGAGATAGGGGAAAGTCATTATAGCTCCTCCATCAAAGACAGTTCAAGAAACTTTTTTTGTAACATATACATGGGTCAGTGAGCTGGAACTGACTGTGGGATGCTCTCATTATTATCTGCACGACTAGGATGGATGGGAGCAAGACTAATCAAATAAGTTGAACATGACAGAAAGGTATAATCAGAGATGCAAGACAGCTGAGTAGGTGGTCGTGTGTGGAACAGACGAAGCAATAGATATTGTTGAGAGGAGACGCCTAAGTAGACTTAGGAGCAGCTTACTTAAAATATAAAAACAAAAATATCAAGTATCATAGATAAGAGAGTTGTGTTTTGATGTTCATTATATTATTAGTCTACACATCTTTCAGGACAGTGTAAACCAGTTAAGTTCAATTTATTACTTTATTTAATTATAAACATGTATTCTGTTAATGTGAATTCTGAAAGGTGGCTGGGCATTGTGCTAGCCACAGTATCAATCTGTATGCCATAGCTTTAAAACAGATGTATTCTACACCATCAGACTCTACTATCCTCATGTACTCTCAAAGGGTTCTTTACTTTTTTTTTTAAATACTGTACCTTGGAATTGATTTATACAAACTGACCTATTTTTTTTTCAGGTCTAATTAAAAAAAAAAACATGAAGATATTACTAGGGAAAAAAGAATGTAAAACAAGATTTAGAAAAAAAAAAAACACATTTTATTACAAGATGCAGACAAATGTAAGGCCACAACCTGATAGACTATTTCTTTAAATTAAAAATATTTTTTTTTTTTTAACATGATAAGCTATATACATGTAGTTGGTGATCAATGCTTAATAAAACAAAGCTTGCTAAAATATAACAAGGTTGCTAACTTTGGCAATTTTCTATAAATGAGTATACTGAGTGCTGATAATGTTAAAGAGCTTTTTAACATTTTTCATTTTTTTTATTCCTCTAAAAGAATTTAAATACAGGTAGTTGTTAACAATAAAGAACAATCCAAAAAAGGCTTTTCACAAAGTAATAAAACAGTTTCATTTCACCCAAAATCATTGCTTGTTAAGGTGGTGCACGACTGATAGACTATATACATGTGGTGCATAGTTCTCAACACTAACCTACACTCCAATTTTAAAATTTCTGTAACTGGCCATTCATTATTAAAAATGTCAGTTAAAAAAATCACGTAGGACTTTGGGTAATATAGTTCATATCAGATTAAACTTAAATTTGTTTAGTTCCAGAAAAATTACTTGGAGAGGATACAAAAATAAAAAAATATGGCATCAAGCTTGATTTTATAAAAAAAAAACATGATTGCTGAAGAATCCAATTTAAAAGAGGTATTATTTTATAGCTCATTACAATGAAAAAAAAGGCGATAAAAAAGAAGATATAAGCAACTGTAACCCTTGTCCACCAAGTCAAGGCCATAGCAGCCCCCTCCCAAATTAATTCTAAAAATCAAATTTTATTATAAAATATACTTTATCATTGTGTTCCAATTTTTCCTTATATAAAACTCTCCGCACAGCCCCTAAACAAAATCCTGGCTACGGCCTTGCACTAAGTCATTATGAAATGCAAACTATGAAGAATGATAAATATAGAATAAAATAAGAAAATAGTAATAAACTAAATAAATACATTATGGGTGATTAAAATGAAATATTCTTTAATTAAAACTACTATTCTTCAGCGGTATAGTTTTTACATGTATTAATATCTTCACACTGGAATAAACATTTCATTTTATAAATACTGGTTTACATTTTTTCTCCACATATTGAACCAAACAAACAGCTAATAGCAAAAGAAAAAATTATGACATAATTTCATTAATAGTCTTTGTCTGCTAAACATACCACTAAATTAAAACATTACCAAAGTCATCTCTCACTACTTGATTAATAAATAAGAGATTGTTAAAAGCAAATAAAAGAAATGATAAACTAACATGTAAAACGTTGAAAGTTTTCTTTATATTTTTCTGACAGTGAAAAACACCAGTCCTTTAAAAAAACTGTCAGCAAAATGTAAAACTTTGCAAATGGATTTTTTTTTCCAATTTGTGCTTAAGGGCTGGCACTGAATGCTCATTTCCGATGGATAAGAAGTATTAATGTTTGCCAAAATTTAACGTTTAGTTTTGGCTTTCTTAATAGAATGGGAGAACTACACCCTTAATTGACAAACTATTTTATTTTCATCTAAACTATAATTATTTGCCAAAAATAAAATTAAAAAAAAAAAAACAGCTCAGACTTACAAAAACAAACAATCAAGATCATACAAGCCTTAAGATTATGCTTTGTCATATTGTCCTGAAAATATTACAACAGTTAAACAATTTAGTGGCACAATTTATACATTTAGAACAAAAACAATTAGTTCACAAATATTGTGAATATGATAATCCTTCATAAAAATTTCTGATAATGAATCGATTAGTTCAGTTGCAGTATGATGTAATATTCACAAAATTAGGGAAAATACATAAACTAACGGCACTGAGATGTTGTTATTCTCTTCACATATGCTTTCACAGACTTTCAAATATATAAAAACAAGAATTTTACTGTCAAAGGAATATAATTCAACTTTTTTACAGCTGATTTAATTGTAAATGCAATGAGCATGAAAGATACCTGTCCTATTTCAGATAGATTCATTTTGCAAACATGATTTCAACTGAATAACAATCAGAAATTTGTCCGCCAATTCATTAGTGCCATTTTTCTTTGATTTTTTTTTTTTTTTTTCAACGAATAAATTACATTTCATTAGATACATAAAAAATAGTTTCTCATGAAGGACTTTGAACAAGTTTATTCTTTTCCCCATTTACTGTCAATTCTTGCACATTTTGTTCCAAATATTAAATTTCCATTTACAATATACAAGTAGTAAATAATCAATAATACTGGAATCAATCTATTGTCACAGTACATCACAAGCTCAATGTACTTTCATACATTAGATTCATAAAATACAGTTAAAAAATCAAGCTTTATACTCCATCACGCAGCTCCATTTCTCGCTGACAAAACTTGACATTTCTTCTAGAGTTCTCCCACCTCTGTAGTCTTTCACCCATTCACCATGTCTAAATAATTTTAAAGTTGGATAACCTTATCTGTCGAATAAATCAGCAAAGCAAAGGATAAAATTCAAGGAAACTGGAAAAATGCATGTGTAAAATTGTAAGCATGTTTTTATGTGGAGCTTTAAAATTCTCATTATTACAGATTTCTGTCAAACCTAGGTTCAGTAATTCAATCAGTAAATAACACTTACTTTGCTAACTGAATTGTTCTACAACCAATTTATTGAAATAAGTATGTTGTGGAGCCATGGTGGAAATTTCCGCTGCAGCTTTGTTTTTTTATTAGAAGCTTTGTTTAAGGTTTCACTCTATGTAATACATCATATTTTATGTTTTTCCTGCAAAGATGTTTTTGTCTTGCTCCTGTAACCACTATTGAGGCAGTTTTTTCCAAAGTAAAGTTCCTTTAGCCCTCTACTAGGCCATTGGGGCAGACGAAGTGTAGAATTCATCTGTTTCTATAACCCCGGCATATGAAGGAATTGTGTGGTTAGCACAACACTCAGCCGCCTTTACTTCCCCAACTTAAGTCAGGTACCCATTTAAAGCTGGGTGGACTAGTGGGATCACTTTGTACTACATAACACCTGGAAAAACTCCATGGTTCACTGGAGGACAAACCCATGACTCTCAGGTTGACAGTCGAGTATCTACACCACTCGGCCATCCGTTCCACTAAAAGTAAAGTTCCTTAAGCCCCTATAGGCTCATTGTGGCAGATGAAGTGTAGAATTCATCTATTTCGGTACCTCTGCATATAAAGGGATTGTGTGGTTAGCACAACACCTTAGCCACCTTTGCTCCCCCAACTTAAAGACAAGTACCCATTTTAAAGTTGGCTGAACTTGGGGACTTACACCAGGACCTGAAAAATCTCAAGATTCTTACTGAGGTTGAACCCAGACTCTCCGGTCGGCAGTCGAGCACATGACACCGCACGACCACCTGTCCCCTTGTGGCCAAAGCCAAGATTGCATAACCTTTATCTTACAATGGCACCCAATTAGAGTAACGATCTGGGCACCCCTTGGTCTAGCTAGACAGCATGTGAACTGATCTACCTCATTTTCATCACATATACTTTTATATTGGCGTAGTCACGATCAGCTATCAGTACAGGTTGACCACTCATAGCTTTAGCCAAATCCTCCCAAGTTGGCGCCATAGTCTTACAATATCGCACCTTGAAAAATGAAAAAACAAAGAAAAAATTTTTAACTGCAAATAAATTATGGAAAAAATTAAATAAATGACATGCAAGTTTAAATTTAGATATTTATGGAGAAAAAAAGAGCTGAAAGTGTGAGATTCGACTGACCAGGGTGCGAAAAACTTTATAAAAACTAGGCCAGTATGACCTGTGACTTGAAAGTTTCATCTGTAAGACCAGACACGGCCCTGAAGTGGACAAAATAAAACAAAACAGATTTAAATGGCATAAAATAACAACAACGTGCCTCTCCTTAACTGTTGAAAGAGGAAAAAAAAGAATCCACGGCCAGTAAAAACATCGGTGGTTGCATGTAGTGTTAGAAGAAAACTGATCAGACTTTATATATACTGATTTAGAAAGATAAACAAAGAACAATACTATTATAATTTGGTATGCTGATGGTTGTCAAATTAATTATGTTGTAAAAGGCATAGTTGGAGGTTTTACTTTCTTTGATACATGCCTGGGCAACTTACTTGGAGGTCTTTTTCTTCATCTGGAACTTTCTGCCTCATCCCCATGCTGTTCTTTCACTTTGAGTGACAATCTCTCTTGGACAAACATGTCTCGAGAGTGCGGAGGCGCTTGGAATTGGTCCACCTGTTAAAATACAACATGTAGGTGACTACGGTACAGGTTGTTGCCAAAACTAAATATAATTTTTAACAAAAATTTAAGACATTGTTTTTTTTTTAATAATATGCTTTATAGATTGTAGTTGAAAAATATCTGTATAATATAATTATAAAAAAAAAAAAAACACACCCACTTTAAGATGCATATACTTTTGATCAGGTGATGCTAAAAGAAATTCATGTGTTTTCAAACTGGTCTACATTTTTTTTTTGTCAGGTGATGTTAAAAAAAAAAAAAAAGAGTCAAGTTTCCCTTCTAATGATATACAGACCACCAGGGTCAGGTGAAATCGAGTGTCGAGTTCATCTGTTTCTGTAGCAAGAGCTATTCTGTGGCTAGTAAAATGCCCAGCCGCCTTTAGCTTCCCCAACAAATGTCAGGTACCCATTTATGCTTATGAGTCAAGGACATCGATCGGAATCGAGAAAAGACCAGGCTTTCACCGTGGCAAAAACTCTGGTCTTTCCAGTTAGCAGTGCACATCTGACTTAATATAAAAAATATTCAAGTGGTATTTTTTTACCAATCAACTAAACAAAAACAATTAACTATCAAAATACCTTTTGTCCATCTTTAAACTAAAGTAAGGTTGATACCGAATCTCAAACTGCTTGCATACAATAGTTGACTGAGTGCAATCTAGCTAGAGAAAATGATATTTTTACACAAATTAATGTTCTTAAAATTCAAAATAAAAATGATTCTCAGAGTGACTTCTTTATAAATTGATTAGAAATACTATGAACAATGAAAGAAAATTATATATTATGCGCTAAATTTTCCCAATTGAACACACAAATGAAAAACGGCAAAAACTCTGTTGGAGAATTACCTCGGCAATAGTTGATATTATCATTCTCAATGCTGCTGGCCAAATCCTCCCATACAGGGGCCAGACGCTTACAATGGCCACACCAGGGAGCATAAAATTTGATAAAATAAAATCCCTTGGGAAACTGTGTCAGCAAAGTTATCATCATTTAATATTACTACTTTGCTTTCTTGTGTGGCTTTAGAGTCTTCCTCTCCTGTTTCACGTGCCACCGCAGTGTCCTAATTTTTGACAAAAAGGGTTTAGTCATTTAAAAATATACAAGCAATGAAGTTAAAAAACATTTTGTAAAATCTAAGACTTTAAAATGTAATTAGTGCTAATCAATGTGCTTGAATGTCCAGATTTTACTTTGTAGTTGAATTAATAAAAGGAAAACTTTGCTCATGGATTTAAACAGCTAATTACAATAGATTTTTGAAAAGATCATAACTGACAGTAAAAAGGATAAAACAAATTATGTAATGATGTTGAGGGACCTACAATAAAATCACTGTGCTTAAGAATGTCAAATTATATAGAAGAATAACAGCGTACTAAATTTGATAAAAGAAAAGTTAATATGTGTGTTAAAACATTGCAAGTTTACAAGTCACTATAAACTATCATTTACTTTCTGCATTGTTAATAAAGTCAAATGTCATTTGTGAATAGTAATTGGGAGTCATTAAACTTTTATAACAAAGATAAAAAAAAATTCAAATTTTTAAACTAGCTGAAATATTTAAATTTTAACATGACTTTTTTTTGCCAATGTATAAGGTAATGATAAAATTTTTGTGACTACAAATTAGAAAATTTCAGACTAAATTTGAAAATAAATAAATAAAAATAAATGTCACATGTTACCTCCACCAAGCCACTCCAACACCTGCTCCTGCACATAGGCTTTCAATGACGGCAGGTCTCTTTTCCAGTGTAACGCTTGTGCTTCACCTCCTGTTTCAAACAGTTTCAATGGGGAAGCCAACAACTTCATGATCAGCACACAGGCTTGTGGATTGTACAGTCAACCTAAAAAAAATTTAAAAACATCACATGAATTGATACACTATGATATCAACATAAATTTCAGATGTGAAAGATCTTAAAAATCTTATGAAACCAATAAAACAACTTTTTCATTATCTAACTTAACCATCAATTTATTACTATTATTTTTTTTTTAAACTACACAAAATAGTATTGCTCATTTTACATAAAGGATAATTATACAGGATAATTAGTTGACAGTACTAATGAGGCAGTATTAAATAATCATAATTAAGAGGTTCACTACTTTATAATAACAACAGGACTATTATCTTCAGCTTTGTTGTATATCTGAAGCCAGCTCATCCCAAGTAGGGGACAGATTCTTGCAATGACCACACCTAAAGAAAAAGTAGCGAATTGGAAACTGAAGAGAAATAGTTACATTAGAAACAGAAAGAGGCAATATGTAATAAATTTTATTGGAATAAAAATCCTTGGAATTAAAGTCCAAATAATGCCATGGTCGGCATGGGCATGATTGTTTGCTGTTGTAAACAAATGACAGAAACTGACCCACATGGTATTGTTGAAACTATACCACTGTGACTGCCTGGTTGATATTAGAGAAAACCTGGCCAGACTTTAGAGCACATATAAAAACCTTGTAACTAATGAAATTAACTAAGTTTTATTAGTATACAGTCTATAAATCCTATATACCATAGCTATAGGATAGGCATTAGCATTATTATTAAGACTTAAATGATTAGCCCATAACCTTAAGTCTAAGCTATTTAGAAATAGAGTTATTATATACTGGGTAGGGCATATTACTTATAACTATAAGTATATTCAGTCCAACTTTGAAGTTATTTCTTTCATCAATTTGAACAGAAAATTTTCTTTAAAAAATTTCAATCTATAAATTTGTAAAATCTAGTCATGACTATCAATAACAAGAGCCCCTACCCACTGTTAAAACATTTGTTTACACATTCACTGATTCAGTACACCAATTCATTCTAATAAATAAAGGCAAATAAATTATAAAACAACTGAGTCAGAGTGAAATATTAATTATATTAGTTTCCTACCAAGGAGCATAGAACATAACGAAATTTCTTCTTTTCGATAATCCAGCCTTAAAAGTATCTTCATCGTAATTTAGGGTAGATGCATAGTTTTCATCATTTACATTTTCAGCCAGTACAGATAGATACCACAAAGAGCAGAAAAAGTAAACACTAAGTGCTACGTGTTCTGCCATTTTTTTTTAAACTTATGGCATCTGTAATACCAAATGATTCAATTTTGATTCGAATGTGTTGCCAACTCAAAAGTATCATTTTCTTGGTAGACCTTATGTATTTAAAAACTAGCTATTGTTAAAAATTGTAACTTCAAAGACTTTTTACTAAATATTTGTTGATTTAGTAAAAGTAAGTAACTTTTTAACGCTGCTAATTAGGTTTTTATTTACATTTTATTACAATCACCGTGCGACTTTTATTTTAATACACTCTGTATAAGGAAACGATCATATTATAACAGTAAGTCATCAGTTTTTGTTTGTATCACAGATTCGAGAACTTCCATATCAGCACTGATCATTTTTACGCATAGGTACGCTTTGGCACTTGCACCATGCCCCAAGGCTTTATGGATAACGTGCTAGATGAACATCTCACCTCATCTCTTAAAAAGGTTGTTGAAGAGGAGCCAGTTCCGTAAAGTGAAAATTATGTTGTGGAGGGGCCAGGCATTCTATTGTTTCTACAGCAGGGCCAGCAATATGAGGGGGTAGGTAATACATTTTACCAAGTAAAAACAAATAAGCATGGGCAGACAAAACGCAGGAGTGTTGCGTTTCCCGCAGCCCCCCCCTCGCACGCTACGGCCTGAGGGAATGTGCAAATACATTTTTTTTTCGGTGGCCCATAATGCTTTTAAGTACTCTCTGGTAGTGTGTGATATTAATTGGTGAACGTTAACTTGTCTCATTTAAAATTACTTGTCAAATTAAATAAATGAGTTAAACAGCCAAACGGATCGTTCTTCTTATCTTGAGAATCGTAGTTATCACCACCCCCCCCCATGATCTAGCCCAGAGGTTTTCAACTTTTACCCCAGACCTTCACTGTACTTCAAGCTCGGGGTGGCGGACCCAGGAGCCCAAGGCGCCCTGGCCTTAACATTTCGTACCTCAGGTTGGACCCTAATATACATTGTATTAAGTTTATTGATTAAATCTACTATATAGATAAACGGTAGTCTAGCCTAAGTTATACACATAATGTAAAAGCCATACACATGGGAATAGCTATCTATCCAAATAATAAAACAAGGGTATTTATTCCAATTGGTATGTCCTTTTATTGTGTTTCATGTTCAGTGGAATGCTTTCGCCAGTTTTGCACCATAGTTTGTCCAAACATGGTGGTACGTGATAAACATATGTATTTCTATGTTCAAAGTCCAGTCTGGAGTCGCATTGTCTTCATCGCAGTAACAGCAGAGAATGCAGTTTCGCACAAGTACGTCAGAAAATGGTAGCATGGACATTGATGGCTTTGTTCGACAGCATGAGTAATTCCTCCTCAGTATTTCTACGGTTTACTGGCAAGTCTGAATGCATTGTGGTCAAATGGTACCTCTGGGAATTTCGTATGCTTCATCGCACCGTTCGATTATGTTTGCAAGCCCTGTGCAAGCACGCGACACAAAGAGGTTGGTCAGCATCGGTCCCCACTGTGAAGTTTAAACAGCATACGTCATAACTATTCGTATTATTAGTTATACGTGCGTTATTGTGATGAGTATGGTCTGTCTTCATTTGGTAGCGATTTACACTTTATCTAAGCGTGTATTTATTCACAGACTACACAAATAAATTATTTAAACTTAAAGTCCTATTCTTGTACTTTATGATGAGCCATATTGTGTGCTACTTTATTTCAAAATATATAGCATGAAACTAAACACTCCAAAAAAACATATTCACTCGAAAAATCACTACTCTATCCCGTGGGCTGCCTATTTTTGTCGAATCTGTATGTCTGTGTTAATCCGTTCTCCTCTCCTTCTCTCTCTTTCTCTTCCAAACCTGCATACCTATCAAAAGATCTGCTAACTTCTTTTTATTAGACCCTAATTACTGCGTCTTCTCACCAATGTTGTTGTCTCTGATTGGTCCGTCCTCTGGTTGTGATATTCTGTTATTTCAGTCAAACAGCAGTAACCCTGAACCTTTGTACTTATAGGGACAAACCAATTAATTAACTCACATCCCTGACCCAATGATCCATATTCTTGAAAGGCAATGTTTGACCTATATTCTTGTAAATACAATGTCTAAATTCAGAAACTTGGGGACATCATCATTTAACATTTATCAAGCCTCATGTGGAAGTTCATGTCATACATACGATACCAGACAGATAATTAGCCATCACATTTGACCCTTGGAAAACATGCTGTTACCAAGCCTTGCCTTACATCCTCCAGCCTAACCTGGTCATCTTTTCCCAGGTATGTGTCACCTAAATATAAACTCTCTAAATACACGACATTGTAATCTCACAGTACCTATGGTACATTTCCTCCTTCTAAAGTATGCTATAAAAACATTACAGAATGATCAAATCAGACCATTTATCAACAATACACACATGCTGTCACACTTGCGGATGTTTTAACAGTGAAGCCAGAGCTCAGCAAGCAAGAAATATTGCCAAGATGACATGACTCAAAATCATCACAAGTACATGTGGGTATGCACTAAGTTCATATTTCAGACGTAGCATTAGCAAATACTAGCGGAGTTTTCAATTCTGCACATTGTTGTCTGTAACTGAAACATTGGCAAATTTGTATTTTTTTTTTGCTACAAGCTAAATTGAATCATCCGCAAACGAGCGCATAATTTGATATTGAGTGAAATCGCTAATTTCATTGTTTGCCCATTTTGACCCCTTTGAGTTCTCGCGACCCCTTGGGGTCCGTGGACCACAGGTTGAAAACCTCTGATCTGTTTCTCAATATAAATTGAAATATATTAAAGTGGCGTGCTCTTTGTCACGCAAGCGGTTGTCGTCATCAAAAATACTTGAGAAATTTTATTGATATATTCAGATGAACTGAATAATTGTTTCATGGCATTAATTCCACAGTGGGAAGAACAGGAGGGGGTAGGTGAAAGATCAATGGACTGCGGGGTATATGCCCTCACCTAACGTAGATGAAATCTCTCACACTACACTATTTAAATGTTATATGCCTATACCATGCTAATATATTTTTTGCAGATTTAAATCCGAGCTTCACTCTGTTGCACTGATTATAATTTGATTTAATGTAGTTTAACAGCACTGGTATCGGCCTTATAGCGATTTAACATTGGGTATCGCCTGTATTATTAACACTGGTATCAGCCTAGGGGTGGTGGTAATTGAAGCGTCTCATCCGGCCTGCACATATAGGAAAAGGTGGTGGGGGCTGCGTTAGAAGAATCTATTATCACCTGAATGTAAACTACAGTCTCAGTCGTTTTCTTATGTTTTTGTGTGCCCTGGGCAGAGACTGATATTTAGGGGGTCTTAGGCAAAAGTACCTTTTTTGAGGGCTTTTTTGCAACATATTTTATAAATACTTTTAATGGAAATGGCCCAGAGAGAGAGAGAGAGAGAGAGAGAGAGAGAGAGAGAGAGAGAGAGAGAGAGAGAGAGAGAGAGAGAGAGGCTCCTGCTCCTATAAAGCTTTTGCCTAATTTTATCAATCTACAACTCTGATTTTCAAACATATGATCTTTCAATGCATTCACTTGATATTTTGCTAATAATTAGATAATATAACAATACATGTATTGGCCATTGAAGTATTATAGTTTCCCTTAAAATCGAGTATATTCATTTCAGAAAGTTATTTGAAAAAAGAAAATCGGAACTATTAATTTTTGGAATAAATGACAGTTTAATTTTAGGTTTTAACTCTTTTTCTATGATATTAGCTGCAAGTGATGCATGATTGTAAATGGAGCGCAGTATAAGTTTCGGGAAAAAAAAAAAAAATAAACAATCAGTTACGATTAGCACCTTCCAACACTACCAAAGAAAGCTTACCTATTAGTAGAAACAAATATATACATACATATTTTATGGCCTAGTCTTGAACATTATTTTTTTTAGTTTCTGTCAATGAATGTTAATGAAGAGAAATAAATGACATATCTACCGTTTATACATAGCGTTTAATTCTTTGAAGTATCAGAAAATGGAATACAATTGACCAACTACTTTACCGTGGTGGCTGTTAATAAAAAAATAATACCACACTCATTCATGTTTACATTTACGGTAAGTCTTACATGAACATTCCTTGCTATCTGCTCTCTCTCTCACTCTCTCTCTCTCTCTCTCTCTCCTCTCTCTCTCTCTTTACCCTTCTAGTTTATACAATTCCACCTTACAAATCACTGTTAAAAGAAATAAGAAAACATTGTAAGGGGAGGTAATAGTCTATACACTAAGATTGTTCAGTACATTCTCGATTATTTCCCATTTCCGAAGCTAAAGTTGTTTAAAAAAAAAAGACCAAATTTTAAATATAGTCTACATCTTTGAGTTTACCACTTTTTTAAATTTACATTCCAGCGTACAACATTTGACTGTATGTATTAAAATGCATAAAAAGCTTAACTCAGAATCATATTAATCAAAACGTCTAAAAATAGTTGACTGTGTACGAATGAATTGTGAGTTGTGCACATGTGCCCCACACCCTTCAGAACCGTGGTGGACTCTTGCTGTTATCCTTGTAACATACTGAATAACAGACGTACAATAAACATTCCATATACAAAATGAAATTTATTTCAAACAAACTCTTTGACTGAAAACATTTATAATAATAAACATTCGTGTGTTCCAAACGTATGAATCAAGAGAAAGTTTATAATTTTACTAGATACTATTTGAATGTTAGACTAAGTCTGTTACTTTGTGCTTTAAAAATGTAAACTTATTTCTCCATGGCATTAGAATATAACTGCGTTCGATAAATGATTTGTACAGTGAGACTTAGATGTTCACTGCACGTGATCACTTTTCTGTGTTCTGGTTCGTGTTACATGCCAAGGTAACTTTATCAATCCATCTATTTCTTATGGCGTGTCTGCATGTCTGTATGTATGGTTGATTTTTTCTGTCTTCCAATATTGTTTGTATGTGTATGTGACTAATTTTTATGGGTATTAAATTTGTCTGTCTGTATGTGTGTAGGGTTTTATTTGCCTGTATGTCGGCATATTATGTGACTGATTCGTCTGTCTGTATGGGTGTATGACTAATTTTATGGGTATTAAATTTGTCTGTCTGTATGTGTGTAGGGTCTTATTGGCCTGTATGTCGGCATATGTACGTGACTGATTCGTCTGTCTGGTGAAGGGTATTTAAATACATGTCTGTATGTATGGTTGGATTTGTCTGCATGTATAGTCTATTTTGTGTCTGTTTGGGTCTTTGTCTGATTTTTCAGATTTCATTCATGAGTGAAAGCACGTGAGACTGATTTACGTGGTCTGCCCATCTGTCCGTATCTACGTCTTTTTTGCTAAGTGTCCAACTGGCCATCAGTTTGCATGCTCTATAGCTCATCCGCTCCCCATTATTGAAGTTCTTGCTTCGCGTGTTTCCGTTGCCTAGTTACGGTGATACCAATCTTTTCACTCATGTGCAGGAACTGGGACAACGCTAGGGACATTGTTTGTTGGTTCTCGAATTTAAAGTTGATGGACCAATCCACAGGGAGCGTAGAGTTCATTTGTACACAGCTTGGTCAGGTGACGTCAAGGTAAATAAAGAAAACAAATTTGCCATTGATCAGCGATTTAGCCAATAAACAGACAAACAACTATACAGAAAGATAGACACACACACACCATATATATATATATATATATATATATATATATATAGACAAAGACAAAAGATAGATAGCCAGACAGATACGTAGATGGAAAGGCATACATATAGATAGATAGATGGGGTAGACGAATAGATAGCCAGTAGATGGACAGGCACAGAAAAAGAAGTACATAATGATATATAGATTGCTAAAACAGCATAGAAGGGTTACTTTATCAATGTAACTCGAGTTACTTGGTACAACATTTACGGATTACTTGTACTTGCCCTTTGGGTATTCTGCACCCCTGGTCGTTCTTCCACTAAAAAAACGTATGTACGTTTACTAGTATTTATACCTTGGGTAGTAGTGTACGGTCAGTAGGAGCGACCGATAATCGGATCAGTATCGGTATCGGACCGATATTGGCACTATCGGTTAATATCGGATCGGGCCGATTGTTGTAGGGAGCGACCGATAGTCGAACCGATATTGGCACCAATGTTCCCCTCTGGGGTGTGGTATGAAGTGAGCAAGAAATTTTGTCTCTGAGGGACATTTTTGTTTGAGTCCAAAATTTGTGAGCGATTTAAGCGATGTCGTCCGTCGGAGTGAGCGATCGTACGTGTAGTATGCGACGCACTGAATACGTGAGCGATCGCTCACGTACTCAGCTTAGAGGGAATACTGATTGGCACTATGGGTTAACTATCGACCGGCCGTTTTTTGGCTGCCGATACATTGTTTTTTTTTTTCAGCAACAGAGTTGCAGAAAAAAAATCAGTAAATAACCCAAGTGTATAACCAGATCAGACAAGATTTAAAAGAAAAAAAAATCCGTACACAGAAATTGTCACGTCTACATCAGAGATATGACCTTGAAACAATCGATTGGCATTTAATTCTAATGTAGACCTGAATGATACAATTAGTGAACATCTGTGTGTATTTCTTTTTGGTTGGGATGGGAAGTTGGGGGGAACAAGACTTACGTGTATGGTGTCACGAGATATGAGAGGGAAGGGGTAAGCAATGGGTTGACATACGTCATTAGCTGTAGCACGAGGAAACACGTGTTTGGCATTGTTGTTGATTAAAAAAATATCGGT
This sequence comes from Bulinus truncatus, assembly GCA_021962125.1. Classification (NCBI taxonomy): domain Eukaryota; kingdom Metazoa; phylum Mollusca; class Gastropoda; family Planorbidae; genus Bulinus; species Bulinus truncatus. The sequence continues at coordinate 1,102,767 of JAGDYQ010000103.1, forward strand.
ATCTGGGGGGTAACAAGACACGCGTGGGCGAAGTGTTACAAAATACGTCATACAACACGAGAATAACACGTGTTTGGCATTGTTGTTGCTTAAGGGGCTGTCCACTAATTACGTCAACAAAATAGGGGGAGGGGGTTCAAAACATTTTTGACAATTGTTGACAAGGGGGAGGGGGAGAGGTCAAGAAAGTTGACGTCAACAATGTTACTTTTTAAAATTTAATATAATTACTTAATAAATAGGATAATTAAGCAGCGTTTGTAGTTCTGTGTTACACACTCGCTTAACGTTCAGTATTTTAATTAAACTAACTATATTTCTACTAATTTTGCCACATAAACATTTTGGAAGCCACCTTTTTAGGAAGGTAACAATAAAATGTTGACGTAATTTTATAGGGGGCCCTGGAAGTTTGACAAGTTGTTGACAAGGGGGAGGGGGAGGTAAAATCGCTAAAAATTTGTTGGACATAAATAATGGACAGCCCCTAAAAAGATAATATCGGTATCGGTATCGGTAAAAATGCTGGGGGGAAAATATCGGTATCGGACTATCGGTAAAAAGGCATATCGGTCGCCTCTAAATGGTCAGTACTAGAACATACAAGATAACATATAGATAAAAATAGATACATTTAGAGATAGAGAAATGGACATACATATATACATAGATAGAGAGACGCATCTATATATATATATATATATATATATATATATATATATAAAGATAGATAGATAGATAAACAGATAAATAGATATATAGATAGATAGATAAGATTATAGATATAGATATAGAGAGATTTAGATATAGATAGATAGACGGATGCATAGATAGACAATGATACTAATGGATTAAAATTACATGACTTTTTGCAAATTTTCTTCTCTCAATTATTACAACGGCCTAATCCCCCTCCCCCCTCCTCTCACCACTCACAGGTTTCTGTAGGTGTCGGTGACGTTCACATACAGAACGTGGTCATCACCCCGTTCAGCAGTAAACATCTCAACGCCATGCCACAATTTCTTTCAGTGAGTCAACATGTACTGTTACATATTACACTGTCAGTATGAGCTGTTATACATTACTTTGTCAACATGACTTACTTGATACATAACATAGTCACATGAGTGTTCATGTGATACATAGACTATTCGGTTTGCTACATGGCTGAATAGTCAACACGATTTGCTGAATAACACTCAGGCAGCAAAGAAAAACTTCTTTGATTTACATTTTATTCTTGCTGCTGCATAGGATTTTTTGACCTTTTTATCAATGTTCCCTCTTAATAAATGTTTCCTCTGATCAATGTCCCTTCTGATACTGCTCCATCTGATCAATATATCCTCTGAATAATGTTCCTTCTTGATACTGATCGATGTGATAAAGGTTCCCTCTGATCAGGTTTCTCTGATCAATATTCCCTGGATCAATATTCCCTATGATCAATGTTCCCGCTGATGAATGTTCCCTCTGATGAATGTTCCCTCCAATCAATCCTCTGATGAATGTTCCTGTGATCAATGTTCCCCTCTAATTTTTCAAAGGCTGCTAAAAAATATTGGCCGTCCGCAACATAACGAAAATAAAGACTTCCACGTGCGAAACATTTGTAAAGAGCGCGCTCTGCCATCTGTGTGGGCGCGAACATGCGCCCTTGATATGTTATTGAACATCATCGTTGCCTTGTGCTGTTCAACCATGTGTTACCACCTTCACACCACCGCGGCACCACCTCCTGAAACCAGTATGAGAACCACTCACCTGTATAATGAATGTATCATATATTTTTTTTCACCCTTTTCAGGAATGACACAGACTTGAGGTACAAGCCAGCATACGTTTTCAGAGGGATCAAGCTGTTTGGTCTAGTTGTGCTGATAGTAGATTCTAACCCGTCAACCTGCTGGAAACTTTTCCTCGCGATTCCTGTCAAGGGCTGGGGCAGAAGTACTTCATCGTCTCATTGCGGTGAGCCATTTCGTTGATTTCATTGGTTGGTTTTGATGATCCGATTTCATCGCGTTGATTAAGTAGTAGCCCTGTCTCTTTAAAACAATAAATTTGAATCTTACGCATTCAGACATTGGCCGTTATGCAGTGGAGTCGTTCTTGGGCATGAGCCCTGTGTTAAAGCCCCCCTAAAAAAAAAAAAAAAAAAAAAAAGAAATTACGTGGCGATGACCAGTTGAGTGTATTGTTAGTAAGTAGTTTCGGCACTTTTTGTTTTTGCCAAAACGTCATGCTAAATAGATTGACGGATGGCCAAGCTGTATAGAGCGATTGACTGTCGACCCGAGAGCCTGGGGTAAAGCCTCTGTGAGAACTAAGAGAATTCCCCCTTCCCCCCAGCTTCCAATGGTTACCTGACATTAGCTAGCGAAGTAAAGGCGGCTGTGCGTTGTGATTACCTTACAACCCCTTAATTTGCCGCGGTTTAAGACACCTATTAATTCTACTCTTCATTTGTCCACGATGTTATACTAGGCTAAGGGAACTTTGGTTTATTCTAAATGCTGACCACTTGACACGCATGCAGTCCAACAAAATAACTATTTACGAATACCTCGATGGCGATAATACATTTTCACCAGGGCATTTTCAATAGCACAAACGGAACCCTTCCTGGTAAATCACTTTACACCAAGGGGAGAGTACTCAATCATAACCACTCAAAAAATACGAAGTATAAATAGTTAATCTGTATGGGCCCCTTAATCATCGCCCTCCAGTGGGCCCATGTGATTAGTCGGCCCTGATTACAGATAATAATTCATATGGCCCATCAAAACCTGAGGGGGGATTAAAATATCCTTCCTGTAAATGATACATTTTTTTGTCCGGTCGAGAGTAAACAGCCAGAGGCATACCTAGGGTGGGGGAAGGGGGGGTCCAAATTGAAAGTCAAATCTCAGGGCCCCAGCTTGAGGAGGCCTCCAAAACGTTTTTTGTACATTAAGTATGAAGTACATTATCTCATGTCATGGTGTCGAATGTCAAAATGCAGGGACCCCCAAAGCTGCTGCGCCCCCCGGGCCCCCCCAATCACTAGTTTCGGCACTGGTGTCAGCACAGTTTGTATCAAGGATGGATGAGGACCAATTAAAAATCTCCTTTATATTGGTACTAGCTGTACCCTGCAAAACATTTGCATAGAGTTATATCCTTAGGCTTGTAAATTAATTGTGGTGGGGAAGGAAGGAGAGGTGTAGCTGATAAATTACATGCTGTGTGTGTGGGAAGGAAGGGAGGTGTAGCTGATAAATTACATGCTGTGTGTGGGGGGGGGAGGGAGGTGGGAAACAGATAAATTACATGCTGTGTGGGGGGGGGGGGGAGGAGGTAGCTGATAAATTGCATGCTGTGTGTGTGGGGGGAGGGAGGTGTAGCTGATAAATTACATGCTGTGTGGGGGGGGGAGGGAGGTGGGTAGCTGATAAATTACAGTGCTGTGGTGGGGGGAAGGAGGAGGTGTAGCTGACAAATTACATGCAGGCAGTAGGGGGAAGGGGGAGGTAGCTGAGAAATTACATGATGTGAGTGGGGAGAGAGGGAGGTGTAGCTGATAAATTACATGCTGTGTGTGGGGGGGGAGGAGGAGGTGTAGCTGATAAATTACATGCTGTGTGTGGGGGAGGAAGGGAGGTGTAGCTGATAAATTACATGCTGTGTGTGTGGGGGGGGAAGGGAGGTGTGAACTATAGATTACATGCTGTGTGTGGGGGGGGGAAGGGAGGTGTAGCTGAGCACCTATTAAAAGGGGAAGGAAGGGTGTAATTTATAATCACATGCTGTGTGTGGGGGGGGAGGAGGTGTAGATGATAAATTAATGCTGTGTGGAAGGAGGAAAAAAATGGGGGGGGGAGGGAGGTGTAGCTGATAAATTACATGCTGTCAGTGCAGGGGAAGGAAGGGAGGTGTAGCTGATAACTTACATGCTTTGTGGGGGAGGAGGGGTGAGGAGAAAGGGAGGGGGGGGGGATGAGGTGAGCTGATAAATTACATGTTGTGTGTGGGGAGAGGAAGGGAGGTTAGCTGATAAATTACATGCCGTGTGTGTGGAAAGAGAAAAAAAAAAAAAGGGAGGGGGAAGGAAGGGAGGTAGCTGATAAATCACATGCTGTGTGTGGGGGGGGGAGGGAGGTGTAGCTGATAAATTACATGCTGTGTGTGTTGGGGGTGAGGGAGGTGTAGCTTGATAAATTACATGCTGTGTGTGTGGGAAGGAAGGAGGTGTAGCTGATAAATTACATGCTGTGTGTGTGGGGAAGGAAGGGAGGTGTAGCTGATAAATTACATGCTGTGTGTGAGGGGGGAGGGAGGTGTAGCTGATAAATTACATGTTGTGTGTGTGGGGAAGGAAGGGAGGTGTAGCTGATAAATGGCATGCTGTGTGTGTGGGGGGGGAGGGAGGTGTAGCTGATAAATTACAAGTTGTGTGGTGGGGGGGGAGGGAGGTGTAGCTGATAAATTACATGCTGTGTGTGTGGGGAAGGAAGGGAGGTGTAGCTGATAAATTACATGCTGTGTGTGTGGGGAAGGAAGGGAGGTAGCTGATGGCCCAGACAGGCTGTGTGGGGAAGTTAAAGGGAGGTGTAGCTGAGAATACCACATATGTGTGGGGAGGGAGGTGTAGCTGATAAATTATATGCTGTGTGTGGGGGGAGGGAGGGAAGCAGATAATATATATAGTGTGTGGTAAAGGAAGGGAGGTGTAGCTGATAAATTACATGCTGTGTGTGTGGGGGGAAGGAAGGGAGGTGTAGCTGGATAAATTATGCTGTGTGGAGGGGGAGGAGGTGTAGCTGATAATTGCATAAAAATAAATTACATGTGTGGGGGAAGGAAGGGAGGTGTAGCTGATAAATTACATGCTGTGTGTGGGGGGAAGGAAGGGAGGTGTAGCTGATAAATTACATGCTGTGTGTGGGGGGGGGGAGGGAGGTGTAGCTGATAAATTACATGCTGTGTGTGGGGGGGAAGGAGGGAGGTGTAGCTGATAAATTACATGCTGTGTGTGTGGGGGAAGGAGGAGGTGTAGCTGATAAATTACATGCTGTGTGTGGGGGGGAAGGAGGTGTAGTGATAAATTAAACATGCTGTGTGTGGGGGGGGAAGGGAGGTAGCTGATAAATTACATGCTGTGTATGTGGGGGTTAAAAAGGGAGGTGTAGCTGATAAATTACATGCTGTGTGTGGGGGGAGGGAGGGAGGTGTAGCTGATAAATTACATGCTGTGTGTGGGGGAAGAAGGGAGGTGTAGGCTGAGAAATTACATGCTGTGTGTGGGGAAGGAAGGGGAGGTGTAAAGATAATATGTGTGGGAGAATAATAAGAAGGGAGGTGTAGCTGATAAATTACATGCATGTGTGTGGGGAAGGGAAGGGAGGTGTAGCTGATAAATTACATGCTGTGTGTGGGGGGGAGGGAGTGTAGCTGATAAATTACATGCTGTGTGTGAGGGGGAAGGAAGGGAGGTGTAGCTGATAAATTACATGCTGTGTGTGGAGGGGGAGGGAGGTGTAGCTGATAAATTACATGCTGTGTGTGGGGGGAAGGGGAGGGGAGGGTGTAGCTGATAAATTACATGCTGTGTGTGGGGGGGGGAGGGAGTGCTTAGCTGATAAATTACATGCTGTGTGTGGAGGGGGAAGGGAGGTGTAGCTGATAAATTACATGCTGTGTGTGATGGGGGGAGGGAGGTGTAGCTGATAAATTACATGCTGTGTGTGTGTGGCGGGGGAGGGGAGGGGTGTAGCTGATAGAATTACATGCTGTGTGTATGGGGGGAGGGAGGTGTAGCTGATAGAATACATGCTGTGTGTGTGTGGGGGGGAGGGAGGTGTAGATGATAAATTACATACTGTGTGTAGGGAGGAAGGGAGGTGTAGCTGATAAATTACATGCTGTGTGTGTGGGGGGAGGGAGGTGTAGCTGATAAATTACATGCTGTGTGTGTGGGGGGGGAGGGAGGTGTAGCTGATAAATTACATGCTGTGTGTGTGGAAGGAAGGGAGGTGTGCTTGATAATTACATGCTGTGTGTGCTGGGGGGAGGAGGTGTAGCTGATAAATTACATGCTGTGTGTGGGGGGGGAGAGGGAGGTGTAGCTGATAAATTACATGCTGTGTAGGGGAAGGAAGGGAGGTGTGGCTGATAAATTACATGCTGTGTGTGTGTGGGGGGGGGAGGGAGGTGTAGCTGATAAATTACATGCTGTGTGTGTGGGGGGGGAGGGAGGTGTAGCTGATAAATTACATGCTGTGTGTGTGGGGGGGGGAGGGAGGTGTAGCTGATAAATTACATGCTGTGTGTGGGGGGAGGGAGGTGTAGCTGATAAGTACATGCTGTGTGTGTGTGGGGGAAGGAAGGGAGGTGTAGCTGATAAATTACATGCTGTGTGTGTGGGGGGAGGGAGGTGTAGCTGATAAATTACATGCTGTGTGTGGGGGAAGGAAGGGGAGGTGTAGCTGATAAATTACATGCTGTGTGTGGGGGGAGGAGGGAGGTGTAGCTGATAAATTACATGCTGTGTGTGGGGGAAGGAAGGGGAAGGAAGGGAGGTGTAGCTGATAAATTACATGCTGTGTGTGGGGGGAAGGAAGGGAGGTGTAGCTGATAAATTACATGCTGTGTGTGGGGGGAAGGAAGGGAGGGTGTAGCTGATAAATTACATGCTGTGTGTGGGGGTGGGAGGGAGGTGTAGCTGATAAATTACATGCTGTGTGTGTGGGGGAAGGAAGGGAGGTGTAGCTGATAAATTACATGCTGTGTGTGGGGGGGAGGGGGGGGATGCTGTGTGTGGGGGAGGAGGTGTAGCTGATAAATTACATGCTGTGTGTGTGGGGGGGAGGGAGGTGTAGCTGATAAATTACATGCTGTGTGTGTGGGGGAAGGAGGGAGGTGTAGCTGATAAATTACATGCTGTGTGTGTGGGGGGGGAGGGAGGGGCAGCTGATAAATTACATGCTGTGTGTGTGGGGGAAGGAAGGGAGGTGTAGCTGATAAATTACATGCTGTGTGTGGGGGAAGGAAGGGAGGGGTGTAGCTGATAAATTACATGCTGTGTGTGTGGGGAAGGAAGGGAGGTGTAGCTGATAAATTACATGCTGTGTGTGTGGGGGGGAAGGGAGGTGTAGCTGATAAATTACATGCTGTGTGTGTGGGGAAGGAAGGGAGGTGTAGCTGATAAATTACATGCTGTGTGTGGGGGGGGAAGGAAGGGAGGTGTAGCTGATAGATTACATGCTGGGGGGGGTGTGTGTGTGGGGGGGAGGGAGGTGTAGCTGATAAATTACATGCTGTGTGTGGGGGGAGGGAGGTGTAGCTGATAAATTACATGCCTGTGGGGAAGGAAGGGAGGGTGTGATAAATTACATGCTGTGTGTGTGGGGGGAGGGAGTGTAGCTGATAAATTACATAATAAAGTGTGGGGAAGGAAAGGTGTAGCTGATAAATTACATGCTGTGTGTGTGGGGGGGGAGGGAGGGAGTGTAGCTGATAAATTACATGCTGTGTGTGGGGGGTCGGGGGGGGGGGGAGGGAGGTGTAGCTGATAAATTACATGCTGTGTGTGTGGGGGGGGAGGGAGGTGTAGCTGATAAATTACATGCTGTGTGTGTGGGGGGAGGGAGGTGTAGCTGATAAATTACATGCTGTGTGTGTGGGGAAGGAAGGGAGGTGTAGCTGATAAATTACATGCTGTGTGTGGGGGGGGGGAGGGAGGTGTAGCTGATAAATTACATGCTGTGTGTGTGGGGAAGGAAGGGAGGTGTAGCTGATAAATTACATGCTGTGTGTGGGGGGAAGGAAGGGAGGTGTAGCTGATAAATTACATGCTGTGTGTGGGGGAAGGAAGGGAGGTGTAGCTGATAAATTACATGCTGTGTGTGGAAGGAAGGGGAGGTGTAGTTGATAAATTACATGCTGTGTGTGGGGGGGGAAGGAGGTGTAGCTGATAAATTACATGCTGTGTGTGGGGGGGGGGAAGGGAGGTGTAGCTGATAAATTACATGCTGTGTGTGTGGGGGAGGAAGGGAGGTGTAGCTGATAAATTACATGCTGTGTGTGGAAGGGGGAAGGAAGGGAGGTGTAGAGTGATAAATTACATGCTGTGTGTGTGGGGAGGGAGGTGTAGCTGATAAATTACATGCTGTGTGTGTGGGGGAAGGAAGGGAGGTGTAGCTGATAAATTACATGCTGTGTGTGGGGGGGGGGAGGGAGGTGTAGCTGATAAATTACATGCTGTGTGTGTGGGGGAAGGAAGGGAGGTGTAGCTGATAAATTACATGCTGTGTGTGTGGGGAAGGAGGGAGGTGTAGCTGATAAATTACATGCTGTGTGTGTGGGGGGGGAGGGAGGTGTAGCTGATAAATTACATGCTGTGTGTGTGGGGAAGGAAGGGAGGTGTAGCTGATAAATTACATGCTGTGTGTGGGGGAAGGAAGGGAGGTGTAGCTGATAAATTACATGCTGTGTGTGGGGGGAAGGGAGGGAGGTGTAGCTGATAAATTACATGCTGTGTGTGGGGGAAGGAAGGGAGGTGTAGCTGATAAATTACATGCTGTGTGTGGGGGGAAGGAAGGGGAGGTGTAGCTGATAAATTACATGCTGTGTGTGGGGGGGGAAGGAAGGGAGGTGTAGCTGATAAATTACATGCTGTGTGTGGTGGGGGGAGGGAGGTGTAGCTGATAAATTACATGCTGTGTGTGTGGGGAAGGAAGGGAGGTGTAGCTGATAAATTACATGCTGTGTGTGGGGGGGAAGGGAGGTGTAGCTGATAAATTACATGCTGTGTGTGTGGGGGGGGAGGGAGGGTGTAGCTGATAAATTACATGCTGTGTGTGTGGGGAAGGAAGGGAGGTGTAGCTGATAAATTACATGCTGTGTGTGTGGGGGGGGAGGGAGGTGTAGCTGATAAATTACATGCTGTGTGTGTGGGGGGGGAAGGAAGGGAGGTGTAGCTGATAAATTACATGCTGTGTGTGGGGAGAGGAGGTGTAGCTGATAAATTACATGGTGTGGGGGGGGAGGGAGGTGTAGCTGATAAATTACATGCTGTGTGTGTGGGGGAAGGAAGGGAGGTGTAGCTGATAAATTACATGCTGTGTGTGTGGGGGGAAGGAAGGGAGGTGTAGCTGATAAATTACATGCTGTGTGTGGGGGGGAAGGAAGGGAGGTGTAGCTGATAAATTACATGCTGTGTGTGGGGGGAAGGAAGGGAGGTGTAGCTGATAAATTACATGCTGTGTGTGGGGGGGAAGGAAGGGAGGTGTAGCTGATAAATTACATGCTGTGTGTGGGGGGGGGGAGGGGGGGAATGCTGTGTGTGGGGGGAAGGAAGGAGGTGTAGCTGATAAATTACATGCTGTGTATTGTGTAGGTGTGGCTGATAAATTACATGCTGTGTGTGTGGGGGGGGGGGAGGGAGGTGTAGCTGATAAATTACATGCTGTGTGTGTGGGGGAAGGAGGTGTAGCTGATAAATTACATGCTGAGTGTGTGGGGGGAGGAGGTGTAGCTGATAAATTACATGCTGTGTGTGTGGGGGGGGGAGTAGGAGGTGTAGCTGATAAATTACATGCTGTGTGTGTGGGGGGGGAGGGAGGTGTAGCTGATAAATTACATGCTGTGTGTGTGGGGGGAGGGGAGGTGTAGCTGATAAATTACATGCTACTGTGTGTGGGGAAGGAAGGGAGGTGTAGCTGATAAATTACATGCTGTGTGTGGGGGGATGAGTGGAAGGCAATGATAAATTACATGCTGTGTGTGTGGGGGAAAAAAAGGGAGGTGTAGCTGATAAATTACATGCTGTGTGTGTGTGGAAGGAGTAAGGGGTGTAGCTGATAAATTACATGCTGTGTGTGGGGGGAAGGAAGGGAGGTGTAGCTGATAAATTACATGCTGTGTGTGGGGGGGAAGGAAGGGAGGTGTAGCTGATAAATTACATGCTGTGTGTGTGGGGGGGAGGGAGGTGTGGCTGATAAAATTACATGCTGTGTGTGTGGGGGGAGGGAGGTGTAGCTGATAAATTACATGCTGTGTGTGGGAAGGAAGGGAGGTGTAGCTGATAAATTACATGCTGTGTGTGTGGGGGGGGAGGGAGGTGTAGCTGATAAATTACATGCTGTGTGTGGTGGGAAGGAAGGGAGGTGTAGCTGATAAATTACATGCTGTGTGTGTGGGGGAAGGAAGGGAGGTGTAGCTGATAAATTACATGCTGTGTGTGTGGGGGGGGGGAGGGGAGTGTGGTTGATAAATTACATGCTGTGTGTGTGGGGGAGGAAGGGAGGGGTGTAGCTGAGCAAATTACATGCTGTTGCGTGGGGGGAAGGAGGAGGTGTAGCTGATAAATTACATGCTGTGTGTGGGGGGAAGGAAGGGAGGTGTGGCTGATAAATTACATGCTGTGTGTGGGGGGGGAGGGAGGTGTAGCTGATAAATTACATGCTGTGTGTGGGGGGGGAAGGAAGGGAGGTGTAGCAGATAAATTACATGCTGTGTGTGGGGGGGGGAGGGAGGTGTAGCTGATAAATTACATGCTGTGTGTGGGGGGGGAAGGAAGGGAGGTGTAGCTGATAAATTACATGCTGTGTGTGGGGGGAGGGAGGTGTAGCTGATAAATTACATGCTGTGTGTGGGGGGGAAGGAAGGGAGGTGTAGCTGATAAATTACATGCTGTGTGTGTGGGGGGAGGGAGGTCATGCTGATAAATTACATGCTGTGTGTGGGGGGGGAGGGAGGTGTGGCTGATAAATTACACATGCTGTGTGTGTGTGGAAGGAGGGAGGTGTAGCTGATAAATTACATGCTGTGTGTGTGGGGAGAGGAGGTGTAGCTGATAAATTACAATGTGTGTGTGGGGGGAGGGAGGTGTAGCTGATAAATTACATGCTGTGTGTGTGTGGGGGGAGGGAGGTGTAGCTGATAAATTCATGCTGTGTGTGTGGGGAAGGAAGGGAGGTGTAGCTGATAAATTACATGCTGTGTGTGTGGGGGGGGAGGGAGGTGTAGCTGATAAATTACATGCTGTGTGTGTGGGGGGGGAGGGGGAGGTGTAGCTGATAAATTACATGCTGTGTGTGTGGGGGAAGGAGGTATAAAAAAATAAGGGGGGGGAGGGAGGTGTAGCTGATAAATTACATGCTGTGTGTGTGGGGAAGGAAGGGAGGGTGTAGCTGATAAATTACATGCTGTGTGTGGGGGGGGAGGGAGGTGTAGCTGATAAAATTACATGCTGTGTGTGTGGTGTGGGGAAGGAAGGGAGGTGTAGCTGATAAATTACATGCTGTGTGTGGGGGGGGGGAGGGAGGGTGTAGCTGATAAATTACATGCTGTGTGTGGGGGGGAAGGAGTGGGAAAGCTGATAAATTACATGCTGTGTGTGTGGGTGGGAGGTGTAGCTGATAAATTACATGCTGTGTGTGGGGGAAGGAAGGGAGGTGTAGCTGATAAATTACATGCTGTGGTGTGGGGGAAGGGAGGGGGTGTAGCTGATAAATTACATGCTGTGTGTGGGAAGGAAGGGAGGTGTAGCTGATAAATTACATGCTGTGTGTGGGGGAAGGGAAGGGGAGGCAGCTGACATGATAATTACATACAGTGTGTGGTGGGGAAGGGGAGGTGTAGCTGATAAATTACATGCTGTGTGTGTGGGGGAAGGAAGGGAGGTGTAGCTGATAAATTACATGCTGTGTGTGTGGGGAAGGAAGGGAGGTGTAGCTGATAAATTACATGCTGTGTGTGGGGGGGGGAGGGAGGTGTAGCTGATAAATTACATGCTGTGTGTGGGGGGAAGGAAGGGAGGTGTAGCTGATAAATTACATGCTGTGTGTGGGGGGGGGAGAGGAGGGTAGCTGATAAATTACATGCTGTGTGTGTGGGGGGGGGGAGGGGAGGTGTAGCTGATAAATTACATGCTGTGTGTGGGGGGGGAAGGGAGGTGTAGCTGATAAATTACATGCTGTGTGTGGGGGGAAGGAAGGGAGGTGTAGCTGATAAATTACATGCTGTGTGTGGGGGGGGAAGGAAGGGAGGTGTAGCTGATAAATTACATGCTGTGTGTGTGGGGGAGGGAGGTGTAGCTGATAAATTACATGCTGTGTGTGTGGGGGGAGGAGGTGTAGCTGATAAATTACATGCTGTGTGTGTGTGGGGGGAGGGAGGGTGTAGCTGATAAATTACATGCTGTGTGTGTGGGGAAGGAAGGGAGGTAGTAGCTGATAAATTACATGCTGTGTGTGGGGGGAAGGAAGGGAGGTGTAGCTGATAAATTACATGCTGTGTGTGTGGGGGGGGAGGGAGGTGTAGCTGATAAATTACATGCTGTGTGTGTGGGGAAGGAAGGGGAGGTGTAGCTGATAAATTACATGCTGTGTGTGGGGGGAGGGAGGTGTAGCTGATAAATTACATGCTGTGTGTGGGGGGGGGAAGGGAGGTGTAGCTGATAAATTACATGCTGTGTGTGTGCTGGGAAGGAAGGGAGGTGTAGCTGATAAATTACATGCTGTGTGTGTGGGGGGGGAGGGAGGTGTAGCTGATAAATTACATGCTGTGTGTGTGGGGGGAAGGGGAGGGGAGGTGTAGCTGATTAATTACATGCTGTGTGTGTGGGGGGGGGGAGGGGAGGTGTAGCTGATAAATTACATGCTGTGTGTGTGGGGGGAGAAGGGAGGTGTAGCTGATAAATTACATGCTGTGTGTGGGGGGAGGGAGGTGTGTGTGTGTGGGGGAAGGAAGGGAGGTGTGGGGGGGGGTGGCTGATAAATTACATGCTGTGTGTGTGTGGGGGGGAGGGGAGGAGGTGTAGCTGATAAATTACATGCTGTGTGTGTGGGGGAAGGAAGGGAGGTGTAGCTGATAAATTACATGCTGTGTGTGGGGGGAGGGAGGTGTAGCTGATAAATTACATGCTGTGTGTGGGGGGAGGAGGTGTAGCTGATAAATTACATGCTGTGTGTGGGGGAAGGAAGGGAGGTGTAGCTGATAAATTACATGCTGTGTGTGTGGGGGGGGAGGGAGGTGTGGCTGATAAAATTACATGCTGTGTGTGTGGGGGGGGAGGGGAGGGGGTGTAGCTGATAAATTACATGCTGTGTGTGTGTGGGGAAGGAAGGGAGGTGTAGCTGATAAATTACATGCTGTGTGTGGGGGAAAGGAGAGTGAAGGAAGGGAGGTGTAGCTGATAAATTACATGCTGTGTGTGTGGGGGGAAGGAAGGGAGGTGTAGGCTGATAAATTACATGCTGTGTGTGTGTGGGGGGGGGGGAGGGAGGTGTAGCTGATAAATTACATGCTGTGTGTGTGGGGGGAGGGGGGGGATGCTGTGTGTGGGGGGGGGAGGTGTAGCTGATAAATTACATGCTGTGTGTGTGGGGGGGAGGGAGGTGTAGCTGATAAATTACATGCTGTGTGTGGGGGGGGGGAGGGAGGTGTAGCTGATAAATTACATGCTGTGTGTGTGGGGGGAAGGAAGGGAGGTGTAGCTGATAAATTACATGCTGTGTGTGGGGGGGGAGGAGGGAGTGTAGCTGATAAATTACATGCTGTGTGTGGGGGGAAGGAAGGGAGGTGTAGCTGATAAATTACATGCATGCTGTGTGTGTGGGGGGAGGGAGGGAGTGTAGCTGATAAATTACATGCTGTGTGTGGGGGGAAGGAAGGGAGGTGTAGCTGATAAATTACATGCTGTGTGTGGGGGGGGGGAAGGGAAGGGAGTGTAGCTGATAAATTACATGCTGTGTGTGTGGGGGGAAGGAAGGGAGGTGTAGCTGATAAATTACATGCTGTGTGTGGGGGGGGGGAGGAAGGGAGGTGTAGCTGATAAATTACATGCTGTGTGTGTGGGGGGGGAGGGAGGTGTAGCTGATAAATTACATGCTGTGTGTGTGGGGGGGGAGGGAGGTGTAGCTGATAAATTACATGCTGTGTGTGTGGGGGGAAGGAAGGGAGGTGTAGCTGATAAATTACATGCTGTGTGTGTGGGGGGGGAAGGGAGGTGTAGCTGATAAATTACATGCTGTGTGTGGGGGGGGGAGGGAGGGTGTAGCTGATAAATTACATGCTGTGTGTGTGGGGAAGGAAGGGAGGTGTAGCTGATAAATTACATGCTGTGTGTGTGGGGAAGGAAGGGAGGTGTAGCTGATAAATTACATGCTGTGTGTGTGGGGGGGAGGGAGGTGTAGCTGATAAATTACATGCTGTGTGTGGGGGGGGGGAAGGGAGGTGTAGCTGATAAATTACATGCTGTGTATGTGGGGAAGGAAGGGAGGTGTAGCTGATAAATTACATGCTGTGTGTGTGTGGAAGGAAGGGAGGTGTAGCTGATAAATTGCATGCTGTGTGTGTGGGGGGGGAGGGAGGTGTAGCTGATAAATTACATGCTGTGTGTGTGGGGGGGGAAGGGAGGTGTAGCTGATAAAGTGCATGCTGTGTGTGTGGGGAAGGAGAGGGAGGTGTAGCTGATAAATTACATGCTGTGTGTGTGGGGGGGGAGGGAGGTGTAGCTGATAAATTACACATGCTGTGTGTGTGGGAGGGAAGGGAGGGAGGTGTAGCTGATAAATTACATGCTGTGTGTGTGGGGGGGGAAGGGAGGTGTAGCTGATAGAATTACATGCTGTGTGTGTGGGGGGGGGGAGGGAGGTGTAGCTGATAAATTACATGCTGTGTGTGTGGGGAAGGAAAGGGAGGTGTAGCTGATAAATTACATGCTGTGTGTGGGGGGGGGGGGGAGGGAGGTGTAAAAGTAATAAATTGTGTGTGTGGGGGGGAGGGAGGTGTAGCTGATAAATTACATGCTGTGTGTGGGGGGGAAGGGGAAGGGAGGTGTAGCTGATAAATTACATGCTGTGTGTGGGGGGGGAAGGAAGGGAGGTGTAGCTGATAAATTACATGCTGTGTGTGTGGGTGGGGAGGGAGGGGTAGCTGATAAATTACATGCTGTGTGTGTGGGGGGAAGGAAGGGAGTTAAATTACATGGGGGGGGGGGGGTATATAATAAATTACAGCGGGGGGGGGGGAAGGGAAGGGTGTGTAATAAAATGTGTGTGGGGGGGAGTAAAAGGTGTAGCTGATAAATTACATGCTGTGTGTGGGGGGAAGGAAGGGGAGGTGTAGCTGATAGATTACATGCTGTGTGTGGGGGGGGGGGGGGGTAGAAGGAGGGGGGGGGAAGGAAAGGAGGTGTAGCTGATAAATTACATGCTGTGTGTGTGGGGGGAGGAGGTGTGGCTGATAAATTACATGCTGTGTGTGGGGGGGGGAGGGGGAGGTGTAGCTGATAAATTACATGCTGTGTGTGGGGGGAGGGAGGGTGTAGTTAATAAATAACAAATTGTGTGGGGGGAAGGAAGGAGTGTAGCTGGTAAAAAACATGCTGGGGGGGGGGAAGGGGTGTGGTGATAGTCCCTGCGGGTGGGGGGGGGGTGTATAATAAATAACATGTCCTGGGGGGGGGGGAAGGAAGGAGAGTGTAGAAAAGAACAGGCTGGGGGGGGGGGGGGGGGGAGGGAGGGTGTGTGTTAAAACAAGGGGGGGGGGGGAAGGAAGGGAGGTGTAGCTGATAAATTACATGCTGTGTGTGGGGGGGGGAGGGAGGTGTAGCTGATAGAATTACATGCTACGTGTGTGGGGAAGGAAGGAGGAGGTGTAGCTGATAAATTACATGCTGTGTGTGGGGGGGGGGGGGAGGGAGGTGTAGCCTGATAAATTACATGCTGTGTGTGGGGGGAAGAGAGAGGAGGTGTAGCTGATTAATTACATGCTGTGTGTGTGGGGGGGAGGGGGGGAGGGTGTGGCTGATAAATTACATGCTGTGTGTGTGGGGAAGGGAGGTGTGGTAAAAAAAAAAAAAATGCCTGGGTGTGGGGGGGAGGTGTGGAGTAAAAAAAAAACTGGGGGGGGGAAAGAGGGGGAAAAAAAAGGGGGGGGGAGGGAGGTGTAGCTGATAAATTACATGCTGTGTGTGGGGGGGGAGGAAGGGGAGGTGTAGCTGATAAATTACATGCTGTGTGTGTGGGGGGGAGGGAGGTGCTTAGCTGATAAATTACATGCTGTGTGTGGGGGGAAGGAAGGGAGGTGTAGCTGATAGATTACATGCTGTGTGTGGGGGGAAGGAAGGGAGGTGTAGCTGATAGAATTACATGCTGTGTGTGTGGGGGGGGAGGGAGGTGTAGCTGATAAATTACATGCTGTGTGTGTGGGGGGAGGGAGGGGTGGCTATTAATTCCATGCTGTGTGTGTGTGAAGGAAGGGAGGTGTAGCTGATAAATTACATGCTGTGTGTGTGGGGGAGCAGGTGCGCTGATAAATTACATGCTGTGTGTGGGGGGGGGGGGAGGTGTAGCTGATAAATTACATGCTGTGTGTGTGGGGAAGGAGAGGAGGTGTAGCTGATAAATTACATGCTGTGTGTGTGGGGGGAGGGAGGTGTAGCTGATAAATTACATGCTGTGTGTGTGGGGGGGGGAGGGGAGGTCTGTAGCTGATAAATTACATGCTGTGTGTGGAGGGGGAGGGAGGTGTAGCTGATAAATTACATACTGTGTGGTGTGGGGGGAGGGAGGTGTAGCTGATAAATTACATGCTGTGTGTGTGTGGGGAAGGAAGGGAGGTGTAGCTGATAAATTACATGCTGTGTGTGTTGGGGGAGGAGGTGTAGCTGATAAATTACATGCTGTGTGTGGGGAAGGAAGGGAGGTGTAGCTGATAAATTACATGCTGTGTGTGGGGGAAGGAAGGGAGTGTAGCTGATAAATTACATGCTGTGTGTGGGGGGGGAAGGAAGGGAGGTGTAGCTGATAAATTACATGCTGTGTGTGGGGGGGGGGGGGAGGTGTAGCTGATGATAAATTACATGCTGTGTGTGGGGGAAGGAAGGAGGTTTAGCTGATAAATTACATGCTGTGTGGGGGGGGGGAGGGAGGTGTGATAAATTACATGCTGTGTGTGGGGGGGGGGAAGGAAGGGTGGTGTAGCTGATAAATTACATGCTGTGTGTGGGGAAGGAAGGCAGGTGTAGCTGATAAATTACATGCTGTGTGTGTGGGGGGGGAGGGAGGTGCGCTGATAAATTACATGCTGTGTGTGGGGGGGAGGGAGGTGTAGCTGATAAATTACATGCTGTGTGTGTGGGGAAGGAAGGAGGTGTAGCTGATAAATTACATGCTGTGTGTGTGGGGGGAAGGAGGTGTAGCTGATAAATTACATGCTGTGTGTGTGGGGGGGGAGGGAGGTGTAGCTGATAAATTACTTGTGCATGTGTGTGTGTGGGGGGAGGAGGTGTAGCTGATAAATTACATGCTGTGTGTGTGGGGGAAGGAAGGGAGGTGCTGGCTGATAAATTACATGCTGTGTGTGGGGAAGGAAGGGGTGTGGCTGATAAATTACATGCTGTGTGTGTGGGGAAGGAAGGGAGGTGTAGCTGATAAATTACATGCTGTGTGTGGGGGAAGGAAGGGGAGGTGTAGCTGATAAATTACATGCTGTGTGTGGGGGGGAGGGAGGTGTAGCTGATAAATTACATGCTGCCTTATTGGGGGGGGGAAGGAAGGAGGTGTAGCTGATAAATTACATGCTGTGTGGGGAGGGAAGGAAGGGAGGTGTAGCTGATAAATTACATGCTGTGTGTGTGTGGGGGGGAGGGAGGTGTAGCTGATAAATTACATGCTGTGTGTGTGGGGGGGAGGGAGGTGTAGCTGATGGGAAATTACATGCTGTGTGTGTGTGGGGGGGGAGGGAGGTGTAGCTGATAAATTACATGCTGTGTGGGGGGAAGGGAGGTGTAGCTGATGGAATTACATGCTGTGTGTGTGGGGGAAGGAAGGGAGGTGTAGCTGATAAATTACATGCTGTGTGTGGGGGGGAAAGGGAGGTGTAGCTGATAAATTACATGCTGTGTGTGTGTGGGGGGGGAGGGAGGTGTAGCTGATAAATTACATGCTGTGTGTGGGGGGGGAAGGGAGGTGTAGCTGATAAATTACATGCTGTGTGTGTGGGGGGGGAAGGGAGGTGTAGCTGATAAATTACATGCTGTGTGTGGGGAAGGAAGGGAGGTGTAGCTGATAAATTACATGCTGTGTGGGGGGGAAGGAAGGGAGGAGTGTAGCTGATAAATTACATGCTGTGTGTGTGGGGGGGGGAGGTGTAGCTGATAAATTACATGCTGTGTGTGGGGGGAAAAGGAAGGGAGGTGTAGCTGATAAATTACATGCTGTGGGTGAGGGGAGGAAGGAGTGTAATAATAAAAAAAAAGGGGGGGGGGGGGAGGGATGTGTGGCTGATAAATTACATGCTGTGGTGGGGGGAGGAAGGGAGGAGTGTAGCTGATAAATTACATGCTGTGTGTGGGGAGGAAGGGAGGTGTAGCTGATAAATTACATGCTGTGTGTGTGGGGGAAGGAAGGGAGGGTGTAGCTGATAAATTACATGCTGTGTGTGTGGGGAAGGAAGGGAGGGTGTCTGGAACAGGGGGGGGGGTGAGCTGATAAATTACATGCTGTGTGTGTGGGGAAGGAAGGGAGGTGTAGCTGATAAATTACATGCTGTGTGTGTGTGGGGAAGGAAGGGAGGTGTAGCTGATAAATTACATGCTGTGTGTGGGGGAAAGAAGGGAGGTGTAGCTGATAAATTACATGCTGTGTGTGTGGGGGGAGGGAGGTGTAGCTGATAAATTACATGCTGTGTGTGTGGGGGGAGGGAGGTGTAGCTGATACGAGTACATGCTGTGTGTGTGGGGGGAGGGAGGTGTAGCTGATAAATTACATGCTGTGTGTGTGGGGGAGGAGGGTGTAGCTGATAAATTACATGCTGTGTGTGGGGGGGGAAGGGAGGTGTAGCTGATAAATTACATGCTGTGTGTGTGGGGGAAGGAAGGAGGTGTAGCTGATAAATTACATGCTGTGTGTGGGGGGGAAGGGAGGGGTGTAGCTGATAAATTACATGCTGTGTGTGTGTGGGGGGGAGGGAGGGTGTAGCTGATAAATTACATGCTGTGTGGGGGGGAAGGGAGTGTAGCTGATAAATTACATGCTGTGTGTGTGTGTGGGGAAGGAGGTGTAGCTGATAAATTACATGCTGTGTGTGGGGGGAAGGAGTGTAGCTGATAGAGTACATGCTGTGTGTGAGGGGGAGGGAGGTGTAGCTGATAAATTACATGCTGTGTGTGGGGGGAGGGAGGTGTAGCTGATAAATTACATGCTGTGTGTGGGGGAAGGGAGGGTGTGATAAATTACATGCTGTGTGTGAGGGGAGGGAGGTGTAGCTGATAAATTACATGCTGTGTGTGTGGGGAAGAGGGAGGTGTAGCTGATAAATTACATGCTGTGTGTGTGGGGGGAGGGAGGTGTAGCTGATAAATTACAAGCTGTGTGGGGGGAGGGGGGAGGTGTAGCTGATAAATTACATGCTGTGTGATTTTAGGAAGGAAGGGAGGTGTAGCTGATAAATTACATGCTGTGTGTGTGTGGGGAAGGAAGGGAGTGTAGCTGATAAATTACATGCTGTGTGTGTGGGGAAGGAAGGAGGTGTAGCTGATAAATTACATGCTGTGTGTGTGGGGGGGGAGGGGAGGTACAGCTGATAAATTACATGCTGTGTGTGGGGGGGGAGGAGGTGTAGCTGATAAATTACATGCTGTGTGTGTAGGGAAGGAAGGGAGGTGTAGCTGATAAATTTGGGGGGGGGGTTTAAAAACATGCTGTGTGTGAAAAAGGGTGTGGGAAGGAAAAGGAGGTGTAGCTGATAAATTACATGCTGGGTGTGGGGGGAAGGATTAAAAAAGGGGGGGAAGGGAGTGTAGCTGATAAATTACATGCTGTGTGTGGGGAGGAAGGGAGGTGTAGCTGATAAATTACATGCTGCTGTGTGTGGGGAAGGAAGGGGAGGTGTAGCTGATAAATTACATGCTGTGTGTGGGGGAAAGATTAAAAAAGGGGGGGGGGGAGGGAGGGTGTAGCTGATAAATTACATGCTGTGTGTGAGGGGGGAGGGAGGTGTAGCTGATAAATTACATGCTGTGTGTGGGGGAAGGAAGGGAAGGTGTAGCTGATAAATTACATGCTGTGTGTGGGGGGAAGGAAGGGAGGTGTTGATAAATTACATTGCTGTGTGTGAGGGGGAGGGAGTGTAGCTGATAAATTACATGCTGTTATTGTGGGGAAGAAGGGAGGTGTGGCTGATAGGTATGCTGTGTGGGGGAAGGAAGGGAGGTGTAGCTGATAAATTTTGTGCACTGTGTGTGGGGGAAGGAAGGAGGTGTAGCTGATAAATTACATGCTGTGTGTGTGTTAGAGAGGTGTAGCTGATAAATTGCATGCTGTGTGTGTGGGGAAGGAAGGGAGGTGTAGCTGATATAAATTACATGCTGTGTGTGGGGGAAAGGGTAGCTGATAAATTACATGCTGTGTGTGGGGGGGGGAAGGGTGTAGCTGATAAATTACATGCTGTGTGGGGGGGAAGGAAGAGAGGTGTAGCTGATAAATTACATGCTGTGTGTGGGGGGGGGAAGGGAGGTGTAGCTGATAAATTACATGCTGTGTGTGGGGGAAGGAAGGGAGGTGTAGCTGATAAATTACATGCTGTGTGTGGGGAAGGAAGGGGGAGGTGTAGCTGATAAATTACATGCTGTGTGTGGGGAAGGAAGGAGGTGGCTGATGTGAGTACATGCTGTGGCTGTGGGGAAGGAAGGGAGGTGTAGCTGATAAATTACATGCTATTGGGGGGGGGGGAAGGGAGGTGTAGCTGATAAATTACATGCTGTGTGTGGGGGGAGAGGAGGTGTAGCTGATAAATTACATGCTGTGTGTGAGGGGTAAATGAGTGTAGCTGATAAATTACATGCTGTGTGTGTGGGGGGAAGGAAGGGAGGTGTAGCTGATAAATTACATGCTGTGTGTGGGGGGAAGGGAGGTGCGCTGATAAATTACATGCTGTGTGTGTGGGGTGAAGAAAGGGAGGTGTAGCTGATAAATTACATGCTGTGTGTGGGGGGAAGGGAGGTGTAGCTGATAAATTACATGCTGTGTGTGTGTGGGGGGAGGGAGGGAAGTGATAAATTACATGCTGTGTGTGGGGGAAGGGAAGGGAGGTGTAGCTGATAAATTGTATGCTGTGTGTGTGGGGGGAAGGAGGTGTAGCTGATAAGTACATATAGCTGTGTGTGGGGGGGAAGGAGGAGGTGTGATAAATTACATGCTGTGTGTGGGGGAGGGAGGTGTAGCTGATAAATTACATGCTGTGTGTGGGGGGGGAGGGGAGGTGTAGCTGATAAATTACATGCTGTGTGGGAAGGAAGGGAGGTGTAGCTGATAAATTACATGCTATTGCATGTGTGGGGAAGGAAGGGAAATTAGCAACATTGGTATGCACTGTGTGTGGGGAAGGGAAGGGAGGTGTAGCTGATAAATTACATGCTGTGTGTGGGGGGGGGAAAGGGGAGGTGTTGCTGATAAATTACATGCTGTGTGTGTGGGGGGAAGGAAGGGAGGTGTAGCTGATAAATTACATGCTGTGTGTGGGGGAAGGAAGGGAGGGTGTAGCTGATAAAGTACATGCTGTGTGTGTGGGGAAGGAAGGGAGGTGTAGCTGATAAATTACATGCTGTGTGTGGGGGGAAGGAAGGGAGGTGTAGCTGATAAATTATATGCTGTGTGTGAGGGGGAGGGAGGTGTAGCTGATAAATTACATGCTGTGTGTGTGGAAGAGGGGGGAAGGAAGGGAGGTGTAGCTGATAAATTACATGCTGTGTGTGGGGGGGGGGAAGGAAGGGAGGTGTAGCTGATAAATTACATGCTGTGTGTGTGGGGGAGGGAGGGAGGTGTAGCTGATAAATTACATGCTGTGTGTGTGGGGGAAGGAAGGGAGGTGTAGCTGATAAATTGCATGCTGTGTGTGGGGGGGAAAGGGATGTGTAGCTGATAAATTACATGCTGTGTGTGGGGGAAGGAGGGGGGGTTGTGTGTGGGGGGGGGGGGGGGGGAGGGAGGTGTAGCTGATAAATTACATGCTGTGTGTGGGGGGAAGGGAGGTGTAGCTGATAAATTACATGCTGTGTGTGGGGGGAAGGAAGGGAGGTGTAGCTGATAAATTACATGCTGTGTGTGGAGGGGGGAAGGGAGGTGTAGCTGATAAATTACATGCTGTGTGTGGGGGGAGGAAGGGGAGGTGTAGCTGATAAATTACATGCTGTGTGTGGGGGGGAAAGGGGGAGGGAGGTGTAGCTGATAAATTACATGCTGTGTGTGGGGAAGGAAGGTGCCGCCGATAAATTGCTGTGTGTGTGAGGGAGGTGTGTGATAAATTACATGCTGTGTGTGTGGGGAAGGAAGGGAGGTGTAGCTGATAAATTACATGCTGTGTGTGGGGGGAGGAGGGAGGGTGTAGCTGATAAATTACATGCTGTGTGTGTGGGGAAGGAAGGGAGGTGTAAGCTGGATAAATTACATGCTGTGTGTGTGGGGAGGGAGGTGTAGCTGATAAATTACATGCTGTGTGTGTGGGGAAGGAAGGGAGGTGGCTGATAAATTACATGCTGTGTGTGTGGGGGGGGGGGAGGGATGGGTGTAGCTGATAAATTACATGCTGCGTGTGGGGGGGGAGGGAGGTGTAGCTGATAAATTACATGCTGTGTGTGTGGGGGGGGAAGGAAGGGAGGTGTAGCTGATAAATTACATGCTGTGTGAAAAAATATAAATAATAAATTAAATACTTGGGGGGGGAAGGGAGAGTGTAGCTGATAAATTACATGCTGTGTGTGGGGGAAGGAAGGGAGGGTGTAGCTGATAAATTACATGCTGTGTGTGAGGGGGGAGGGAGGTGTAGCTGATAAATTACATGCTGTGTGTGTGGGGAAGGAAGGGAGGTGTAGCTGATAAATTACATGCTGTGTGTGGGGAAGGAAGGAGGTGTAGCTGATAAATTACATGCTGTGTGTGTGGGGGAGGGAGGCGTGAATGGATAAATTGTATGCTGTGTGTGGGAGGAGGGAGGTGTAGCTGATAAATTACATGCTGTGTGTGTGTGGGGGAAGGAAGGGAGGTGTAGCTGATAAATTACATGCTGTGTGTGTGGGGGGGGAGAAGGGAGGTGTAGCTGATAAATTACATGCTGCGGGTGTGGGGGGGGAGGGAAGGAGGTGTAGCTGATAAATTACATGCTGTGTGTGTGGGGGGAGAAGGGAGGTGTAGCTGATAAATTACATGCTGTGTGTGCGGGGGGAGGGAGGTGTAGCTGATAAATTACATGCTGTGTGTGTGGGGAAGGAAGGGAGGTGTAGCTGATAAATTACATGCTGTGTGTGTGGGGGGAGGTGTGGTAAATTACACGCCGTGTGTGTAGGGAAGGAAGGGAGGTGTAGCTGATAAATTACATGCTGTGTGTGTGGGATAAATTAAGGAAGGGAGGTGTAGCTGATAAATTACATGCTGTGTGTGGGGGGGAGGGAGGGTGGAATGTGAAGGGAGGTGTAGCTGATAAATTACATGCTGTGTGTGTGGGGGAAGGAAGGGAGGTGTAGCTGATAAATTACATGCTGTGTGTGGGGGTGGGAAGGAAGGGAGGTGTAGCTGATAAATTACATGCTGTGTGTGGGGGGGAAGGAAGGGAGGTGTAGCTGATAAATTACATGCTGTGTGTGGGGAAGGAAGGGAGGTGTAGCTGATAAATTACATGCTGTGTGTGTGGGGAAGGAAGGGAGGTGTAGCTGATAAATTACATGCTGTGTGTGTGGGGAAGGAAGGGAGGTGTAGCTGATAAATTACATGCTGTGTGTGTGGGGGGAAGGAAGGAGGTGTAGCTGATAAATTACATGCTGTGTGTGTGGGGGAAGGAAGGGAGGTGTAGCTGATAAATTACATGCTGTGTGTGTGGGGGGAAGGGAGGAGGTGTAGCTGATAAATTACATGCTGTGTGTGTGGGGGGGGAAGGGAGGTGTAGCTGATAAATTACATGCTGTGTGTGTGGGGGGAAGGAAGGGAGGTGTAGCTGATAAATTACATGCTGTGTGTCTGGGGGGGGGAAGGAAGGGAGGTGTAGCTGATAAATTACATGCTGTGTGAGTGGGGAAGGAAGGGAGGTGTAGCTGATAAATTACATGCTGTGTGTGGGGGGAAGGAAGGGAGGTGTAGCTGATAAATTACATGCTGTGTGTGTGGGGGGGGAAGGAAGGGAGGTGTAGCTGATAAATTACATGCTGTGTGTGTGGGGGGAAGGAAGGGAGGTGGGCTGGTAAATTACATGCCTGTGTGTGGGGGGGGAAAGGGAGGTGTAGCTGATAAATTACATGCTGTGTGTGTGGGGGGAAGGAAGGGAGGTGTAGCTGATAAATTACATGCTGTGTGTGGGGGGGAGGAGGGAGGTGTAGCTGATAAATTACATGCTGTGTGTGGGGGGGAAGGAAGGGAGGTGTAGCTGATAAATTACATGCTGTGTGTGGGGGGGGGAGGGAGGTGTAGCTGATAAATTACATGCTGTGTGTGTGGGGAAGGAAGGGAGGTGTAGCTGATAAATTACATGCTGTGTGTGGGGGGAGGGAGGTGTAGCTGATAAATTACATGCTGTGTGTGTGGGGGAAGGAAGGGAGGTGTGGCTGATAAATTACATGCTGTGTGTGTGGGGAAGGAAGGGAGGTGTAGCTGATAAATTACATGCTGTGTGTGGGGGGAAGGAAGGGAGGTGTAGCTGATAAATTACATGCTGTGTGTGGGGGGAAGGAAGGGAGGTGTAGCTGATAAATTACATGCTGTGTGTGTGGGGGAGGGAGGTGTAGCTGATAAATTACATGCTGTGTGTGTGGGGAAGGGGAGGTGTAGCTGATAAATTACATGCTGTGTGTGTGGGGAAGGAAGGGAGGTGTAGCTGATAAATTACATGCTGTGTGTGTGAGGGGGGGAGGGAGGTGTAGCTGATAAATTACATGCTGTGTGTGTGGGGAAGGAAGGGAGGTGTAGCTGATAAATTACATGCTGTGTGTGGGGGGAGGGAGGTGTAGCTGATAAATTACATGCTGCGTGTGGGGGAGGGAGGTGTAGCTGATAAATTACATGCTGTGTGTGTGGGGAAGGAAGGGAGGTGTAGCTGATAAATTACATGCTGTGTGTGTGGGGGGGGAGGAGGGAGGTGTAGCTGATAAATTACATGCTGTGTGTGTGGGGAAGGAAGGGAGGTGTAGCTGATAAATTACATGCTGTGTGTGAGGGGGGGAGGGAGGTGTAGCTGATAAATTACATGCTGTGTGTGTGTGGGAAGAAAGGGAGGTGTAGCTGATAAATTACATGCTGTGTGTGTGGGGGAAGGAAGGGAGGTGTAGCTGATAAATTACATGCTGTGTGTGTGGGGAAGGAAGGGAGGTGTAGCTGATAAATTACATGCTGTGTGTGTGGGGAAGGAAGGGAGGTGTAGCTGATAAATTACATGCTGTGTGTGTGGGGAAGGAAGGGAGGTGTAGCTGATAAATTACATGCTGTGTGTGTGGGGAAGGAAGGGAGGTGTAGCTGATAAATTACATGCTGTGTGTGGGGGGGGAAGGGAGGTGTAGCTGATAAATTACATGCTGTGTATGTGGGGAAGGAAGGGAGGTGTAGCTGATAAATTACATGCTGTGTGTGTGGGGGAAGGAAGGGAGGTGTAGCTGATAAATTACATGCTGTGTGTGTGGGGAAGGAAGGGAGGTGTAGCTGATAAATTACATGCTGTGTGTGTGGGGGGAGGGAGGGAGGTGTAGCTGATAAATTACATGCTGTGTGTGGGGGGGGGAAGGGAGGTGTAGCTGATAAATTACATGCTGTGTGTGTGGGGAAGGAAGGGAGGTGTAGCTGATAAATTACATGCTGTGTGTGTGGGGGGAAGGAAGGGAGGTGTAGCTGATAAATTACATGCTGTGTGTCTGGGGGGAAGGAAGGGAGGTGTAGCTGATAAATTACATGCTGTGTGAGTGGGGGGGGAGGGAGGTGTAGCTGATAAATTACATGCTGTGTGTGTGGGGGGAAGGAAGGGAGGTGTAGCTGATAAATTACATGCTGTGTGTGTGGGGGGGGGAAGGAAGGGAGGTGTAGCTGATAAATTACATGCTGTGTGTGTGGGGGGAAGGAAGGGAGGTGTAGCTGATAAATTACATGCTGTGTGTGGGGGGAAGGAAAGGGAGGTGTAGCTGATAAATTACATGCTGTGTGTGGGGGGAAGGAAGGGAGGTGTAGCTGATAGATTACATGCTGTGTGTGGGGGGAAGGAAGGGGAGGTGTAGCTGATAAATTACATGCTGTGTGTGTGGGGGGGGAAAGGGGAGGTGTAGCTGATAAATTACATGCTGTGTGTGTGGGGGGAAGGAAGGGAGGTGTAGCTGATAAATTACATGCTGTGTGTGTGGGGGGAAAGGGAGGTGTAGCTGATAAATTACATGCTGTGTGTGTGGGGGGAAGGAAGGGAGGTGTAGCTGATAAATTACATGCTGTGTGTGGGGGGGGGGAGGGAGGTGTAGCTGATAAATTACATGCTGTGTGTGGGGGGAAGGAAGGGAGGTGTAGCTGATAAATTACATGCTGTGTGTGTGGGGAAGGAAGGGAGGTGTAGCTGATAAATTACATGCTGTGTGTGGGGGGAAGGAAGGGAGGTGTAGCTGATAAATTACATGCTGTGTGTGGGGGGAAGGAAGGGAGGTGTAGCTGATAAATTACATGCTGTGTGTGTGGGGAAGGAAGGGAGGTGTGGCTGATAAATTACATGCTGTGTGTGGGGGGAAGGAAGGGAGGTGTAGCTGATAAATTACATGCTGTGTGTGTGGGGAAGGAAGGGAGGTGTGGCTGATAAATTACATGCTGTGTGTGTGGGGAAGGAAGGGAGGTTTGGCTGATGAATTACATGCTGTGTGTGTGGGGAAGGAAGGGAGGTGTAGCTGATGAATTACATGCTGTGCGTGTCTTACTAGCCTGCCATACGAACATCACATACAGTATGAACAGAAATTATTAATTTTTTTAAGTGCTTGGAGTGGCACATGTATTAAGACGCAGATATCAATTTTTCGATTCTCCACTTCTGAAATTCTTTAAATGATCTTAAGTTTCTTCACCAATTGTTAAGTTTCTTCACCTTTAGTTAAGTTTCTTCACACATTATTAAGTTTCTTCACACACTGTTGAGTTTCTTCACACTTTGTTAAGTTTCTTCACATTTTGATACGTTTCTTCATATAATGTTAAGTTTCTCACACGTTGTTAAGTTTCTTCTTTCATTTTTAAGTTTCTTCACACACTGTTAAGTTTTTTCACACACTGTTAATTTCTTCACACATTGTTAAATTTCTTCACACTTTGTTAAGTTTCTTCTCACATTGTTAGGTTTCTTCACACATTGTTAAGTTTCTTCTCACATTGTTAGGTTTCTTCACACATTGTTAAGTTTCTTCATACATTGTTAAGTTTCTTAATACATTGTTAAATTTCTTCATACATTGATAAGTTTCTTCATACATTGATAAGTTTCTTCACACATTGTTAAGTTTCTTCATACATTGTTAAGTTTCTTCACACATTGTTAAGTTTCTTCACCTATTGTTAAGTTTCTTCACACAATGTTAAGTTTCTTCACACATTGTTAAGTTTCTTCATACATTGTTAAGTTTGTTCACACAATGTTAAGTTTCTTCACACATTGTTAAGTTTCTTCACCTATTGTTAAATTTCTTCATACATTGTTAAGTTTCTTCACACTTTGTTAATTTTCTCCACCTTTTGTTAAGTTTCTTCACACATTGTTAAGTTTCTTCACAGAGTTAAGTTTCTTCACACATTGTTAAGTTTCTTCACACACTGTTAAGTTTCTTCATACATTGTTAAGTTTCTTCACACATTGTTGAATTTATTCACACAGTTAAGTTTCTTCACATATTGTTAAATTTCTTAATATTTTGATACGTTTTTTCACACTTTGTTAAAGTTCTTCACACATTGTTAAGTTTCGTCATACATTAGCACCTAACGTTATTTGAGGAAAGACTAATTTACTCTATATAAGTACATACAATCTAATAAACCAACCAATATAAAACGTATTTTGAAGTATTTTTTTTATTATCTATAGAGAGTTTTATTATCGACATGTGCAGCGCTGCTGAGCTGGTGTTCAAAGGGAACACAGTCTTCGCCATGGCAGACCCACGCACGTCCAAAAATCTGGCCAAAAACAGTGTTTGCGCGTGTAGAGCTGAGAGCGTCACTCCAACGGATGTCATAGCGGCGTTCGTTGTAGACATGCGCATGAACAAAGTTGGAGGGACTGAATGTACCGACGCTTCGCTGTCTATTCGGTAACGTAGGCAAACCAGCAATTTGCACTTGTATGCATATATTTGCAGTAAGGCATCGGAGGGAAAGGGAAGGGGGTGATCCAATTTGAGATAGTCAGGGTGAAAAAAGAACGTTAATATAGAAAAATAGCAAGTAATTTAAGATAGAATCGAGATTTTTTTTTTCTATTTTAAAACAAAAAAAAAAAACAACCAAACAAACGAATATATTAGCCATGACATTACTTTTTTGGAACTTCCAGAAAATTTGTCTAGGAGTCCCATCTTAGATGCGCTATGAGGTAAATTCATAGACATAAAAGCCCATGACGAGCAGTGGCTTTAAAAATGAAGCAAGATAGGCGTTTTCCCGCCATTTTTTTGACTGACCAGTGTTTGTGTGTTTGTGAATATATCAACGTATTCGTGAGTCTAGTATGCACCCGTGTGCAGTGTTACATGCAATGACGTAGTGAGGGGCGGAAGGGGGCATCGTGCCCCGGGCGCTACACACAAAGGGGCGCCAAATGGTATATTTTATGTATAATATTATATGGTTTTCGAATGTGTGTGGGAGGTGCTAATAAGGTATTATGCCCCGGGCGCGAGTTAAGCTTTTTTTTTGCATTTACTATTTCCAATATGACGGGGGGGGGGGGTGACACAATTATTAAATAATTAAGGGCCGTCAATTGCGCCATATGGTAAAACAAATAAATATCACCATCGAGCTCTTATGTTATATTAGAGCTCAGCGTATTGATGGGTCAGATATAGTAACAGTGTGATAATAATGGTGAAACGGGATGGCTTGATGAAAGGAATTATTGAGTCATTATAGATCTATTTGAGAATGAAGTTTAAAATAGGTCAAATGTCATAGGTCATGATTTAAAAGAAAAAGAGAGAGACGGAGAAACAGCTATTAACGTTGATGTTATTTCACGATAAGACACAGTTAATCACACTTATGATTGTCACTAATTACGACTTGTCTATTTTTAGCTCCGGAAGTGAAAATCATAATCTCGACTGCTCTTCCGGCCTCGACCCAAAAATAAGTTATCCATTTGTGGCTGTGGTCAACGTGAGTAACGCCGTTCACCTGAGACTTCAACTACAGAGCAGCCTGACAGAGTTTGTCTGGATA
The DNA here is from genome assembly GCA_021962125.1 of Bulinus truncatus. Taxonomy (NCBI): domain Eukaryota; kingdom Metazoa; phylum Mollusca; class Gastropoda; family Planorbidae; genus Bulinus; species Bulinus truncatus. Next base: position 1,132,196 of record JAGDYQ010000103.1, read on the forward strand.
GGTTTTGAATGTAAGTTGAATGTGACAGGCTTTAAATGCGTAAAATCATTGACTAACTACAGTGACCAGATTCTCTCTTTGGGACTAACAAGAGACACAAGGCCTGTTTATCGGTGAGACAATCTGAGATGGGGCAACATGTACCATACACCATGGCTAACATTGTTTCTTACGCAGTGGCTACGGATACGGCAGACGTAGTCCGTACTATTTTTTCCAGGGTACGTGGTAGATGTGCGCATGCGCTCTAGCGCTGTAGACGGACTGCGCATGCGCGATAGCCGTACTCCGTATTATTTTTTTTTCGGGGTTCGGCTAAAGATATTGCGCCTAACCCTAACCATATCCCTGTCCCTAACCCTAACCCTAACCCTAATCCTAATCGTAATCCTAACCCTAATCCTAATCTTAACCCTATTCCTAACCCTAGCCCCGAAAACAAAAATTAGCAATAAAATGCAGTCCGTCTGCCGCGCATGCGCACATCTATCACGTACCCACTGCGTTGTTCTTAAATATACGTTCTTGTATAGAGAAATTAACCCATTCATGAACGTATACTATGAACGTATACTATGAACGTATACTATGAACGTATTACAAACTAAAGTTGACTCTAATCATGACCCCCATATGAAAGTGGAAGGAAAGAAAAAAGTGATTTGAGAATTTTTTATAAATGTTGTCTTATATCAATATTTTCTGATTCTGTGATTGTGACACAACTCAGGCGACTCTAGGATGGATGATGCGAAAACTTGGATCGTCCCCGGATCTTGACGTGTGCTCACTGTAGTTAAACTTTCAAAGTCTTACATGCTAATTACACTGCGTTATGAGCTGGGGCAGGACCGCAGCCAGAATATTCAGGGCTCTGAAAATAGGGCCCATCTTTTCCCTACCCCCCCCAACCACCACCAAAAAACAAAGAGAACATCTTCGTTGCAACAAAAAACATCAAAAATATTCTGAAAGCCACGCCCAACCGCTCAGACTCCTGACAAGAGTTTGGGTGGTCCCTTGCAACGGTCCTGCTAATGCTGTTATGTGGCTTACTACACGACCTTCAAGGCGGCCCTGCTAGGTGGCTTACTACACGACCTTAAAGGCGGCCCTGGTAGGTGGCTTACCACACGACCTTTAAGGCGGCCCTGCTTAATAGCGATTGCATTGTTAATAAAATAACAAAGTAATATTACATTCTTGTAAATCAAAGAAACATCATTTGAGGGTTTCAATGTAAAAATGAACTCTTCCCCACTGATCGTTACAGCCAATGAGAATAAAGATGTACGTTTGACGTGCCAATGGCAGAATGCGGAGCCTGCTAAAAGTTCAAAGGTTGACCCCGCCTCGGACAGTCAAAAAGCAAGGGACAACGAGGAAGCTGTTAGTGGCAGCAGAGCAAACGGTAATTTATTGTTTTGGGAACAGAAATCATTTTGATAATATTATTGATACTTCATCTCTCTAAACGTTCCAAAATCATAGTATTGATTTGTTATTTAGTCAAAAAGTAAGAAAAAAAAATGTTGTGTTTAAGTGCATTTTTAACAGGAAAAACCTGTCCTCTTTATTCTATATAAAATACTGAGTTGACAATAGTCAAGTATTTTTTTTTTAAATAAATAGCATGAGCCATATTACGAAATATAATGAATTGAAAAAAAATCATCTTTTAAAAGAAAATTATGACTGCGAAATAAAATAGTCTTTTTTATTTTAATTATTTTTCAGATGGGATTCTGATCCCTGCCGTCATAGGTGGAGCTGTAGCGGGGATCATCCTCATTGTTCTACTCGTCGTTATCATATTAGTGTGCAAAAAGTGAGTTGTTTGTCCATGTATGATTCACTTATATAGTATAGTCAGCTATAGCCATCACGATGCTATTCAGTTATATAGTATAGCCAGCTATAGTCATCATGATGTTATTCATTTATATAGTATAGTCAGCTATAGTCATCACGATGTTATTCAGTGATATAGTATAGTCAGCTATAGTCATCACGATATGATTCAGTTATATAGTATAGTCAGCTATAGTCATCACAATGTTATTCAAACTCTACATCCTATATAAAAATGTTTTTTCTTTTATAATGAAGTAAAATTTTCCCTTTAACTTTTAAGATCGCCCAGCTGAAGAGTTATGTAATTTCCATGTCTGTAGTTAAAACCTGGGGTGGGGTAGTTTGGGCTGTGTTGATAACACAATGTCCATGTCGACACAATGTCCTGTTCGACACAATGTCCAGCTCTACACAATGTCCAGCTCGACACAATGTCCAGGTACACACAATGTCCAGGTCGACACAATGTCCAGGTCAACACAATGTCCAGGACGCCACAATGTTCAGTTTGACACAATCTCCAGGTAGACACAATGTCCATTTCAAAACAATGTCCAGGTCGACACATTGTCCAGGTCGACAATTGAGCGCTCTACACCGCAGTCACCCATCACCATTTTCTTATCATAATTGCAAAAAAAAAATAATTTGTAATTATTTAAAAAAAACCGTTTAAAATATTTTCTGCGCTAAAGATATAATTGGAAACTTCTCACACAAATGTACTTCTGTTATAAACAAAATACAAACAACCCGCATTGATTGTGTAATAATTTGTGATATTTTTGAATTTCAGATGAAAGCATCTTTCATATAATTCTTTCACTGTAAAACGCGTATAATCACTGCGATGATGCAACAGCACAATTTTATTTATTGTTAATTACTTTGGCTGTGAATATGACAATTTAGGTGCAATGATTGTGCAATGATAAAAATCGTCAAAGGTCAGGTAATTCCCTCTCCCCCACACACACACAAAATAGAGCTTGGTACATGAGAATCATTGAATGAATCTCTTGTACAGTTTGAATGAACTTCTTGTACAGATTGAATGAGCTTTTTGAACAGTTTGAATGAACTTCTTGTACAGTTTGAATGAACTTCTTGAACAGTTCTATGTTCGTGTACAGTTTAAATAGTATAGGCTCGTGGTCCAATAAATGCTAATTATGTGTATATATGAAAATAATTAGCGGACTGACTCGCCCACATGACTCATATTTAGTGGCGTAACTAACATTAGTGTTGTGCTGAGGGTGGGCACTTAAACTGTCCCTGTGACATATTACTATGATATTACTCAACAATACTTCTATTTTCTCAGAAAAATAACTTGTCCAGGATCGACGAAGCCGTTGGGGGCAGAAAACGACGCCCCAGTTGATTTCGACATTTATTACAGCACAACAGACGATGAACTGAAGAAACTGGAAGCTGTACAGATGTCGTCTGCTAGGAGTTCTCTGTCGTCTGCTCCGGTAACATTTTTTTTATAGTTTCCCTTGGATCTGGTGTTATTAATTAATTTTAATATTTCAAAATTTACCTCTATCCTGGTTTTTGTGGTAATAGAAAAAATAAATAAACACGTTGAATGATATAAAATGCACATGCCATCTAGATTTCCTATCTAGGCTGCTAACTATGCACATAAGCATATAGCGAATAGAGAGCAAACATTGCTTACGCCTACCACACAGAAAGCAGGCTTGCGGAGCCGCCAAATTATTTTCCGGCTCCTACAAATTTGACGGCTACGGCACGGCTCCGGCTCCCTGTTAAGATAGTATCACACGAGACAAAAATTTTTGTAATTGCGCCACGCAAACATTCCGCTGATAAAAAGTTAAGCAAATTTTGCCGCGTTCAACCCCATAGTCAGGAACTTGAAAAATATACGCATGTCGGTTTAACTAAAAACAAACCATTTCAGTGCATCCTGAATCATATGATTATTTTCGACCGAGGTTTCACTAGTCGCCATTTTCATAAGTAATAAAAAGTTATTTCAATGATCAAATTAGCAAATAGTAAAATGATACATTATTTAAAATATTTTAAAGAATTCAGTATTTATATTTATTATTTATTAATTCGAAGTGACTATTCGGACCTAGGTACCAATAAACTCAGATTTTTATTCGGACCCCGTCCCAATAAAGTCTGATTGTTATTCGGACCCGTGGCAAATATGCACTTAGCTTAGCTATACATAAACTTTATTATTGATTTTTGTCTATTTTTTAAATAATTGTTTGAATTGTATGATTTAATCGTTAATCAGTGTCTAGGGTTCCACTAAGCGGACTCTGTATTATTAATTTTTCGGGTTCCGTCTAATAAAGTTTAAATATAGCTAAGCTTAGTGCATATTTGCCACGGGTACGAATAACAATCGGATTTTATTGGACCCGGGTGCGAATAGCCACATCCTTATAAATTTATCTACTCTATTTCAGATATTCTGTTTATAATAAAATTGTTAAATACAGAAAGCGACCATTTTGTTTTTAGTCCATTACAAATTCGAAATGACGCGTTCTATTTGTCGTCGTAGCAAAAACTTATTTTTAATGATTTAGAAGAGATGTACAATTTTAGACTTATAGATTATATCCCATAACTAAATGGACATTTTTTTTATTGCGAAGTTAGATGAGAATTTTGATCGTATGCACATCATATTTATTAAATCAATGGGAATAAATTAAATGATCATAAGGCAGCACTTCTGTTTTTTTTTCCAAGCTACCGTAACGTTAGCCTGCGTCAGCAGAAGTGACAAGCATAGAATGTGTTCAGACACATGAAGGTTTTCGTGGTTTTATAGAAAAATTCAGCAACCCATTGTATTGAATCTTCGTGGAACGTCCGTGGCTCTAATTTTTTTTCATGTAGCTCTAATCCAAAGCATCCTTACAACCAATCAGTGGCGTAACCAGCAATTTTGGCGCCCTAGGGGGGATCTAAAATTTCTGCCCCATTTTTGTGTCCAAATTATGAAATCGGTGAAATTGCTGCTCACATTAATGGTGAATATAAGTAACATTTACGCCCACCACAAACAAGCTTTTCTTAAGTCTCCTGAACAAACATCATGACTTGTTCCATTTCTTCAGGATCTTTACATTTCCCCGGAGGACGTGAGGGCCAACAAAAGAAGAAATTCAAAAAAGTTATCGGAAATTTCCGTTCGGGACCTCGATGACGATGGAGATGAATACGTCACCCAATTTGAGGTTTGTGATTGGCTAATGCTGCTATATTAAATTAAAGAGCCATGACCTGGTAATTATACATGATTGTCTTTACAAGGAAAGTTAACAAAATGAGAATAGTTTTTTTTTAACGTCACGTGTTTCACATTAACCATCTTTTTCTTATTATGTATAGTTTAATAACAGCATTACATGTACTTAAAAAACATATTGGTTTCTTACATAAACTGATTATTGTGAGAAAGTAATTAAGAACAATATTTGTTTTGGATGAAGACGAAATATCCTCGGTAGCAACTGAAGTGTTGAATACAAGTTAAATGTTGTAACACTTTCATTCTCTGATCTATTTACTCTTAATTCCCTGTCAATTAAAGTGCACCTTTCTAAACCTATTTCCCCAGATTCAGCACAAGAAGCGAATGTCTAGAAAAAATCAAGAGGGTGGCGATCGGTTCAATCCACCTAACACGGACTCAATGGAAAGCAGCGAATACGACCGCCTGGACAGAAGACAACGCCGTCCTAGTGATGATGTCATTGACAGCTACGACCGTCTGGGACCTGGAACATTCGCAGGCAATAAAACACCAGAGATGGAGGTATCGATATCACCTGGCAGAGACAAGACCAAGAAAGGTGTTTCCAACTTGGCTTAAGAAGAGACCGAGCTCCAGTGCGAGTCCGGCCGGTCCACCGTTGTACTGAGGCCGATGAAATCTTCTGATTTAAACGATGTGTGGAACTCTGAGGACGATGTTGCACCCGAAATTCCACGTAAACTGTCGAGTCTCTCTTACGTCACTTATGACGTCCCGCGTAGAACAGGTAACGACGATGAGGGGGGTGCTGGAGAGCCAGCTCATTCAGAGGACACGCCACTGACAAAGCTGTCCTCAGATCGAGGTCAGACTCATACTGCTGACAAAACTGACAGTCTAGGCGGGAAGTCCAAAGACAAGATGTTATTGGAAGTCAATAGCGATGCAGATGTTAGTACCACATCGCCTGTAGCGGCCCCTAGACACAAGAAGAGATCTCTGGCACAGCCTTATGATGTAGCTAAACCTATACAGTAGATTAAAAGCTTCGCTGAAACTTAAAATTTACCATACAAATAAAACAAGTTTAAGGAAACAATTTTGTTTGAGGCTGCCTAAAAGAAAGTTTGTTTTAAAAAGTTGAGGCTGCCTGAAAGAAAATTTGTTTGAAAGAAAAAATGAATCATATAAATAAGGCGAATATTTTCTTTTCTAGTTGACAGCGTACAGGGTTCAATATAATTTTCAATGTTAAAAAGACAATATGTTTACATCTGCCAAAAGCTACACATGACAGAAAGAATGAAAGTCTTAAGACTTTGGCTATAAACTGTAATATCTATACAAATATTTAACGCCGGTGGTTGTCATTTTTTTATTGATAAAAAATATTAAACAGTTAAATTATTACATCGAAATATAAACCAGATCAACCAGAGCAATCTACCTGTTTATTAAAATATCTATACATGTAAACAATTATTCAATTAATCACCCCTAGATTCAAACACTGTCTTCTTTTTAAATATGTGATACATAAGTTTTAAGAAAATCTGTATTAATGCATACGTCATTGACTATATAAACTGTTTTGTCAATAAAATATTTGACAGTCGTTGTTGTCACTTTTAACAATATATACAGATTGTTTTTCAAAATATTACTTTTAATAGTCAAAATACATACAATCAGTAATTTTCATCCCACGATCTATTCATGGATAAAATTATTCAAAAAACAAAACAAAATTGTCACATGTATTGCGACAGTCTGATTTATAATCAGGTACATAAACCTATATAACTACACCAGTCAGGTCTCATATTATGCCGGGGATATGTTACCCAGAATGCCTTGTAAAATTAATTTCCATATGAAATTTTAGTTACAAACTGTGTTAGTATTTTATACAGATTAATAATAAGTAGCTGTTTTTTTTTTAAATTTTAATTATGTATTACAATAATTCATTTATATATTTTTTTTAATAATCCTACAAAAGATGGATTGAACATGGGGAAAAGAGGGGTTGTGATGGGGGAGGTTGCTGATGAAATATGATTTGTTAATCCTTAAAGACAATACTTCTTGAACACTCCACTGGTGACGATGTTCATTTGTTTTGAATATTTGCCTGCAGACATAACGAGTGAGACTCAAACCTGTCGTCTTTGCTTAGGTGTACAATTATTGTTTAGTCATAATTTAAATAAAAGCTGTATTGCAAAGTTGTAACTTGAATCAGATGAATGTTGTATTTCTAGATCCCATAACCTTCCACAACGAGGCTGGCTAATATAGTGTGCACCATAGCGTGCACCATAGTGTGCGTGTGCACCATAGTGTGCGTGTGCACCATAGCGTGCACCATAGTGTGCGTGTGCACCATAGTGTGCACCACAGAACACACATCGTACAGAAAGCTCATCGAAATTTAAACAAGCAATTAAGCCTGTTCCATTCTGGACACAGGACGTGTTATCGCATTTTCATGTTATGTATCAGTACGTTTGTTAGCTTTCAGTAAATATTTGTAAATTTTGGAAATGTTTATAAATTCAATTGTGTAATGCATATATCTGTAAAAAAAATATTATAAAGACATTTCTTTATATTTGAAAAAAAAATTATTTTCTCTTAAATCTAACTACAAGTGGTTTGTGGTTACTGAAATAGGACTCATAATTGAAAACATTCGAAATTGTTTCATTTAATCGTCCGAAAACTCCGTCAATTGTTGCATAGCTCTGATACTTTCAATTAAACTCAGAACACAAGCTTACTATTTCATTTGATGAGTTTCTTAATAAATCTTGGTGAAACTACGTGCTGCAGTATTTCGCACCAAATGAATGGGTTATTGAACGTACAAGGTGTATATATAATATATAGGCTCCTTAGGAGCCCTGAAGCCCGGCCCTCAGAGGTCCTATCGCAAAATGGACTTTTGATGTACACTTGGCAGGCCAAGACCTACACAATGATATATACATCATGGGTCTAGGACTTATGGTTGCTGAGATATAGGGCGGTCCATTATTAATATAGCTTATGTAGTAAAAAACGGTAATTTATAAGGCCCCTTTTACGGCCCTGAGAGGTCAGATCGCGAAATGGAAAAAAAGTCATTTCTTGGCAGGCCAAGACCTACAAAATGATATATACATCATGGGTCTAGGACTTATGGTTGTTGAGATCTAGGGTGATGACGGACGGACGGACAGACAGACAGACAGACAAAACGGGGACAATAGAGCATTTTTTTTTCGAAAATGCTCTAAAAATCGCCTGCCGATGACTAAAATATGCCGCCAATAGGGTTATTTTCCTCTTTAATAGTGTAACATTCATGGGTGTTACCATCGATACATAAGAAACACCTAAATATCGATACACAATATCTTGATGAGACAAATATGACGGCTTCGGAAAAATAAATCAATTTAGATTTATAAAGTTAATTTTATATTCTGTGGTATGCATTTTGTACATATTCAGTATTAGCCCCATTTGTACATATTCACTATTAGACCCATTTGTACATATTCACTAATAGCCCAATTTGTACATATTCACTATTTGCCCAATTTGTACATATTCACTATTAGCCCCATTTGTACATATTCACTATTAGCCAAATGTGTACATATTCACTATTAGCCCAATTTGTACATATTCACTATTAGCCCAATTTGTACATATTCACTATTAGCTTAATTTGTACATATTCACTATTAGCCCCATTCTACATATTCACTATTAGCCAAATGTGTACATATTCACTATTTGCCCAATTTGTACATATTCACTATTAGCCCCATTTGTACATATTCACTATTAGCCAAATGTGTACATATTCACTATTAGCCCAATTTGTACATATTCACTATTAGCTTAATTTGTACATATTCACTATTAGCCCCATTCTACATATTCACTATTAGCCAAATGTGTACATATTCACTATTAGCCCAATTTGCAGGCACCACAAATGTCTCTAGCCCAAGGGCGGGCAAACTACAGCCCTCGGGCCGCATGCGGCCCGTCTGAGTATATTGTGCGGCCCGTATGCATGTATATGTTCGTATTTTAAAATGTAATGTGCATGTGTAATAAAGAGTGAATGTGAAATAAAAGGTTATTAGATTTAATTCATATTTTCATAAGTTGTAAATTGTAATTGAATCAGACAAAATATATATGCGGCCCGTCAATAACAATCACATTTTCAATGAGGCCCTCCGTAGAAAAAGTTTGCCCACCCCTGCTCTAGCCATTAGTGCCGCCTCGATACCGTTAATCGCAATGTATGTTGGTTGCATTACATATACACGCACCTGGGCCAGAGATTTCCTGTTGTGTCTGCACCACCAATATTCCGTAGGTCAACAGGGTTCCAAACACCTGTAAAGAAAAAAATGAATATCTATCTATCTATCTATCTATCTATCTATCTATCTATCTATCTATCTATCTATCTATCTATCTATCTATCTATCTATCTATCTATCTATCTATCTATCTATCTATCTATCTATCTATCTAACTTCTGTCTGTCTGCTTGTCAATGTATCATGTAACTTTTTTTTGTTGCCTTTCTTCGCAGGCGGGTTGCGAAAAGTTATTAGCGAGGGGTTGGGCTATCCTCCGCGCCAACCTAATATATATATTTCAAAAAATAAATAGATCATGTTTTATAAGCCATGAAAAAGCACTATCTATTTATTAACGCATTGCAAATATTTTGTAAGTTAAATCGATATTTTAATCTAACACATAATCGTCTAACGTAGTAGACTGTGGGGTAGTCTGGGGAATTCCCAAACTTTCGTCTCCCTCAAGATAAACTACAAGCGTAGGAAGGGATGAGAGATGGAGTGTTTTATTTATGTGAGAAAGGGGAGTTAACTCGCTTGCTCGGCTAAAAATAGTCTGGGGAATTCGAACACTGGGAATCTAAACACAACAAGGGTTTCTTATTATATCGTAGGTAGCAGCCAGCTTCAGCAGGCTTTTCAGCTAGTATTTAATAAAAGGGTTTATATTCAAATTCTCCCTGACAGCGCTTGTCATAATCGCCAGTGTTGCCAGATGCTTTTAGAGTAAACCGCCTAATTCCTTTACGATACCCGTAAAAAAAAAATTGAAAAGAAAGTCAAAATTTACATCGATTTTTGCTCTGTGATTGCTATTTATTTGCATTCTACAAAACGGAATAAAATCCCACCAAAACCACCGAAAATTGTTATAGGGACTTACCAATCCAAAAATGATTGACATTTACCTGAAAACCTCAGATATTCGTTGCTCTATTATTAGATCTAATATGAAAATGTTCACATTTTGCAATTAATTACAAAAAATAACATGTTTTGTTTTTATTTTAAAAAAAAATATTTGTAGACGTGTATTTATTTTCATCGCACCCTGAGGGTCTCAAAAAAATTTTCTTCTTGGAAACTTGTCTGAACACGTTATACAGAGAGGGGTGGGTGTATAATTGTTTTAATCGTAGTCTGAAAGCCTTCTTTTGTCATGACACTTGACGATATCACACAGGAATCAGCAACGATTACTGTTGTATTCGGCGCCAACGTCACTAAAGTATGAGATAATAATAACACATTACTTACCATGAGTAACGTGGATGAGTCTATTGTAAATAAACCAAACAGATCGATCCCAGTTTTCGACGTCGATACTTCCGTCATGAACATATGCACCTGGATGTAAACGGTTTTTGAATCAATATACACGTACGTTTTTTAAAGGTTACAGAGACAACAGAGTATATTAATATGAAATAATCATCTCCGATTATTGACGTACTTTAAATGAGCTATTTAGATAAGAAGGGTTAATCGTTTTACTTAAGACAGAGGTAAATTTTATGAGATAATTATTTTTAAAAAGTGTTTGATCATCAGATATAAAGGCGCGGGTGTACACTGCGCTCGTCCTGGTCTCCGATTTCATAAGGAACTTTTTTAGACCTTAATTGGACACTATTTTAGCTGTCTTGTATACACTCTTTGTCTTTTTAAAGGGGCGCTCTTTATTTTCATAATCTCACTCATTGTAGTCATTACAGACGTTTTTGTTAAGTCTGTACAATCTCTAATAGTCATTAGATGCAAATACGTTCTCTGATAATCATTGGATATCAACACGTTCTCTGATAGTCATTGGATGGCAATACGTTCTCTCATAGTCATTGGATGTAATACGTTCTCTCATAGTCATTGGATGTCAACACGTTCTCTCATAGTCATTGGATGTCAATACGTTCTCTGATAGTCATTAGAAGTCAATACGTTCTCTGATAGTCATTAGATGGCAATACGTTCTCTCATAGTCATTAGATGTCAATACGTTCTCTCATAGTCATTAGATGTCAATACGTTCTCTGGTAGTCATTAGATGTCAATACGTTCTCTGATAGTCATTGGATGTCAACACGTCCTCTGCTAGTCATTAGATGTCAATACGTTCTCTGATAGTCATTGGATGTCAACACGTTCTCTGATAGTCATTGGATGTAGTACGTTCTCTGATAGTCATTGGATGTCAACACGTTCTGTGATAGTCATTAGAAGTCAATACGTTCTCTGATAGTCATTAGAAGTCAATACGTTCTGTGATAGTCATTAGATGTCAATACGTTATCTGATAGTCATTAGATGTCAATAAGTTCTCTGATAGTCATTGGATGTCAACACGTTCTCTGATAGTCATTAGATGGCAATACGTTCTCTGATAGTCATTGGATGTTAATACATTCTCTGATAGTCATTGGATGTCAATACATTCTCTGATAGTCATTGGATGTCAACACGTTCTCTGATAGTAAAAATAATTACGCACACGCCTCTGTAGTTCACGTTTCATCAAGCAGACTTCTACTACTAAACAAAATTAGTAAAAGTCATTAAGTAAGGAATTAACCTGTTGCAGTAATTGCTTAGGAGCTCTGTTCAGGGATGATGTTTTCATGGAGTCCATTATGGTACTAGCCTACATTATGGACAAGATATAAAGATAATATTAATAATGATAGACACATATGGAAAAGAATAACTTATTTTATCTCAATATAAAAGTACTTTTCTTTTAAACATCAATAATAAATTCATGTTCTTATTAGCCCATTAGCGCATAGGACACTTTGTAATTCGAGTGCTAGCCGAACACACCTTAGATTATAATAGTAATTATTTATCCTGTACACCCCTAAAATATTTGTCTAATAGATTAAACCGAATATTTACGTATCTGCTAAACTATTACGTGTTTTTTTTTGTAGTTCGTAATTAAAGTTTCTTGAAAATCTCATTTTTTGCTATGTCTGGGCATAAAAAGTAAGTAATATTCATTTTTTGTGATATGTTTTTTTTTTTTAAATTGTTCTAATAATGTTATAAAATTATCACTTTTGACTTTACAATAAAAAATTGAACCCACGTGGCCGCCATTATAGCCACAGAGCATGTTATATGAGTGTCCTTAAAAAAGGACGCCATGCACTACAGGGTGCATGGTTTTGATTTCAGAGAGGTTCACTGTGCAGGGTAGCTCAGTGGTGTTTCTGAATAATCAGTGCTTTGAATTTCATATTTGTGGCTTAAAAGGTTAAAATATTTATTTCCTATAGAAATAATTATAAAGACACATATTGAAACAATTTTAAGCATTACAATTTGGCTGAGGTTATCAGCATTCTGGATAAATCTGATTTTCAAACTGCAGATGTTTTCATCTTACCACCTTAGGATTCAACTAAATCTGACCAGGATATTGGACCAGAAGATGATGATGGTGTCATTGACAGTCTGTCATTAAATCAGCTTCAGTACCGTTCCTGGCTTTGATAAGCAACAATTAGAAAAAGCCAAGTTAGTTGATGACAATAATATTGAGATTGACTTCCAAACTGACTTAGATGATGACCTGCCATCGGTAGAAGTCTACGAAAACAAGAGGGATAAAAATGAAACTAAGGCCAGTACATCAAAGCGGCGAAGATATTCTACTTCAAGCGCCCACAACAGCTCAGCATGTACAACATCACCACAACCATCGTCAAGGAAGAGAACTGCTACACCACCAAGGCAGTGGGTTAATTGGGACTTAAAACAGTCAGAGAACACATGGTATAGTACTTCAACTCAAATCAATGATTGCACACCGCTTCCCTGTTTGAATTATTTTATGATGATGTCGTCATTGACAACATAACCAAAATGTCCAATTTCTTTAGCTAACAGACGGACATATTGGGAAAGCGTTGACGATGTTCACAATGAGGCAATTAACAGCGCGATGTATGTGAACCGATTTGAGGAATTGTTGTAATATATTCACGTATGTGATAATACTAATCTTAATGTTGAGGAACAACTTTCTAAACTTTGTCTACTATTTGTGATGTTAAATGAACGTTTTGTTCAACAATGGCCTGCCGAACAGGACATTTCCATCGATGAATCCAGGGTGCCGTGCTATACACTTTGGGTTCAAAGTCTGGGGCCTGAACAGCAGTCTGGGCTACTTGGTCAATTGTGAGCCTTATCAAGAATCAAGTGGCTTGTTCCATGTAGATCTGGGACTTGGTGGCTCAGTAGTGATGCAGCTAGTGAACACCTGGTTTTACATACAGATTGTACATAGACATTTTTTTTACAATACCACGACTGCTCGCTCGATAAACTGAAGACAATTAATATATCTGCGACTGGTACTGTGAAAGCAAACAGGATGGAGAAGTGTCCACTGACAGAAGTACACATGTGGAAGAAAAATGCACGTGGCACATCTGACCTTCGATTTGACAGAAAGTCAGGGATGTTAGCAGTTCTTTGGAACGATACAGATGTAGTCTCTGTGCTAGCTAACTATTTTGGAGTCCATCAACTGGTTAAAGTCTAGAGGTGGTCAGTAGCAGAAAAAAAACATGTCCGAATTCCCATGCAAAACCTGATCGCTCAGTATAACCGTGTCATGAGTGGGACAGATAGCCAAACGTTGCATACATATTTGTATCAAGAAATTGTGGTGGGCATTGTTTGCTTAGCGATAGATGCAAGCCACCATAATGCTTGACAGTTGTACATATTGTCAGAAGCTTATAAACATCGTGATTAAAATCTAATACAATTTCGACGAGATGTCGCAACGACATACATCTTGAGGTATCGAGTCACAAATAAAATTGGACGTCCAGTTCGTAGTCATGCTGCCAGCTGCCGAACAGTGTGTTTAGTGTGGAATGAAAGGTCAGCGAAAATTCAACAAGTGCAGGGTGCCTTTGAATGACCGCTGCTTTTATTTTTTTCACACAAAGTGAACTGTACTTATCATTGACTTTTATTTTGTTAAACGTTAACTAATAAAATTGTTGGATAGCTTGTTTTTAGTAATGTTTTATATCTTTCTAACAGTAATCAGTTGTAATAGTTAAGTTTTCAAAAAAAATCTATATAATAAACGTTGTTAAAATATTTAACCAGTTTATTTTAATTAATGATACGTTCAGACTATCAAGGTTATGCTAAACTAATCATATTATATAATCTAGACATCAGTCATAAGTATTTTTCATGTCGAAACGTCACTTTTAAAATTAGGAAGTCGTGTAATATAGTTATGTGTTAACAAACACTGGTACCTCTACTGCATACCGTCCTTTTTTAAGGACAAAACATTCCGGGCCCATAATATGGGCTACATACTTTTTCTAAAATTTTTGAGTTAGGTTCAGTCAATAGCCACCCAAACTACATGTCCTGTGCAAATATTATTAAAAAATAAAAACTCATGCATTAATGGGTTAGAGTGCAATATATGTTCTTATTACAGTAAACCATTATTTTTGCTGACAAGTCTCCCAGCATATCAGCATTCTGTTCAAATCAGATTAACGGTTCCCATATTTATAACTCACGAGCCCCTAAAAGTCAGTGGTTTATAAACGTGTACGTCTCGAGACCAACAATAAAATTTGTATAGTTTTTGCGACCCACATGCAAAAGAAATACTGTAAAAAAAAATAATAAAATAAATCATGACGTGCAGATATAGAAATCCATCTTTAGAGCATTTTCGAAAAAAATGCTCTATTGTCCCGTTTTTTCTGTCTGTCTGTCTGTCTGTCCGTCATTACCCTAGATCTCAACAACCATAAGTCCTAGACCCATGATGTATATATCATTTTGTAGGTCTTGGCCTGCCAAGTGTACATCAAAAGTCTATTTCGCGATCTGACCTCTGAGGGCGGAAAAAGGGGGCGTTTTAAGTACCGTTTTTGCTTATATTTTAAAGATAAATAATAAAAGCTAATCAAAGGGGCGTAATCATTATTTATTTTTGTAACAGTTATTCAACATGATTACTTCCCTCTCTATTTATTTATCAAAATTCAGCAAAATCTGTGGCTGTCACCCGGAAAAAAAATACGGATTTTCGTCCGGCGTAATCGAAAATGCTCTAAAATGTCCTTTGTCCGAAACGGAAAAGACTTTAATTGCTTGTTTTACTTTGCAGCTTTACAGATTTTATAGAGTTGAAATTATGCACATCAAGATTCTCGGTCTGTCCCGATGTTCTCCGCTGTTTAAAAAATTACTTGTTTAAAAAAAAAAAAGTATTATTTATTTTTATTTTAATTTTTTTTATTTTTTCATTGAAATACCGAGAAACCTCAATTGTCATGTAAAGTTGAACTGTCATACATACTGATCGTGGCAGAGCTCCCCATCTGGCACATATGAAGAGTAAGATAAAGGACGGATAAAAGGCACTCCGATACTGTCTCTATTTTTGAAAGTTGACCGGTGCCAAGTGCGTACAACACAAACAGCAGCACGGCCAGTGTATACACGAAGCTAATGGACGCATAGCACTTGGTCAGTAAACTTAACTGTTGCACCACCTTGGTCAGGAAGCGATGACGGTCCCTAAAGTGATGAAAATAAAGAAAATAATTCACGATATTTATCATTGCTGGTTTACAAAGCATAGTGCGTTAAAATTGATGGTCACTTGACATTTCAACATTTTTTAATGCCTATACTATACACCTTTAATATGTTTTAGAGTAAGTGTGTAGTAACTATTTCACATTTAATTTGTCACAATTTACCTTTTACCCGCCAACGCTGTTAACTTATTATAAAGATAAAATAATGAATAAGTTGATTGTTATCTATTGTGTCTGTTTTTTTTTTGTGAGTATGATGACGCGAACTGAGTTCTGAGATCTTTCGTGTACGGTATTACTGCCTTACATTCACAGTCCAATGTATCACTTATTACTGTTTTTGTAACTATCATCTGAGCAGAGAAGATCTTAAATGTATAATTGTGTCAAGAAAACATTCATTTTTTTGTAAATCAATCATGGACAAAAGACAGTAAACAAAATATTGTTTCTATGTCACATGACCGATAATTGTGACTCAACAACTCTATAATGATGCTCACCTACAATACTTTCGTTCAAGAATGTGATGTATTTTTAATACTATGATTTATTCAATGATAGGAAAACATACATACATATACAAGTTTTTAATGAGAGAAAACTAAGCGAACAAGCAAGCAGCTCTCAGCAGACAAGCAAGCAGCTCTCAGCAGACAAGCAAGCAGCTCTCAGCAGACAAGCAAGCAGCTCTCAGCAGACAAGCAAGCAGCTCTCAGCAGACAAGCAAGCAGCTCTCAGCAGACAAGCAAGCAGCTCTCAGCAGACAAGCAAGCAGCTCTCAACAGACAAGCAAGCAGCTCTCAGCAGACAAGCAAGCAGCTCTCAGCAGACAAGCAAGCAGCTCTCAGCAGACAAGCAAGCAGCTCTCAGCTGACAAGCAAGCATCGCTCAGCAGACAATCAAGCATCTCTCAGCAGACAAGCAAGCAGCTCTCAGCAGACAAGCAAGCAGCTCTCAGCAGACAAGCAAGCAGCTCTCAGAAGACAAGCAAGCAGCTCTCAGCAGACAAGCAAGTAGCTGTCATCAACTTCATGCGAAAAACAAATAATATTACACACAACTCAAGTCTTTAAAAATGGTTTTCATTTTATTTGTCACTTTTACTAGGGAGAATATAAGCTCAAGTTCTTTTTCTTTTAAATCATTTTTAACGAGCGTACAATTGTACAGATATACTTCGCGATAGAAAAAAAATCACATTATATATATTTAAAATATACTGGGGTGTGCAAACTTTTAAAGTCGTGGGCTATATTGGTCCACATAGATCAGATGAATGATGTTTTGAAGTGAGGTAATATAAATTTAAAAAATTGTTAATACCCTTCACGACATGAACATTGTTATTAAATATTACTAAAATGACCCAACTAATATACTGGAAACTATTCAAATCATAACAAAAATTCCGGACTATTGACTATCAAAGAAACTGTTTTAATTTAATCTATATTATTGATAACCTAAAAGTATTACATGAGTAGAAATGACATGAAAGTCGTTACCACACTCTGAAAAAATCTTTGAGTTTGTCATCTGGCTGAGTGTCCTTCTCCAAAACCTCCAGCATTTCACCTGCTCCTGAGCTGAACTCTGACTTGACCATCTCAATCAAAACCGTGTACAGGATGAAGTAGGTGCTGATGATCTGATAGCTCAGGTATGTTGGGATCACGATGACGTAGCCCAGGATGACGTCACGATGGCCGCCTGTCATCTGGAAAGGGTAGATCAAATATGACGTTGCAGACTTTATACTGAAGAGAAACAATGCTGTAGTAATGAGGTGAAAAACGCCACTGAATGCAATGTATACTAAGGTCACGATGATCGTGCAACTCTTTATCCTGGACAAACAGCCCCGGAATCCGAATTCCGAGCCATACTGTCTGAACATGTCCATCAGACGTCCGAAGTACAGCCTTGTCACTACTAGCTCCACGAAGTACATCGGCGTGCCTAGGAATATCAACGCGTACCACTGTACAAAGAAAGCTAGAGATGGACTATAGTTGATAATGGCGGTCGTCTCAAACGCCACAGATCTGGCCAGACTCAGCAAATGAAGAATGACGATCAGAAATTTGTAGATCCTCAAAAGTAAACCTACTGTTCTGCAGACACGCCCTGGTTGAACTTGTTGTGGAGTTTGCGAAGAAGTGGATAAAAAACACCCACACAATTTAAATAGGTTAACCGGATACTTGATGACGTCTAGAAAATCAGTTGTATTCATTTTTCAATAAAATAAATTAATGGTTTTTAAAATCAAGTCAGCAATCGTAAAGTATCTTTTCGTTTGATACAATAAATAAAAATGTTTTAGTTAATATTCCAGAAAGAGGCTAAATCTTTCCCTTTATAAATGAAAATAAATGTAAAAGTGTGTAAAAAAATATACATATATAACACAAACCTAGAATCCAGACTATCGTCCCATAATGCCCAGTTGAAATTTTTATTGGTAGAACAAATATCAAAGCCATCAACAGAATCAATATTTTCCCCTCTGATTGTTTTGTTAGTTACCGGTTTTAATTGATTTTTAGTTGTTTTCATCGTTTAATTGGGACGATTATTCTGAAAAAAGATACTTGAAATGAATATAAGATATGCAATTTAAACTTAAAACTTTTTATTTTTTCATTGAAATTTAAAATTTATTTTGATAACACTGGCCTTCGTGATTTTTGAGGTCTGAGTTTTTTTTAACAATTTTTCTAGTTCTATTTTTCCGCTTATTTCAAATATGTAACTGTTTTTTTTTCAAGCAGGTCAAGTTTATATTCTACTTGAATTTCTAAAATGCTTCAATACATATATTCTACAGTACCTTGCAATAAGAAAGGAAACAAAAGATAGAATTCCCATTTTTATAATTTTAGCAATTTATAAAACAGCTAACAATAAATACTTTTGTTTATCTTGGTCTTATTTGTTTTCATAAGAGATAGCGAGAAGTTTCAATTTATTTGGAGCATCCATTGAATGTGGTTTTAGGTTATAAACTACTATAAAATATGTATTTAATCTTGTTTGTTGCTAATTTATATTAATTTGAATGTCAAATTTTGATGTCTACTTTTTTTAGAAGCATCTGGTAAATTTTATTTACAAACAAATGATGAGAAGAAAGTGTAAAAACGATCCAAACAGATTCTGCTACATATGTGGCTCAATCACTTTGTCATACAGGCAGTCGCCGATCACAAATGTTAAGAACTATCATGCTTATTTTGGTGTAAAACTTGGCGATCAGGACAAACGCTTTGACCCCAAATATGATGTAAAACATGTGTCGAGGGTCTACGACATTAGAGCAAGAGTAACCAACCGTCCTTTCCTTTTGATGTGCTAATGGTTTGGAGCCGATTTGGAGGGAAGGAAAGATCACACTACTGATTGCTTTTTTTGCATAACAAATCAAGATGGTATAAACAGAAAATATAAACATCATGTCAAGTATCCCATTGTTACATCTGCAGTAAGGCCAGTACCTCATGGATTAGAAATTCCAATTCCAAAACCACCTGATAATCTAGATTCATCAACTGATTCAAGTGAATGCATCCATATGTTGGACGAATCTGTAATAAATGAACATGTTGCTGAATTAACTCAACCCAAACCTCTTAATCAAGCTGAATTAAATGATTTGACAAGAGATTCATGCTTTACAAAAGAAAATCATTTGTTAGCTCCAGGAATAACATTCTTCTGTTATCGTAACCGAGTAAACAGTCGCTACTTCAATGCTTTAAAGCTCTTGGAGCACACATGTCTGTGAAAATGCATTTCCTCAGCTCAGATTTAGACTATTTTCCAGACAACTGTGGCGATATGAGTGAAGAACGGGGGGGGGGGGGGCTTTCCATCAAGACATTCGTGTGATGGAAGTGCTATACACGGATGCTGGGATGTAAATTTGCTTGTGGACTACTGCTGGTGCCTCAAAAGAGATGATCCAGATGCAGATCACTGACGAAAATCTTTGAAAAAGCCATTTCTACCACAATAATGTTATTTTTTGTTCTACATGTATCCCTCAATTTACATAACAACAGTAATTTTTAATTTGACGTAGAATAAAAACTTTACCTGATGGAAAAAAAAAACAATTACATATTTGAAATCAGCGGAAAAAAAATGATCTAGAAACATGTTTAAAAAGTCAGACCTCAGAAAAGATTTTTTCAAACGCAGACCAGTGTTATTTGCTTTATATTTCGCTGGACTGGTACATATATTAATTGTCAAATGCGGACCTAAAGCTATAACTGTAGTATTGAAACATTCCTATTGCGGATACCTTTATGTTTTTTTTAGAATGTCTTCATCAAATATCATCGACACTGACATAGAAAAATGCTTTTTTTCGAGTCTCTTGTTTTATTTAATAATTTCCATTCTTTCGTTTATTTATACAAATAAATCATATTTTGAAAATTGATGGGTTTCGTTGATTGATTTGCTACCCAAACCCACGCTGCGAAATTTAACGACTGAGCGTTACTAATACAAACGATCCCTGCTTTAAACGTAAAAAAAAAATCATTTTTGTTCTTCTTACTTTGGATCAACAGCTAACGTAGTGCAATGGCCAGCCGTACAAACCATTTCAACTTTATGGTCAGGCATGACCTCAATCATTGATCATCTTCTTGTTCAAACCTTCTTCTCTCATTAGATATTGACTTACAGGTCTGCAATTTTACCTTGATACCTCTGTTCTTGTCCATTCTCTGCAGGCACCCACCTTAACTTAATCTAATTAAGATTTATGCTGTCGTGTAAGGTTTATCTTAAAACTCGAAAAATTCAGAGTTTTTTATGGTAGTAATCAAAACTATTACTAAAGAAATATACTTATGACTGTGCGACTCGATGCGCACACATAGGTTGAACAAAGAAACTTTTTTTCTCAGTAACTCATAGGTGGATGACGTATGATCGCTGTTTTATTAAGGAAATTAGATTTTTCAAGTGAGAAATGCACATTACTTCTGTAGGACATGTATATATGATAGCTTAACTGCTTGATATTGATGGTATGAAACGATTTTCGATTCCGAAATCAAATCAACAAGATCGGAACAATGTAAACAAAAAGTATAGCATGACGTACCATACCAAGAGACGTGTATTCTGCTAACATTTAATCGGAAAAGACGCAATACAGTGTAATGAAACACTAATATATATATATATATATATATATATATATATATATATATATACATATATATATATATATATATATATCTGTTGCAAACATTAATTAACCAATAGTAGATTTGTAGAAGATTTCCAGCTAAGGTGAAAGAACAAATAGAATAAATTTTATATGATTCATTTTCCTATGTTTATAACTTTAAGTAGTCGATAATTATTATTCTAAAATGTGTGTGTGTTTTTATTGGCAATGATTTGCACAACAATAATAATTAAGCATATTTAAACCTAATAGTATGCGGAGAGTGAGATAATTTTTATTTTATCGTAATTTTCCTTTGTTTATCGCTTTAAAAAATTGCTATTTATTTTTATTAAATTTGTGTATAGCCTTTTTTAGTAATGTTTTACCATTTTATGTTTCTTTGATTCAACTTTCATCAATTGTTAAAATACTCGAAGAGTGGAACCATTGTAGGGAGTAACTGAAAATCAGAAGGCGGAGGCAGTAGGGAGAAATGCAGTCAGAGATGAAAATGTACTGTCTCAAGCACTCATAATATAATGTGCCCGATTGAACATTCTCATTTATGTTGGTATAAAAAAAACAGGATAGTATATTTAAATCTAATCCTATTAAGAGTGCAAATTATTATTTATTTTCTTTCGCCAGTATTTTTAAAAATAATTTTGTTTACAGCTTTAAATTTTGATAATTATTTTTCTAAAATGTGTGTGTGGGTGAGTTTTTTTTTTGTAATGCACTGACATTTTATTTGTTTCTTTAATTTAAATTTCGTCAGTTCTTCGATAAATGTATAAAAGAAGAAGATCTGTTATATTCGAAGAGTTGAAACAATGTAGTGAGTAATCAAAAATCAGAAGACGGGGCAGCTGAGCGACGTGCAGCCAAACCTGAGGATGTACAGTGTGCCTGGCCAACATTCTAATTTATGGCAGTTTTTTTGTAAAATTTGGTAAGTATATTTCAAACTAATTGTATTAGTGCAAACTTATGTTTATTTCATAAGTATTTATAAAAAAATGGTTTAAATTAAAAATTATTTTTATAACTTTAAAAAATGTTTTGGTAATGCTTTGTCTTTTATATATTTTAGCGCATTTTCGAGAAGTCGAATGCGCTATTGTCCCCGTTTTGTCCGTCCGTCATCACCCTAGATCGCAGCAACCATAAGTCCTAGACCCATGATGTATATACTTTTTTTGTAGGTCTTGGCCTGCCATTCCTGCATCAAAAGTCCATTTCGCGATCTGACCTCTGAGGGCTGGGCATCAGTGTTTTTACCGTTTTTACTATATAAGTTATATTAATAATTATGTCATTTTCATGGCACCATTCTACATCTTATACGCTTTGGTTGCGCACCAAATGAATAGGTTATTGAACGGAAGTGAAACACGATTGGCAACAACACTTTATCAAACAACAATTGACGGAGTTTTCGGACGATTAAATGACTACAATTTAGAATGTTTCAATTATGAGTCCTATTTCCTTGACCGCAAACCACTTGTAGTTAGATTTAAGAGAATTTTGTTTTTCAAATATAAAGAAACGTCTTTGCAAAATTTTTTTTTCAGATATATGAATTACACAATTGAATTTATAAACATTTCCAAAGTTTACAAATATTTACTTATAGCTAACAAACGTACTGATACATAACACGAAAATGCGCTAACA
The DNA here is from genome assembly GCA_021962125.1 of Bulinus truncatus. Taxonomy (NCBI): domain Eukaryota; kingdom Metazoa; phylum Mollusca; class Gastropoda; family Planorbidae; genus Bulinus; species Bulinus truncatus. Next base: position 1,155,167 of record JAGDYQ010000103.1, read on the forward strand.
CTCCTGTGTCCTGAATGGATTAGGCTTAAGATACTGGTTTTTTAATTTACTTTTTTCAGTTTAGCAAAAAATTCCTAGCAGAGGAAGATCTAACTAAGGTTGTTATGTTAGAAAAGTGTCAGCTATGCAACCAGTAATCAAACCTTATATGCATCAGAATCAAATAAGGGCAGAGGCAGCAGGTGTGAAGATGATCAGCTGCAAACATGCCGAAAATAAAATCACAAAATTAAAATCATCTAACATTAGTTATCAACACATTGCAAGGCTCTGACATTATTTAGCGAAACTATAGAAATGTTTTGTGCCTCTGGAAAAATTTGACTGCCTAACATGGATAACCGACAGAGTCATTAAACAATTTGATTGATTAATATACCAGGGAATTAAAGCATTTCTTGTCTAACAAAAGAAAATATAACTCATGCTTCCGGAAAATGTTCAGAGATACCATCACACATGCTGCAGTAGACAATCTGTGCCAATCATCATGTTACAATTTATCAACCAGCCGCAGTGCTGCTATGGCTCATGTCTTCCAACAAAAACGTAATAAAAGCGAAAATTTGACAGTCCTTTCAGAGATGAAGATGTGTTAAATTTTTGCATTCCTTTTACTCCATACAATAAATTTGAAAGATTGCGATTCCCTATCGCTCGGCATTGCAATCACCTCTAACAAAGCTCAAGGCTAGACTTAAGAATTGTGTGACATAGATCTAAAAGTTCTTCTTTCATGGACAACTATATGTTGCCTGGTCTAGTTTCTGCAAACCAGACAATTGGGATATATACACAAAATAACGGTACAACGAAAAAAATATTGTATATCTAAAATCACTGCATTAATAAACATAACAAATTTAGAAGCGAAGATCCACTCAATAGCAATCATTTTTCGTTGTTTAAAGTTTTAAATGATTGATAATTATTTTTCTAAAATTTATATTTTTTTTATAAACAGAATTAGAAACAAGGGCTTTCTCAATACTTAATATCGCAATACATAGGGCTTAGCCACGGCAAAATAAAATACTGAAGCTTTCTTTTATGAAAATAGTAGACATCCCTAATACATTTGTAGTCTTGTTTTACCTCCCATTGGAAAGACCCTAATATCTAAGACATAGAGAAATGTATCCTTAAATTACGTGAAATGTTATCATTATTATTCCTATTCGAGCAGAGAATGGAAGTAAAAGTCGATTTAGAAGAGATGTACAATTTTAGACTTATAGATTATATCCCATAACTAAATGGACATTTTGTTTATTGCGAAGTTAGATGAGAACTTTGAACGTATGCACATCAAATTTATTAAATCAATGGGAATAAATTACATAATCATCAGGCATCACTTATTGTTGTTGTATTTTCTACGCTACCGTTACATTAGTCTGCGTCAGCCGAAGTGGATTTATAGGAAAACTAAGCTACTCCTAGTATTGAATATTCATGGAACGCCTTAGGCTCTAATTTTTTTTTCACATAGCTACGATCCAAAGCATCCTTACAACCAATCAGTGGCGTAACCAGCGATTTTGGCGCCCGAGGGGGGGGGTCTAAAAATTCCGTCACATATTTGTGTCCAAATTATAAAGTGGTAAAATTGCTGCTCACATTGTTGGTGGATAAAAATACCAGTTGCGTTCTAATTCAGTTACGCCACCTCAACCAATCTTTTATCTAGTTTTCTTGAGTCTCTTGAACAAAAATTATGACTTGTTCTATTTCTGTAGGATCTTTACATTTCCCCGGATGACGTGAGGGCCCACAAAGGAAGATATTTAAAACTGTTATGGGAAATTTCCGTTCGGGACCTCGATCACGATGGAGATGAGTACATCGCCCAGTTTTAGGTTTGTTATTGGCTAATGATGCTATATTAAGTTAAACAGCCATTTCTGGTAACTATACATGTTTGTCTTTACAGTGAAAGTTAACCAAATGAGAAGAGTTTGTTTAAGGTCACATGTTTTACAATAAGCAGCCTTTTCTTATTATGTATACCTTAATAACAGCATTTCTTGTACTAAAAAACATATTGGTTTCTTACATAAACTGCTTATTGAGAGAAAGTATTAAAGAACAATATTTGTTTTGGCTGAGGACGCAATAGTCTCGGTAGCAACTGAAGTGCCGAATACAAGTTACATATTTTTAACACTTTCATTCTTTGATATATTTTCTCTTAATTCCCTGTCAATTTAAATCCAAATTTCTAAATATATTTCCCCAGATTCAGCACAGGAAGCGAATGTCGAGAAAAAATTAAGAGGGCGGCGATCGGTTCAATCCACCTAACACGGACTCAATGGACAGCAGTGAATATGACCGCCTGGACAGAAGACAACGCCGTCTTAGTGATGATGTCAAGGACAGCTACGACCGTCTGGGACCTGGAACCCTCGCAGACAATCAACCACCAGACACCGATCGCTTGGAGAGATCGATATCCCGTGCCAGAAACAAGAACAACAAAGATGTTTCCAACCTGGCTTACGAAGAGAACGAGCTCCAGTGCGAGTCCGGCCGGTCCACCGTTGTACTCAGGCCGATGAAATCATCTGTGTGGAACTCGAAAGACGATGTCACACCCGAGATTCCACGTAAACTTTCAAGTCACCTACGACGTCCTGCGTAGATCAAGTCACGAGGATGTGGGGGTGCTGAAGAGCCAGCTCATTCAGAGGACACGCCCCTGACAAAGCTGTCCTCAGATCAAGGTCAGACTCATACTGCTGACTTGTCAGCTGTGGAGGAAGATGTGTACTGTATGGAGAAAACTGACAGTCTAATCGGTAAGTCTAAAGATAAGATGTTATTGGAAGTCAAAAGCGGTGCATTTGTTAGTACCACATCATCAGTGACGGCCCCTAGACACAAGAAGAGATCTCTGGCACAGTCGTATGACGTAGCTAAACCTATATAGTAGAGTAAAAAACATTGCTGAAACTTTAAAATTAACAAACAAACGAATCACGTTAAACGAAACAATGAGACTGCGCAAAAGAAAGTTTATTTTAAAAAAGGAAAAAAACAGCATTCCATAAATACGTCGAATATTTTGCTTTCTAGTTGCCTATAAGTCTTATTTAATTAGCAATGTAAGAAAAGACAATAAGTTGACATGTAAGTAATTAGCAAATCCAAATAAAGGCATACGTCATTTGCTATATAAACTTTTTTGTCTGTGAAATATTTGACAGCCGCGGTTGTCACTTATAAAAAATGTATACATAGGTATTTGTAATGTGACTTATCATGTCACTGTACTGAATATACATATACACAACAAATTTGATCTAACGATCTATTCATGTATTCACTTATTCCAACATCCAAAATTGTCATTTGTATTGTAACAGTCTGATACACAATCAGCAACCAAATCTATATAAATAGACCAGCCAGGTATCAATTTATGCCGGGGGAATACGTTACTCAGAATGTCTCGTAAAGCTAATTTCTATATTAGATTTATATATTATATTATATCCTCGTGACTTGATCTACGCAGGACGTCGTAGGTGACGTATGACAGACTTGAAAGTTTACGTGGAATCTCGGGTGTGACATCGTCTTTCAAGTTCCACACAGATGATTTCATTGGCCTCAGTACAACGGTGGACCGGCCGGACTCGCACTGGAGCTCATTCTCGTCGTAAGCCAGGTTGGAAACACCTTTGTTGTTCTTGTTTCTGGCACCGTGTTAGTTCTTTACAGAGAACCGTCATAAATAACAGTTTTTTTTTTATTTTAGTTGCGTATTAAAAGATCATTTATACCGTTTTTTTTTTAAATTCTACAAAGGATGGGTTGAATAGGGGAAACGGAGAGATGTAGTGCTTGGGGAAGGGGCAGCTGATGAAAGTGATTTGTTGATCCTGAAAGACGATCTTTCTAGAACAGAGACGATGTTCAATTGTTTTCAATATTTTCCTTGAAATAAAGAGTGAGAGCCAACTTGCCGGATTTGCTCAGGTTTACGATTAAAGTATAGTAAGAAGTTAAAAATTAAAATTGCATTGCAAAGATTTAACTCAAATCAGATGAATGTATGGTCTCTAGATCCTATAACCTTCCACAACGAGACCTGAGCACCATAGAATTATACAGAAAGCACGAAATTTTCACTCCTCTACCAATGACTAAAAAAATGCTGCCATTTGTGTTATTTTCCTTTTTAATAGTGTACAACCTTAACACCCATGGGTGCTATAATAGAATTGTGGGAAGTAACACATACATATTGATGCACGAAAGTATAATAACAGAAATATGGTGGCTTTCGGAAAAATCAATTTAGATTGAAGGTACATATTTTGTTAAGTTTATATTCTGTGTGCGCTTTCTATCTACATCTCCACCATTAGTCAAATGTGCAGTGACCATGCATGCACGTCAGATTTAGTGCGACCTCGTTACTCTTAACTGTAATTTATGTTCGTTGCATTGCATATACACACACCTGGGCCAGAGGTTTCCTGTTGTGTCTGTACCACCAATATACCGTAGGTCAACAGTGTTCCAAACACCTGTAGAGAAAAAAATGAATATCTATCTATCTATCTATCTATCTATCTATCTATCTATCTATCTATCTATCTATCTATCTATCTATCTATCTATCTATCTATCTATCTATCTATCTATCTATCTATCTATCCATCCATCTATCTATCTATCTATCTATCTGTCTGTCTGTCTGTCTGTCTGTCTCTTAGTCTATGTATCGTGTATCTTTCTTTTATTGTAGTTTTTCTTCGCAGGCTGGTTGTGAAAATAGTCATTTGCAATAGGGATGATGGCGAAGTTGCCCCCCTTCCCCCCAAACAAAGATCTATTTTTTCTTAAAATCATATTTTAAATGCATGAAAAGCACTATCTATTTAATAACACATTGCAAAAAATTTGTTAGTTAATTCGATATTTTAATATTTAATCAAAGGGTTGATATTCAAATTCTAACTGACCGCACCTGTCAAAGCTGCTAGTGTTGACAGTGCTTGACAGTGTTGCTAGTGTTGTCAGATGCTATTTAAGTAGACCGCCTAAATTCATAACAGTATCCGCAGTGGTGAATTTAGGCCTAGGCGCACTAGGCGCGCGCCTAGGGCCCCAGATAATTTAGGGGCCCCAAAAACCTGGTTTTATAAAAGAAATAAAAAAAAAAATCCGGTTGCTGTGAGGGTTTTGGGAATTCCACAAATCTATACATAGTCTTTCAGACTGGTAAACAATGCGAGTTGTCGAACGTGGTTGACTGAGTCTTGCTTGTTGTGACGTATTAATAAAGTTGGCGCTAGTGTTCGAAGTGACAAGTAACGTACTGTAGTACCAGTAGTTGGCGCACCTTACGTCACAGATTTTAATTAATAATTCTTATTCAAATTTTAATTTTTTGCAAGTTACAATAACTAATTGTTCATTGCCAGTTTATTACACTATTATGATAATTTTGTTCTTGCTACCCACTACGCTTTTGTGTGGATGAATGATCATAGATCATTTTTCCTTTACTGTTGTAGCTGATTGCGACACAATCGTTTCATTAAAACTATGTCTATGAGACAATATCCCTCAGGTGCAAAAAAGCGTGATATCCAAAAGAAAAGAAAAGCAGAAGATGCGAAAGACGAAGGCGCCTTGTTGACATTTTTAGCGAAACGACCGGTGATCCCACCATCAGAAACTACTCAAACAGAAATAACAGCTAATGATCCAAGTCCAGTCGTCTCGGCAACAGCCAGTATGGATTCTGAGCATGAGCCAACAGACTTGCCAGAACCTGAACAGCCGGCTTAAGGTCCTATACCGGAGGTCGTGAGTAGTGAAACTGTTGATGATAACAAATGTGGTGAAATTTTGACAGATATTGCTATGTGGCCAACGAATTGGACAGAAACCATGCGTAATTTTGTTTTGGATTTCAAACCAAAAAATGTTGGCGATCTTTCACGCGCTGGCATGTTGATGACAGATCGTTGCAGAAAATATTTTCGTCATTTGTCTGAACATAGCTTTTACTTAACCAAGGCGAATGGCCAAATAGAAGGACGTGAATGGTTAGTGTTCAGTGAAACTAGTGGAAGCGTGTATTGTTATGTACGCAAACTGTTTCCAAATAAAGCTAGTCAATTTTCAACAAAAGGGTGTTCTGATTGGAAAAATATTGCCGCCAAAATTTCTGAACATGAGAATTCGTATAGCCACGTTCAAGCAATGTGCACTTTCGCTAAACGCTTGATCGCAAAATGGCGTATTGACGAACAGATGGCCAAACAGTTAGATGATGAAAGGCAATACTGAAGAGAAGTTCTACGAAGGATTGTAGCAACTGTACAGTTTCTTTTCTCTGAAGTCTTGGCCTTTCATGGTCATGCCAACAATGACGGTAATTTTACCAGTTGCTTAAATTACTTGTCAAAATTTGACCCTTTCTTAGCAAATCATATTGCACGGTACGGAAACAAGGGAAGTGGTTCTGTCAGTTATTTGTCTCATGCTACTTGTGACGAATTTATTAAAATAATGGGCAATGCTGTCAGAGATCAGTTTATATCAGAAGTAAAAAAATCGATATATTTCTTTTTGATTCAACACCTGATGTTAGCCACGTGGACCAGCTAACTGTGATATTCAGATATGTTCTCATTGATGGTGAAATTAAAGAACGATTTTAACTTTTGTTGACATCTATGCTCATAACGCTCAAAATCTGGAGCAAGTGATACTAGACGCTTTAAAAAACGGGGATTAGATATCACATAATGCAGGGGACAGAGCTACGACAATGCTTCTAACATGTCTGGCAGATACTCGGGCTTGCAGGCTCGAATCAAGGCACACAGTCCCAATGCAGTTTACATTCCAAGCTCCAACCATAGCTTGAATCTAGTTGGTAATGCGGCTGCAGAATCGTCGCTTTCAGCATTATCATACTTTGACTTTATTCAACATGTTTATGTTTGGTTCTCAGCATCCACACAAGGTTGAACATCCTTAAAAGTCATCTAGTCAAAAATGGATGCACCATAAAGAAAGTTTCGGACAAAAGATGGTCAGCTAGAGCGGATACAGTGTTTGCATTGCATCAGAACTACATTGGTATTCAGGAAGCTCTTCTTCAAGCAGCCGAAGATCGTGATCAGAAGGCAGCTGTAAGAAATGAGGCTAACGCTCTTGCTAATAAAATGGATCTTTTTGAAACTGCATTGATGACTGTTCTTTGGGATACAATTTTACAGCGGATGAATGCAACCAGCAAATCCTTGCAAAATTCAAATTTCTATCTTGATGCTGGTGTAAATCTTCTAGACCCACTGAAGCTATTTATTAACAACGAAGTCCGAAACTATTTCACTCGTATTGAAGAGCGAGCAGCATTGCTAATGAACGAGGATCTCAAAGACTGTAAATATCAAGATGAAGTGAGCTGCAAGAAGAAGCGAAAACCGTTTTCTGATGAAAGCAATGAACCGGAAGTTATTTTAACTGGTCGTGATAATTTTATTGTTAACACAGTAAACGCCATTTGTGATAAATTGATCACGGAACTTAATCACAGAATCGAAGCATACAAAGGTGTACATGATTTGGAAGATTGGTCTATTTTATAATTGAATCAAAGGAGACATTAGAATACGATTTCGATGCGCACATTGACACGTTCGCGAAACTGAAGAGCAGAAAAAAAGTTATATAACTGTAATAAACTGACAATTGTAAGTTCTAGCTAGTATGCATAACTATGTAGTATGCATGTTAAATAATACATGAGTGTTCTGACTATTGTTGTATTCTGATCATTTTTAAATGCCTTATAGGCGAGGGGGCCCCAAATCGGTCATGCGCCTAGGGCCACAGTTTTGGTAAATACGCCTCTGAATATCCGTAATAAAAAAATCCGCCAGTTTAGTATAAGTTACATTATTTTTTGTATTGTGATTGCTAGTTATTTTTTATTCTGTAGAAGGGAAAAAAATTTCTGACCAAATCGCCGAAATTTGTTCCCGGAGAGGGGGGGAACCCACCAATCCGAACATAATTAACGTTTACCTCACAACTTGGTATAATCGTTGCTCTATTATTTATGTAAAATGAATATTTTCACATTGTTCAGTTAATTACAAAAATAACATAAAATGTGTGTTTTATTATTTACTAAACAAAAATTACTAAAATGTAAAAGTGTATTTATTTTCATCGCACACCGAGGGACCCAAAAGCATGAACCTGCCATTGTCTTCTTGCAAACGAGTCTGAACACAAGTATAATTATATTAGAGAGATGGATGGATGGATAATTGTTTAAATCGTAGTTTTCTAGCCTTCCTTTATTACGACACTGGTATCGGTATCGATCAGTTTTGTATTCGGCGCCAATGTGTAACAAGTCATTAAGGTAAAAGATAACAATAACACATCACTTACCATGAGTAACGTGGATGAGTCTATTGTAAACAAACCAAAAAGATCGATTCCAATTTTCGACATCGATACCTCCGTCATGAACATGTGCACCTGGATATAAAAGTTTTTTGACACAATATACACGTACGTTTTTAAAGGTAACCCAATATAGCATGGTATTATTATCCTCTCCGTGTATTGACCTATATTAAATGAGCTGTTTAGATAAGAAGGGTTAATCACTTTACTTAAGACAGAGGTAAATTGTATGAGATAATTATTTTTTAAAAGTGTTTGATCATCAGATATAAAGGCGCTGGTGTACCCGGTCGTCCTGGTATCCGATTTCATAAGGAACTTTGTTAGACTTCAATTTTATCTGTCTTCTGAATACTCTGTCTGTCTTTTTTATAGAGGGCTCTTTATTTCCAGAGTCTTACTTATTGTACTCACTACAGACACTGATGCTAAGTCTCTACATTACTAAAAATGTCATTGGATATCAATACGTTCTCTGATATAGTCATTGAATGTCAATACGTTCTCTGATATTGTCATTGGATGTCAATACGTTCTCTGATATTGTCATTGGATGTCAATACGTTCTCTGATATAGTCATTGGATGTCAATACGATCTCTGAAAGTCATTGAATGTCATTACATTTTCTGATGTACATTGGATGTCAATACGTTCTCTGATATAGTCATTAGATGTCAACACGTTCTCTGATAGTGTCATTGGATGTCAATACGTTCTCTGATATAGTCATTGGATGTCAATACGATCTCTGATAGTCATTGAATGCCAATACATTTTCTGATGTTCATTGGATGTCAATACGTTCTCTGATATAGTCATTGGATGTCAATACATTCTTTGATAGTCATTGGATGTCAATAAGATCTCTGATAGTCATTGGATGTCAATACATTTTCTGATGTTCATTGGATGTCAATACGTTCTCTGATATAGTCATTGGATGTCAATACATTCCCAAGTAAGAAATGTAAGCACACTCCTCTTAAGTTCATGTTTCATCACCATACGCAAACTTCCTCTACTCAACACAAATAGTTAAAGCCATAAAGTAAGAAACTAACCTGTTGGAGTAATTGCTTGGAAGCCCTGTTAAGGGATGATGTTTTCATGGAGTCCGTTATGGCACTAGCCTACAATACGGACAATAGGGTTAGTACTTTTTAATTTTTTTTTTCAGAATCTTTTTTTACATGGCATTTTTTAATGAACAATTGTGAACAAAATATGAAAATAATATTAATTTATTTTTCACTCATAAAAACCTTTCCCACCAACACCATCTTGTGTTTACACATAAGAAGCGTTTTTCAATAAAATTACTTCTTTATGGATTGCGCATTAACGAATATCTAATTGCATTAATTGCATCCAGGAACTTTATAGGGTATTTTTTACCTCCATGTCTGAAACAAAATAAATAAAAAAAGTTTATTTTAAATTTAAAGTGCATTGTTTTAATGTATTATGCGTCTACTGCAACTTTACCGAAAATGGTCAAATCTTATGAACCTTTGTTTTGTAATTGTCACGAAAGGTCTGCTTGGAATTTAGAAATTCTGCTTGGTTGATTTGGGAATATAGTATTCTTCTATTTTAATTTTATTCAACTGTAATCGTCTGCTTGTAATTATTTTTGTAGGAAAGTAAATTTGTCAACAAATAAAGCTTGTAAAGTTTTAAAAATAATAAGCCAACACTCTCCCTATATTGAAGCTCCTTCACAGTCAGAAGTGTATAAGGCAACCTATAAAGAAGCAGAATTGTTGAAGTTGCAGTTTAAAAACAGCTTACAAAATTTTGAATGGTGCATACATTTTGACAGAAAAAGAATAGAAGGAGAAAAACAAGTTGTTTTACTGAAAAACGTTGAAAAAGAAATTCGATTAGCCATATTGTCTCTGATAAATGGAAAAGCAGAGACAATATTTACAGCGAATAGGGCTGTTCTAGCTGAATACGAACTCTATTCATGTATTCGAGTAATTATTTGCGATACAAATTCTGGCAGCAAAAATGGTGTGGTACGCAAGCTGCAAAATTACTGTCAACAGAACAGTGGACAAATCCCTCAGTACTTAGGCTGCCAGCTTCATGTTTTAGGCCTAGTACTCAAGCATGCTATGGATTCTGTTTTCGGCAGGGAAATGTCTAATCCAAACATTTCTTATCCATTTTTGCTGAAATTAGCGCAAATTACGAATCACTTAAAGAGTCACTTGATTCTAAAGATAGTAGTTCAGAAATCATGTGAGAAAACAAAGGATGGAAAGACGACATGAAGTTTTTACATCATTTGACGCAAGTATTTCACAATTAGGAATGAAATAAAACCTTTCCAGTAATTCACTTCCAGAGACTGACGGCTTTAAGTAATGCTCGTTGGAATTCAAGTGCAATACTAGCACTTCCGGCATTCCGGAAAATAGAAACGAGAAATTTGAACTTGTGTGTACTTTCATAGCGAGGACATGCATGGTCTGAAGTATGGTTTTTAGATCAAAAGGACTGGAAAATAGGAAAAGAGATTTTAGCACCTGCTTTGCACAGATACACTGAAGCAGAAAGGTGCTTCTTGTGGCACTGGGTCTGTGAAGATTAAGCAATACCTGGTATAGAACGAAGTAACTGCTATGCAGAAAGAGCTATGCAAATAATGCAAGATATTGTTCCACGTTGTGAGACGTCAAAGACACTATTAACTGTTTTAATGATGAAGCATAAAACTTAATGTATGTTTCCTATGATGTCCTTCCTTTATTATCATTTCATATTTTGGACATCTCTATACTCATGCTTACATGCATTGCACTTGTTGTTCTTATGTAACTTTCCATTACAGTGTTGCGTTATATATATTAATATATAATATTCGTTTTATGGTTTGGTGGGGAAGGTTTTTCAAATATTTTCAGAAAAGGTTATTTGTGTCATAATACACTCATTAAAAGTCACCTTTTCTTGTCATGTAAATATGAGGTTACAAAAAAGTCATAACCCTAATGGACAAGATATAAATTATAATAATAATATATAATAGACACATACTAAAAATAATAACTATTTAATTTCAATATAAAAGTACTCTTCTTTTAAACATGAATCATAAATTCGTGTTCTTATTACAGTGCATCATTATACCTGCTGTCAAGTCTCCCAGCATATCAGCATTCTGTTCAAATCAACTCACGAATTCCTATAAGCAGAGGCGTAGCCGTAGCGAAAGGTGGGCAAGGAGGGGGCATCATGTCCCGGGCGCTACTCCCATAGGGGCACCAAATGGTATATGTTACATATAATATTATATGGTTTTCGAATGGGGGTGCTAAAAAGGTGTTAAGAAGGTATTGGGCTCCGGGCACGAGTTAAGCTCGTTATGGCACTGCCTATAAGTCAGTGGTTCTAAACTTGTACGTTTTGCTACTCACAAAGACAACAGTTTCGATTTCGCGAACTACATTAAAATTTGTTATTGTTTTGATACTTGCCGGCGAAGAAATACTGCTAAAAACAAAAAAAAATACAAATATGATGGAGTGTAGATATAGAGTCTACTCATTTGCTTGACAGACTTTAAATTTTAAACGTACAGAGCAGTGTTGGTGAACCTTTACACCACAACAAAAAACAAAACACACACAAACCCCACCCAACAAAAACCAAAAAAATTTTTTTTTTTTTTGTGTTTTGTTGGAATTTGCACTTTACAAAAAAAAAAAAATGTTGGGTTTTTTTTTACTTTCATAAAGAGAAAAAAAGAAGATAAAATATAATATTATTTTTTTTTTTGTTTTTTTTTCTTCTTCTCCGATTTTATAAGTTACCTGCTTTAATAAAAAGTGTTTTATTTATTTATGTTTTTTTTTTTATTTTTCTTGGAAATACCGAAACGCAGTGGCTGACGGTTCCAAATATTATTTTTTTTCAGGGTAAAACTATATATGTGCGCATGAGTTCGGCTAACCGTACTCCGTATTATTATTTTTTTTTTCAAGGGGTCCGGATATAGATATTGCGCTAACCCTTAAACTAAAAAAAACCTAACCTAATCCAAACCCTAACCCTAACACTAGCCCCAAAAACAAAAAAATATGCAATAATATGCAGTCCGTCTATATCTATAGCTGGACCCCGGAAAAAGTCCCGTTACTTGGAACCGTAGCCACTTCCATACCGAAAAGCTTCAAGTGCGAAGTGTAGATGGACTATCATACATACCGATCGTGGCAGAGCTCCCCATCTGGCACATATGAAGAGTAAGATAAAGAGTGAAATTACGAATAAAAGGCACTCTGCTACTGTCTCTCCTCTTGAAAGTTGACCGGTGCCAAGTGCGTACAACACAAACAGCAGCACGGCCAGTGTGTACACGAAGCTTATGGACGCATAGCATCTGGTCAGTAAACTTAACTGTTGCACCACCTTGGTCAGGAAGCGATGACGGTCCCTAAAGTGATGAAAATAAAGAAAAAATAACGAAATTTATCCCTGGCTGTCAGTGGCGTAATGAGGGGGCAAGGGGGTGGTCATCATGCTCTGGGAGCTGCTCATAAAGGGGCGACAAATGGTATATTATACGTAAAATATTACATGATTTTTTTAAGTGGGGGGGGCACTAAAAAGATATTATGCCCCTTGCACTAGTTAAGATCACTACGCCACTGCTGGCTGTGTACCTGGCGATGCGCGGGAATTTGTTTGTCACGTGACATTAAAAACATTTGTAAAGTTTACACAGAGACGTATTAGGGTAAGTGTGTATAAACTATTTTACATTTCATTTGTCACAATTTACTTTTTCCCCATCAATATTTTAAACTGGAATACAGTTGTATTAATTTTTTTTTACTTTCGATTTAATGCAGAACCGACATCCATATTATTTATAAAGATTGTTTATTAAAGGAAATAATTGCGAAGATAGAAATGACATGAAAGGCGTTACCTCACTCTGAAAAATTTTTTGAGTTTGTCATCTGGCTGAGTGTCCTTCTCCAAAACCTCCAGCATTTCACCTGCTCCTAAGCTGAACTCTGACCTGACCATCTCAATCAAAACCGTGTACAGGATGAAGTAGGTGCTGATGATCTGATAGCTAAAGTATGATGGAATCATGATGACGTAGCCCAAGATGACGTCACGAAGGTCGCCTGTCATCTGGAAAGGGTAGATCAAATATGACCTTGAAGACTTTGAATAGAATAGATACAACGCTGTGGAGCTGAGGTGAAAAACGCTACTGAATACAATGAACACCAAGGTCACGACGACCGTGCACCTGTTTATCCTGGACAAACAGCCCCGGAATCCGAATTCCGAGCCGTACTGTCTGAACATGTCAACCAGACGTCCGAAGTACAGCCTTGTCACTAATAGCTCAACGAAGTACACCGGTGAGCCTAGGAATATAAACGCGTACCACTGTACAAAGAAAGCCAGAGATGGACTATAGTTGATAATTGCGGTCGTCTCAAATGCCACAGATCTGGCCAGGTTCACTACATGAAGAATGGCGATCAGAAATGTGTAAGTCCTCAAAAGTAAACTTACGTTTTTGCAGACACGCCTACCGTGAACTTCTTGTGGAGTTTCCGAAGAAGTGAATAAAAAACCCCCACAAAATTTTAACAGGTTAACCGGATACTTGATTACGTCTAGAAAATCAGTTGTATTCATTTTTCAATAAGAAAACATAATGGTTTTTAAAATCAAGTCAGCAATCGTAAATTATTTTTTCGTTTGATACAATAAATAAAAATGTGTCGGTTAATATTCCAGAAAGAGGATCAATCGTCCACTTTATAAGTGAAAATAAACGTACAAGTGTAAAAAAAAAAAACAATAACATTTACATATTTGAACACAACACCAGAATCCAGAATATCGTCCCATAATGCCCAGTTGAAATTTGTATTCGTTGAACAAATATGAAAGCCATCAACTAAATCAATATTGTTCCCTCTGATAGTTTTGTTAGTGACTGGCTTTAATTGATTTTTAGCTGTTTTCATGGTATAATTTGGAATATTATTCTGAAAAAGATTATAAATAAAAATTGATTATAAAATGATAAAAAAATTGATATTTGTCTATAAAATAAAGCAGTGTCACTCTCTGCTACCAAACATTGTCTTTTAAAAAAGACTATGTGAGATATTGGTTCTAACAGGAGATAAATATGAAGTAAATAATTATGATGGTTTAATTCTTACTTGAACAAAATGTAAGATTTGCATTTTAAATTTAGAACTTTTTATTTTCTTCATCTATCTATAATACAAAAAATTCATTTCCGCTCTGTCGGCAATCTCATGTCTGTCATGAAATCCCGTGTCTGTCATACGAGATTTGCCTGTCAGACGAGATCGTGTCTGTCACGGAATCCCGTGTCTGTCACGCAACCCGGTGTCTGTCACACAAGATGGCGGAAACATCTACTTTATGCTACTAAACAGGCATGATACGCTCCCAAGTGACCGGCCGAGTAAGAAGCCGAACCGACTCCGGACAAGTACAAATGCCGACACCGACTCCGGACAAAATAAAAAATGCCGACACCGACACCGCCAAAAACTACCGACACCACCGACACCGGCTCCCCAGCCCTGTGCCAAGTATTTATATGATATATGGAGATTTTTTTTAACGCCGCCATTGCCAGCATGGTAGGGTGTAGTGTGCCTACCACACCAGCACTGTTGGCGGTGCTGATGCATGTCTGCCATCCCTACAGAGCGGCGGGGTGAGTGTGCCCGCTATCATCTGCCGGGATGGCAGAAAGAGGGGTTTTATTCCTTGCCTAAACTGGCCAGACCAGCAGGGTGTGTGTACTTCCGATCGTTCAGAATGGCAAGGCAAGGGGTTTTTTCCTGCCACTCGGACAGTGGGGAGGGTGTAGTGTGCCTGTACCCTCAGCCCGCAATGGCATGCTGCGCAGGTGTGCTTGAGTGAGGCAGAGTTGAAGGGTATTGTGTGCCGACCACATCCGTCACCACCGCCAGCTGTGAATACTGCGATCTCGGATAGTCCTCATTGACCTCAGATGTCAAATCAGCGTCTGGCCCGCTATCACATACAGACTATTTATGATATATGAAAAACAATATTGCTTGCTATACGATAACCGTCGTAGTGCCTTTTTTAATATACATAGTAACATTGATAAAAGTATTCTATGGGATTATCTAATATACATATTTACATACAAGTAATTTTAATATTAATAAACATCTTAATTAAAAATTCTTAGATATGTTTAGATAAAATTCCATATAGATATATATACATTTATAATTTAGTACAGTAAAATGATGGAGACCACTGCTATACATATTTTTATTACAGCTATACATATTTTTATTACAGAAGGATTACGTAACCACTTGAAATTAGAATGTTTTCAATGTAATATATATTTAATATCAATACCTAGGATTGTTTTTATAGAACATCTTATATATACATTTATATTTTAGACGAGAAAGTACATTAATGCCACTTATTATACAAAAGTTTTTAACGGAAAACGCCCTAACCATCATCCAATGGTGTCGAATGTCAAAATGCGAGGGCCTGTAAAGTGGCCTATCGCACCGGGCCCCAAATTCCCTAGGCTCGGCAGTGCCGGGTTGGCAATATTTTCTTAGTTAAATCTCAGTACGATGTATTGTACTATACTATACTACAATGTGTATAACAGTAATTAAACCATCTGCTAAACACGTAGCCTGAAAGGCACTCACTCACTCTTTCTTTTTAAATACGTCATGTTGAACATCATAAAACATACCATGAAGAACTGTTTGGAATATGGAGTCCATTAAAGTATTATAAATGAATCAATATCTATCAATGCTAAGGTGTTGTATGCGCAAATAATGTTAGGTTCAGAGTTTAATCGTTGGTGGTTGTTATTGTTAAGCTTCTGAACCTATAATGAGGATTATTTTCTTAGGGATGAACTATATAATATATGAACTTTATTTGATGTACTATTAATTGTCCCTATTCTCAAATGTATTTTGGCTACAATAATCTGTTCATGTCCTTTGGGGACACTTCGATTGCATAGATATGTTTTTTTTTTGTTTGTATATAGACTGATTGTTAACGCGCTCAAATAAATATTATCATTTTCAACTCCAACTGTGTGCCTACTCGCCGGTTCGGGTACCGGGCCTTTGTTAACTAATCTAGTATTAAAATTTTAATTATTTACTTTATATTTCGCATAATCTAGATATTTTCAACTATTTTATGGATAATACATTTAGAAAGTATTTGGTAGCTCTGTTTCCGGTTATTTGAACCAGAGGCTGCCTTAGCTTTACTGGTGCGTAGGGTAATTGTCAAATGTGGACCTAAAGCCATAACTGTAGTATTGAAACATTCCTATTGCGGATCACTCTAAGGTCTTTTAGAATGTCTATATCAAATATCATCGACACTGATATACACAAATTCTGTTTTTACAGTATCTCGTTTTTATACGAACAAATCATATACTGCACATCGATGGGATTCGTTGATTGATTTCCTGCCAAAACCCCCGCTGTGACTGCGCGTTACTAATACATCCGATCTCTGCTTTCAATGTAATTTTTTTTCTTCTTACTTTGGATCAACAGCTTACTTCGTGCACGGGCCAGCCGTACCAAACAATACAACTTTACTAGGGAGCGACAGATATGCCTTTAACCGATAGTCCGATACCGATATTTTTCCCCAGCATTTTTGCCGATACCGATACCGACATTTTGCTATTAATGTGTCTTACAGATGAAGAAGATTAGAACAAAAGATTTGAAAAGACAGACCGGAAGACCGAAGTCAGAAATACAAACCACGTCTGCATAATCTCAGAAATCTGAATGCTGTTTTTACTCTTTACTTGTACACAAACAGAAAAGTAAGATAAAGTTGTATATAATTAATGTCAAACTAAAAAAAGTAAAAATGTATCAATTGTTAATTGTAAATTCACTAACTTGTGAAAGTTGTGATGAAATTAAAATAATTTTCTTCGTTAATCTTTGTAATTTTTACTGAATTTACTTGTAGCAGATGTTTTTAAAAGTTTGAGAAATCAAAAACACTTAATTATATCAGTAAATCACTTCACTAAGGTGAACAGTTAACTGGAAGTCTGTAAACCAAAACCAGTTTAGAGTTACTAGATTTGTGAAAAAAAAAAAAACAATGTATCGGCAGCTAAAAAACGTCCGATAGTTAACCGATAGTGCCAATATCGGTCCGACTATCGGTCTCTCCCTACAAAAATCGGCCGATCCAATATTAACCGATAGTGCCAATTGAAGTAATTGTGTGCACTGTCTTGATGTGCTTCATGTACTTAAGATGTGATTTATTATCTTTTTGAAAGTAATATTCGAAAATCAAATCTTAATTTCATTGTTATTTAACGTAAGATTTATTTCTTCATAGCTATAATTGATTTTTAAGAATATCATGGTTGAGATCAATAAAGATCATAATTACGGATTTTCATTTTATATAAAATGGGAGTCTATGTAAAAATGGATTAAAAAATATATGTTCTAAGACGTCTGAAAACTAGGCGATCCCTGTTTTTTTTAATAGGATCTCATCCTTACTAGACATAAATTTGTTTAGTTTTTGTTGTTGTTATTGTTGGAAATCAAATAATAGTCTTCTTATTGATGTCATGAATATTCATGTGCAAATTCTTATATCAATAGAGTTTGGCAAAACTGCAAATACACACACATACACACACAAAATGAAACATTTCCCCAAACTGTAAACTGATACTTAGATTTTGATATTTAAAATAGAGTGTAGAGTTTCCATGTAAGCCTTTTATAAACGTATTTTATTGATCGTTAAAGCGGAATGCCAGAAACAAACATTTAAGTTTAAAACACAACTCGAGACTGTTGTGTTTGAGTGTTATGAGTTTCATTTCCTTGCTCTAGAGAAATACAGGGCGAGTAACAGAATAAAACAATATATATATATATATATATACCGATTGTTGTTTCAGTTCAATGACATTATAACTTCCGATACCAGCTCGTAGTATAAATAAAAAAATAAACAAATTTATTAAGAAAAAAGTAAAAAATATAAGCTTTTATTATAATACATCCAAAAATCGTTCTAATATTTATATAAATTACACAGTGCAACACAATAATATTTTGGTTTTGACTTTGTTTTAATACATTTTCTGATTACTTTGATCTGATAATTAAACACAAGTTATAACTTACAAAACTTTGTTTTTGGTACCATAACCTCGTTATAATGAAATGATATATTTTTTATTAAGAAAACACAACACATGTCTAGATGTCGGTTGATTATATTCTAAACTGTTCTAGAAACTTCTATTTTAAGAGGTTTAGTAACCGTACTAGCTGCCGATTTTACTTGGTTGAGTTTTCTAAAGATTGAAGTTTGAGGAATGCACATCTAACTGCGTGGTCTGATACCCAATAGTCAATGGCTCCAGTGCTGCACCAGAAGACGGTGGCACACCAGTCTATGAACTGAAACATTTATCAGATCCAGTCTATTGTGTCAGTAGGGAACAAACGGAGAGATACTACCATAAACAAATAGATACTACCACAAACGGAGAGATACTACCATAAACAAATAGATACTACCACAGACGGAGAGATACTACCACAGACGGAGAGATAATATCACAAGGAAATGATCTCACATCAATAAAATTTTATCTGCCGTTCATGCTTAAATGAATGCTATTTACACATTAAAACCATATATCAATAATATTTTTAAAATTAATACTTTACACATAAAAAATTCTTCAATGATATAAAAAAAGCTTCAATATATTAGACAACTTTCATTACATAAAAAACTTTATCAAAACATAATTAAGTATATTCTTCAATGTATATCTTCAATTTCATACAAGAGAAAACATATTTGCTTATACACACTAAAATTATTCAAAAGTGAGTAGCTGCCCTACAAAAAGCTTGGAGCCTCTGACATTTTCTCATTTAGCCGCCATCTCGCGGTGGCCTTGGTGTACCAGGGGTTGTTAATAAGTATAATGGCAGTTGTAGTAGGTGTAGAAGGCATTGCTTCAAACTAGGTACGCTACGATTTAATAAATGTAATGGAAGTTGTCGTAGGTGTCGAAGACATTGCTTCGAACTAGGTACGCTACGATTTAATAAATGTAATGGCAGTTGTGGTAAGTGTAGAAGACATTGCTTCAAACTAGATCGCTCAAGTGATTCTGGTTCTAAACCAATGCACAATAACAATATCCGTACTACATCAGAATGTTGTATGCTAGAAGTGATACTGTTAGAATTGTGTATCCATACTACATCACAATGCTGTATGCTAGAAGTGATAATGTTAGAGCTGTGTTTGCAAACTACATACACGTTTCATCAATCATCATATAATGTTGGCTATTCTGCATCTGTTAATTAAGTAACATCACAAACAATTTTTTTAAAGATGTCAATGTGTAACTTTGAAAGTGTGTGTCATTTTCAATAAAGCCATTTAGGAGCCGAGTTTTGAACTGTGCACTATTGTAGATCTGTACAATAGGTATATGACTAAAAAATTTTTTTATTCCCCATTCTACCACAAGTGGATATTTATCATATCTAAACAAAAAATATCAATAACAACCCTCAACTGTTAAAAAAGTTCACCCTCCACACGCCCAGTAGATCGTATGTCATACCCGCATTTAGTATTTTAACTGTAAGTTTGTTCTTTTGTTGTTCCATGCACCGTCAGCATTTCAGTTGACAACTATTATATGCATAATTAGTATTTGTGTCATTTCTTGATTGTCTCAGAGCAGTTCTGTCAAAAATGCTCCAGCTTCCGAGACGAGCAAGAGAATTAGGACTTCAAATCTAGTGTATTTCCGAAAAGGCATTAAATCACCAAAGACTATGTACAGTCTTGATCAAATGCGAAAAATCCCAATGGAACTACATATCGTGAACAGATATAAAACAATTGCTTCTGATGTAAAAAGCAGAAAAGACATGATCGTGCAATGTTGTTAAGAAGTTTGAAAGACATAATCGAAGTCCTGGAAACTATGAATTCACAGCGATGTTAAATGTAAGAGATGAGAAAGAAGAGTGGTTGTGCCGTGAAGACAGAGAGTTCTATGCACGTCAGATTTCAACAAAAGGAAAAGTAGGCTATTGAAGATGACTCACTAAAGATTCACCCAAGAAAAATGAGATTACTTTAAAGGAAAGTGCCAGTCACAGAAAGCTTTACTGAAGAAAGTGTTGAATCAAGTATCTTACCAAATTTGGATACAGAAGATTCTTTGAGTAAAGACGATTTTGCGAAGAACGGTGTTCCAGTAGTACTAAAGATAATGAGAAACCATTAAAGTCTAAAAGACAAAAAACATCTTCTTCAGTGCGTTTATTGACTGCAGCAAAATTGAGTACAAAGAAGCTCCAAAAAGTCGGGAACTTGAGTTTGCATATATACTCCAACTCAAAGCGCCTTTTACAAAGGTCTATTAAAAGAAGGAGAAAAATTACAAAGTAATTTAAAGGAAGACTTTAAAAAAGAACACGGATGCTTACAATTTGATGGAAAAATCATATAAAATAAAGCATATTAGGTTATTTTTATAAAAAAAATGAAAAAAGGGAGGTCAGACTCGCTGTTCTTCAGCTGGCAAATGCAAAAGGGGAGACAATATTCAATGAAAAAAAACTGTCTCCTTCTTTCTTTCTTTGGCTCTACATCTCATTTAGGGCCCTAGCCTGCCATACTACTCTTCTTCACTGTCACGGGTTGTGACTAATCTGTCAAAACCATTCCCTTTATTCCTTCCCTTGACTTAATAGTATTAATAAAATTAAGACGTATATTATACCATGTATAGTAGTATACGTTCCCGTTCTCAAGTTCTCCCCCCTTTTTACCCCACCCCCCCCCCGTAATTGCGTCATATCGCAGGTGGTCAGCGGAACGGGGGAAAAGTAACTTTCCTCGGTGAACAGGGTAGTAGTTGACAGAACTACGTTACATTCCTCGCGGGATTCTCCCTGATCACTCGGCCCTGGTCAACTTCCGACAAAGGATGTCCAGTTACTCTTGTCTTTGTCGGTATGACGTACTTCTTCCCCCCCCCATCTAAGCCGGGAAGTTAACTCCACCCCCCCCCCCGATTGACAGGGCAAGAAGCGGAGATAATTGATTGTCCAAGGGTCACATGTAAGTAAGTGTTTGAGTAACGTAAGATAGTTTTAACGACATTCGACCGAGGGTCCTAGTAGTGACCGGTTGACATTCGACGGAGGGTCCTAGTAGTGACCGGTTGACATTCGACGGAGGGTCCTAGTAGTGACCGGTGGACATCCGACCGAGGGTCCTAGTAGTGACCGGTTGACATTCGACGGAGGGTCATAGTAGTGACCGGTGGACATTCGACCGAGGGTCCTAGTCGTGTGCAGTCGACATTTCGACTGAGTGATCTCTAAGAGAGAGAGAGAGTCGATTGATGTGTCTCTGATTGGAAGTGAGAGAGAAATAGAAAGAGAGAGAGAGAGTTAAATCGTGATAACGTCATATTTCCTTATTCATTTTATATTGGATTAATTTACTGCAGTTTGCTTATGATAAGTCACCAGATCCCTGTTACGGACTGGTGCCTTTTTATAAATAAAATATATCTTGTTGTTGTACACACGACTTGCTGAATTGATCATCGTCACTTGTTTTACGTTTAATTGCTGGTGAGACTGTGTGTGGTAGAAACACAAATACAAATACGGGTCATCACTGAGTCAGCCCTCATACTCTTAGCAACAAGCCAAGGGCACCCTCATAGGGGTCCTCAACATCCACTTTTCCCGAATAAAAACGGTGCTCAATGAATAAAAATGATTGTCTCTGACACAACTGCAGCATATACATGAAGAATTCGTGCAGTCACACTGTTACAGAATCACTTTAAAGATGTTGGATTAGAAAAAGCTTTATACATCGGATGATATCACCACATTCTAGATACAGTATTGAAACATGTCATGAATGATCATTTTAGTACATCAACAACTTCACCAAACATCAACTACTCGTTTGTTTCAACAATAGCAGAAAATTATGAACAACTCAAAACATCATTTGATAATGCTGGAGCACCAATAAAGAAATCAGAACAAGAGTGCTGGCGAGAAGACATGGTTTTAACATAATGCTACAGGATTTTCAAAACTAGAGGAAGCTTACCAAAAGTAAGTTTTCAATAACTTCCAAAAATCAGTATTGAGAGATGAAACTCAAGGGCAATTTATTATTTGTGATCATTCGTTCTGATGAGTATTTGTAAACAGCTATGGCAACATGTGATTTCATCAGTGGTACGTGGGCTAATATCTGGTTCACTGTCCAGTTTTTCAATACTACTGACTTTGATAATTATATTTATCATAAGCTTGTAAGCAGCATACACAGACTTTGAAGTAATTAAAGGCATTATGGTCCACAGATCCAACTTCTATACCAACGAAGAGTTCTAATATATATGCGGAGCGTGCAATTAAAGTGATACACAATTTACTTCCACTTGCAAGTCCATTAAAAAATTGTAACAATTATCAAAATTATACTTATGTCACTTTTATTTGTAATGGTGAAACATTTATTGAAATATTTGAAATTTAGTATGTTATAAAATATTCTTGTCGATTGGAGGGTGACCTTTTTTGTGCAAATCAAAAATAACCAATATTTTCTTTATTTGTGATACAAAGCTCCACCAAATATGATATGGGGATATAGGGTTATATTTTAGTCAGACCCCTACTGTACGAGTATAAATTTAATATTTTGAAACGCAAGGTTTTATCTATAACAACCATAATTTCTAAAAATTATTGATAGATGTTAGATATATTCCCTTTTCTTTTATTTTACGTTTAACTTCATATAAGCGTTTAAAAAACAAACAGAATGGTTTTAAAAAAAAAATGTACATGTTATCAAAACTTCACAATTTATTTAACTGCTGAACTCTTTGAGTTTTAAACCAGCGAAGACGAAAATTCTCGATGGAATGTTGGAGGGACCCAAGTAAGAAGAGTTGCAGCAGAAGAAGTTGTTGATGTAGATGGAGAACCGCGGGTAGATGTTCACTACGGTGATATCAATCTCTGCACCAGCAGTGAAGTTCACTTGTGACTTACAGCACAGTTTGCCTCCCATCCCAGTGGCAGAAACACCGACAGTGTTGGAGTAGTCCAGGCTCATCCTTAGTGGTATTGTGTAGTTAACCATGCTGCTTATAACTTCTATCACCGTCCAGTTGGTGGTGTTTGTTGGCAGAAGCGTAGCTAGAATTCTCATCTGTTATAAAATCAAAACCACCGTTATAAAAAAAAAATTGCTCAACCGTAACTCACGGGTTATTACATAAAGTACAAGTAAAGAAGTCAATTATAAATAAACAGACAATGGAGTGATAAGATAAAGAAATAACAACCCATTGTTACCTTTCTAAAATTATAAATTAAGATTACAAGTTATTTTAAATTTGTTTTTTTTTCTTTTCAATTAAAAAACAAATAACTAAAAAAAATTAACTTTTTAAATTTGGCCACATTGAGCACCTGGCTAAAGACCTTTAGTTAGGGACCGTGTATATAAACCTATCATTATAAAACACTCATTAACCAAAACTCATCCAATTTTTTACAGTTAAGTAACAATAACTCAGGAATTCCATCCACCTAATTATAAAAAAAGAGACCAGAATATCCTTCCCAATCTTCCCGATGAAAACTTTCCGAAGACCAAAATATGAAATAAACAATATTGTATATAATTTTTTGATTTAATGCAACAATAGTTCAGAATATTGTAAATGTATAATATTTCATGGAGTTCAAACAACTATAAGCAATGGATAGGCCGGGCTGTAAATAAATTAGTTGAAATCACACGACAAAGAGATGAACGGAGATACCTATCCCTTAAAGTCCCCACTCCAATGACTAAACGTAATTATTATTGCTTATTAATAATTTTTGTCATTAAAATGAATATTATTGTATTGAATGGAAACTGCTGTATCTCGAGTGTCATCCTTCAGTCTAAATAGTTCACATAGCTTATACACACAACAGAATTAAACGAAATTTATTTCCATAAATGCAAAAGTTCTACAGAAATTAAACATGAGTAAATATTTTTTATAAGAAAATATAAATTTCTTTATGTGTGTCAATCATGATGATTGAGTGGTTGTAACTGTTCAACTTAATATTTTCCAATATTGATAACATTCTAACACTTATTTATCTATT
The DNA here is from genome assembly GCA_021962125.1 of Bulinus truncatus. Lineage (NCBI taxonomy): Eukaryota > Metazoa > Mollusca > Gastropoda > Planorbidae > Bulinus > Bulinus truncatus. The sequence goes on from JAGDYQ010000103.1 coordinate 1,179,951, forward strand.
CACTTACAATGACAATGTTGTTAGATTTATATGTTTATTATCTATTCAAACTATTTGACTTTTAATTTCATTATGCGTAACGTTGTAATGCTGTAGCAAGGTAAACATTTTTTTTTATTGTTTATTAAAATCAAATGCAGCGTCTTACAATAGTCATCCACTACCATCCTTTCTTTATACGTCTTAGTAAATCAAAAGCAGAAATTGTCCTTCCTCCATATATGTATACAATCCATTATCTACTCAACACAAAACTAAACATACCAATATTCTCTGATCCAGCACGATGGAAACTGAACCGGATCCAAATTTAAACAAAGACGTTGTTCTGAGCCAATACATTTCTGCGTCGTTACTGGCAGCAGTTATGTTACCTTGGCGACATGTCTTGCACATTTTGCTCACAGCGTCGTAAGAAAAAGTCACACAGTCCGCGGATAAAGCGCAAGCTGATGAGCAGGGCAGTTTAGCGACTTCCTTGTAAATGTCGCACCCGTTAGGTTGAATTCTGTAACGTCTGAACTCTTTCTTAATCTGTGCAGTCGAAGTAAAACTTATCACAAGTACAAGTGTGAGTACTGTACCAAGAATCATTTTCTCACGCCTGGTTTACTGCATATAACGACGCAAGGAAATATTCAAGTTAATTCAATGTTGAGCCGCTTTTATAATAAATAAGAAAGACGTGGAAATGCAAATCTTTTTTTTTTTAAAATAACGACAAAATACAGGCTTTGTGAAGAAACTGAAGAGTTGCCAGCAAGTTGCAATATTTCATAACCCGATTTTATTCATTTGTTCAACTGGTATCGACAATTTTTATGCGCAAGGCTCATTATAAAAAAATCAATTCTTTAATTATACAGGTGGCCCTCGACTTTCACATATTCCGCTTCAGCACAATACGCTATTTCGAACATTTTTAAAAAAATATATTTTTTTAAATGTGTTTTAAGAATCGTCAATACAAGCGCTATTGAACCACTCAAGAATTTCCGACTGTTTCTGTAAACCCGGACTACGGAATTTCCGGTCTACATTCGGTCTTTCTTCGCCCTTGTTGTACCCGAAGCAATCGTTTCTATGATGAAATGATCGCCATTTTGAAAGTGATTTAGTTGGTTATGTAATTTTTAAATTATTTCCCTCTACTTTAGAACATTCAACATTTGCAGACACTTTCAAGAACCAATTATGTGCGAAAGTCGAGGACAGCCTGTTTTTTACTTTTGGGTTTAGCTTCTGTTGTAAATTTTTAAACGATTTGAACTCTGAATGTTTTTTTAGCCTTTTGTTTCATTTATTGTAAGGTAATACCATACATATATACAAACATACATACATACAGACAAGACCATACACATATAAAAACATACATACCATACATATATACAAACATACAAAGATAAATACCATACAAACATCCAAACATACATACCATACATATATACAAACATACATACCAAACATATATACAAACATACATACCATACACATATAAAAACATACATATCATACATATATACAAACATACAAACATACATACCATACATATATACAAACATACAAACATACATACCATACATATTTACAAACATACATACCATACATATTTACAAACATACATACCATACATATTTACAAACATACATACCATACATATTTACAAACATACATACCACACATATATACAAACTTACATAACATACATATATACAAACATACATATCATACAAATATACAAACATACATATCATACATAGATAGAAACATACATACCATACATATATACAAACATACAAACATACATATCATACATATATACAAACATACGCACCATACATATATACAAACATACATACCATACATATATACAAACATACATATCATACATATATACAAATATACATAACAAACATATATACAAACATACATACATACATACCATACATATATACAAACATACAAACCAAATATATATACAAACATACATTCATACATAACATACACATATAAAAACATACATATCATACATATATACAAACATACAAACATACATACCATACATATATACAAACATACAAACATACATACCATACATATTTACAAACATACATACCATACATATTTACAAACATACATACCATACATATTTACAAACATACATACCATACATATTTACAAACATACATACCATACATATTTACAAACATACATACCACACATATATACAAACTTACATAACATACATATATACAAACATAAATATCATACAAATATACAAACATACATATCATACATAGATACAAACATACATACCATACATATATACAAACATTTAAACATACATACCATAAATATATACAAACATACATATCATACATACATACAAATATACATAACAAACATATATACAAACATACATACATACATACCATACATATATACAAACATACATACCATACATATATACATACATACATACATACCATACATATATACAAACATATATACCATTGTAATGGTATAGTTATGTGTAGTACGCACACAGGTGTGTGTGAATGTTTGGAGCTTGGCCAACCAGGTCAACATTAGGTCATGGGGTCGAGATTCTAGATAGTTAAAGAAAATAAATATGATGTTTATTGTAAATTGTATTGTGTAAATGAGTGAGAGACAGAGCGATGTGGAATGTTCGAGTTGGATGCAAGTAAATTATATAAAGACGATGTTTAGTGAAGAAGAAAGGTCAGTTCAATCACTCTAGTCAGTCTAGTCAGTTGAGTACAGAGAGAGAGAGAGATAGTATTCGAGTACAGTTTTAGTTAATCAGTTGAGTTTATTGTCAATAAGTATTTATTCATTGACTTGAGTTGAGGAGATTGTCAGTCAGTGTGAATTATATTGGATTTATTCTATTTATATTTTATTGTGTCGTCAATAAATTATATGAACCATGGATATGGATTGAGTTTCTCATTATAAACCAGTTCATACAATAACATTCCTTTACAACCATACATATATACAAACATACAAACATACATACCATACATATATACAAACATACATACCATACATATATACATACCATACATATATACAAACATACATATCATACAAATATACAAACATACATACCATACATATCATACATTTATACAAACATACGCACCATACATATATACAAACATACATACCATACATATATACAAACATACATATCATACATATTTACAAATATACATAACAAACATATATACAAACATACATACATACATACCATACATATATACAAACATACATACCATACATATATACATACATACATACCATACATATATACAAACATATATACCATTGTAATGGTATAGTTATGTGTAGTACGCACACAGGTGTGTGTGAATGTTTGGAGCTTGGCCAACCAGGTCAACATTAGGTCATGGGGTCAAGATTCTAGATAGTTAAAGAAAATAAATATGATGTTTATTGTAAATTGTATTGTGTAAATGAGTGAGAGACAGAGCGATGTGGAATGTTCGAGTTGGATGCAAGTAAATTATATAAAGACGATGTTTAGTGAAGAAGAAAGGTCAGTTCAATCACTCTAGTCAGTCTAGTCAGTTGAGTACAGAGAGAGAGAGAGATAGTATTCGAGTACAGTTTTAGTTAATCAGTTGAGTTTATTGTCAATAAGTATTTATTCATTGACTTGAGTTGAGGAGATTGTCAGTCAGTGTGAATTATATTGGATTTATTCTATTTATATTTTATTGTGTCGTCAATAAATTATATGAACCATGGATATGGATTGAGTTTCTCATTATAAACCAGTTCATACAATAACATTCCTTTACAACCATACATATATACATACCATACATATATACAAACATACATATCATACAAATATACAAACATACATACCATACATATATACAAACATACATATCATAAATATATAAAAATATACAAACATACATATCATACATATATACAAACATACATACCATACATATATAAAAATATACATACATACATACCATACATATATTCAAACTTACATACCATACATATATAAAAATATACAAACATATATATATATACAAACATACATACCATAAATATATAAAAATATACATACATGCCATACATATATACAAACATACAAGCATACATACCATACATATATTCAAACATACATACAATAGTATTCATCCTACAGACACGGTTTATTCTTAAACTGTGATACACTGGTTAATCTTCCCATTGGCTGGCCCATGTCTAACATAAGCCGGATACGGATGTTTGGCAGGGCCCATAGTGGCAGGGCCTCTAAGCACATCCTCTTCTGCTTGCTCAGTTATGAGAAAGTCTGCTAAATGACCTATGTCGTTATCTTCGACAGCGATACTATCAGAAATAGTAGGCGACTCACTGACGTTAACGACTGCGAGCGGCAAGTCCAGTACAGCTGTAGCCTTAGTATCAGACCCGGTAGGAGCGGTAGCGGTAGAATCATCGATCGCAGAGTTGTCGCTGTCTGATTTATTTTGAAAAGAATTTTGGTCTGCTGCAGTTTCTTTGTCAGCAGTACAATATTGGTCATCGGGAGGCTCTGATGTAAAACCAAGGTTGAGCAGTGTTCTTTGCTGAGCGAGTGTTTTTGATTTTTTTTCAGCTCTTTCTTTGTGCTTTAAAGCGCCGGATTAATGTCGATACATTGAGAAAATTTTGCAATTTGTAAAAAAAAAATGCAGTTGCTATTTAGTCCACAGTCCACTTACCTACAAAAACGTATTATTTATATCACTGTCAAAAGAAATAGAAAAAATAAAATAACCAGTAGCACATGCCACGTTCAATGTTGTTGTGACTGCTGTGCGTTGCTTCCGGCTCCCGCGTGACTTGTGATGTTGTCTATCCCTGCTTCCGGGTATGGTCAAGGCTTCCTGACTGCGTTGCCGATTTCCGAGATGGCTATTTTATACGCGCGCCCGGTAAAAAAAAACACAGAGGCTCAGTCACAGAACTCGATCGCGCTTAAAGAAGGACTCTAGAAGGTATATAACAGGCTCTCTGCGTTGACGGCTATCGCATGAAATAAGACAGTTTCAATAGCTGTAGTTGGATTAAGTTAATTTAAGATAATTAAAGATCACTATGTTAGTTATGAATAGATTTCCGTAGAAATATTATTGTATTCTCTTACTACTGTTTATAAACTAAACCAACACAGGCATGGGTTCCAAGAGTATTTACTATTCATAAAACAAAGACAACAACAACATCATGGCCATTCTCTTGCCGGCTTACATGTCACTATTTCTGCTGAGTCTCTCCTATGTCATCGCGTTCAATTCCTAGACTGCACGGTGCGCTGAAGCACCGAGAGTCATAACAATATTATAAAACGATATTGATAACTCTATGCCTTTTTCCACCGGAAGGAAACGAAGAGGTTTATCGATTGAGCGAATTCTGGCTTGTGATTGGATTGAGAGCAAAGTGCGCGCGTACAAGTTTCACCCGAGCTAATCCCGGTGGAAAAAGCCATGGAGTTATCAATAGAATGTCACAATATTTCTATGGAAATCTATTCATAACTCTATGACTTTTTTTCCACCGGTTCAACTTCATTATATGATTAATTCTATGTGGCACACATCATACTCAGATTTCAACTAATGTCTAAAAATAGTTATACACCGATTCACACTCGGATTGGTTTATGAGATCTAACGAACCTCAGAAGTTGACTGAATTTTTAAGTTTCGTTCGGATTGGCTGTTATCGGCTGTCATCGACGTAACCTCAATAAACATTGAGTTGTGAAAATATTGTCATGGTCCGGACGACCGGGCAATGATCCCCTGACCCCCCCCCTCTCGGCGTGCATGATCATTAGTCTCTTGAGCTAATTCATCGAGTGTTGATAATGAAGTGAGTGCTTTGACACAATGTATTCTACATTCCAACCTTGTTTCGCACAGAGGTTTTAGGACATATTGGTTTTATGCTTTATAAATAATGCTCATCTCTTTGTAGATGCTGAAAAGATGCATTGTTTAGCTCCAAAAAAGGTTAACGCATCGGGGCATGTTTTGACCATGTCTGCTACCACCAGATTGTAATTATGACATGCACACGGAGTAAAAAATGCTCTGATGTTAATATTTAAAAGCCATTTTTGATCTTCAGAAAGGATGCAACATTTGCACCATTATCATAACCTTGTCCACGAATATTTTTAACATTTAATTCAATCTTCTCCAGCTCATTCACTAGTACATCGCTTAAGTCCTGTCTAGTAGTACTTTCCAAAGGAAGAAACTTAATTAAACGTTCAAGTACAACAACAGGCTCTTTCACATTAACCCCATCTGACACATATTGGATAGTTAATGGCATCTGCTCTTTGTGACCTATGTCTGGAGTACAAATCAATATCACTTAAAAATACTTAGCATTCTTGATTTCTCAAAAAAATGGCATCACAACAGCATCAGCTACTACAGTAATGAGTTCGTTTTTTGACCTTCTTTTCCAGGTAATGATTGAGAATTTCTGCATTGGCAACACGTTGAAGATGTCCCTTCCCCCCCCCATTATTGGACAAAGCTTTACGATTAATCCTACTACACCCATGAATTCCCATTACTTGGCTCTTCAACTCTATCATTGAAATAGCGCTCCTCTAGAAATTGTACAATCGCAACTAGCCTTTACAAAACTTGATTAGAACGTTTAGTCGCAGATAAAATCTTCTCCTGGTGATTTTTTCAATGCCTTTTTTTTGCGTAGTCTTGCTCCAGCTTCACAGCAACTAGACATAACGCCTTAATCCACACGAGTAGGTACAATTTTTTTTCAATTCTATTTACTTGTCGAAACAACAACATATTAAATTTAAAAAAAAACACTGTAAAACATAAAACCAGCATCTTAAGCCTGTTCCATTCTGGACACAGGACGTGTTAGCGCATTTTCGTGTTATGTATCAGTACATATGTTAGCTTTCAGTAAACATTTGTAAATTTTGAAAATTTTTATAAATTTAATTGTGTAATGCATATATCTGAAAAAATATAAAAAAAACGGTACCCTGAGAAACACTGATGCCCAGCCCACATAGGGCATGACTAAAATAATCAAACCAAATTTATTTTACGGGGATAGATACTCTTGGGGGTCTCTAGGGCCCTTATTTTCGTATCGCTACGTATAATTGTAGAATGGGGCCATGAAAATGACATAATTATTAATATAGCTTATATAGTAAAAAAAACGCTACCCTAAGAAACACTGATATCAGAGGTCAGATCGCGAAATGGACTTTTGATGCAGGAATGGCAGACCAAGACCTACAAAAAAAAGTATATACATCATGGGTCTAGGACTTATGGTTGCTGAGATCTTGGGTAATGACGGACGGTGATGACAGACGGACAAAACGGGGACAATAGCGCATTCGACTTCTCGAAAATGCGCTAAAACAGAATTAAAGCGCTTAATTGTACATGATTATAAGTTATAATGGTTTAATTTAATGATTTACACCTGGATTTAGCGCGGGCCTATAAAAGAGCGGGGCCTATAAAAAAGCGGGGCCTACTGTGCCGCCTACGGCCGGCCCTAACTGCGAATGTTTAAAGATGCCATTTAACGAATTTAGTTTTAAGTTCTATTGTTTAAGAAACGAATTTTTTTTAATCAGAGTAAAGACTTCTGTATGGAAGATGAGGCGTGCCATAGAGTTTTGATTAGTTCGAGTCACATGACATACTAGCCAGTGGACCTGAACCGTTGATTTATGAGGAGTGAAAGGGGAGATAATAAATAGCTTTGTATTGGGGGTACAATGTCTTTTTCGAAAGTTGCTAATGCGAGATGTACAACGAGTCAAGAATGCTAATTTAAAAAGTCTTGTATGTCTCCAGTTTATACTGCAGGCTCTTTTACCCATGGTCCAAGGATGCTACATTAATGGTTCCATGGAAGTTAGTTGGGTCACTCTAGTTATCGTTAATAAATCACTGATGACAAGCCGCGTAGAGTATATAACGTCAAAGATTTTGCCGGTTGGAACAGAAGTAAAACAAAATAACTAAGACTGTAACTGAAGTTTGTAAGAGCGTGACTGTTTTTTTTTTATGTTTCAAGCTGTACCATTATCCTATTAAACATAATCGTCCAGCCTGGCGTTCAACCGTTAGACCATCACATCGTGCGGTTTATAGGATGTTTTATGGCAATAAAAGCCACCAGTCTGCACGGTAAAATATACGGCACCGCACAAAATGACAAGTACATCGCTAAAAATAGTCTTGGGACGAAGAGAGGTTTTACGTCACACGTTCGCAAAGTTAAACAGCGCGCGACATCGACAAACCGAGCAGGGTGGGGGAGTCAAGCAGACGATTCACATATGGTTCTATACAAAGTCGAGACTGAATCATTAGCAACACCGCTCTTTTTTTCACTTCACGTCTCGCTTTTTTTAAATACGTCATGTTGAACATAGTTATGCTAATTTTTTAAAATATAATTCTGATTGTTAACGCGTAAGTATAAATCGCCATATTCTACCCCAAATGCGTGCCTAATAGCCGGTCCGGGTACCGGGCGTGTTTACTAGTCTATCAATAAACGTAAAGTTTGACCCAGCAGAAAGTGAGCAGCGGACAAATAAAATATTTTCGGTATACTCCAGCCAATCAGGGGACGGGTGGTCGTGTGATGTAGAGCGCTCGACAGTTGACAGGCGAGTTGTGGGTTAGAACTCAGTGAGAGCGTCGGGATTTGTTCAGGTCCTGGTGTAAATTCCCCAAGTTCCCCCGAACTTTAAATGGGTACCCGACTTTAAGTTGGGGGAGTAAAGGCAGCTGGGCGTTGTGCTAACCACACAATCCCTTTATGTGTCGAGGTTACTGAAACAGATGAATGCTACAACTCAGCTACCCCAATGAGCTTAATGGATTTAAGGGAATTTTACTTGTACACTATTACAGCCATTTACACTCTTGCATTCTGAGATTAAATGAACAACAAAAAATAGTATTATGAAATCCCCGTTCTCCTTTTCCTTCATTTCCTAAAAACCACCTCGCTACGTTGTCATGGAAATGTTGTTGTCTATCTGTACATACGTATATTTGATTGTGAAGCATGGAAATCCATATCGACCAAAAAAAAAATTGAAATGGCATACTCCTGGCTATTTTATATTAATTTTGCATTTAAATTGTTTGTATTTAAATTGTTGGTATTTAAATTTTTGGTATTTAAATGCAAACTATTTTTAAATCAACTATTTATCATGTTTAGTTGACCCTTTATTTTCGTAACTGTTGGCACAAAGAACTGTATCACCTCGGTTTCTTTGAATGGGTGTGGCTTTTACTCATTCAAACTTAAATAGAAGGGGACTCAATTATCAGGGTTGCTAGTATCGAAGTATCTGTATCGGTCAATACAGTATCGGCGATACTTTTTTTAGTGTTGGTTGCTGTAATGCCTATCATTTTTGTATTAAGTATTGATTTGTGTATAAAAGTCGATATATTTTGAACAAAAAATTATCGATACTCGACACCAATACTTTTCTATTTGCAAATATTAGCTATTTACAGAAACACAATAGCGATTTTAATACGTTTTTTGAAGCGTTATCTACGTAAATTCAATCACTACTAGTAATCATAGCTTAAAGATAAGTTGGCTTCAATTAATACTGTCTGCCGATTACTGGACGTCCAGAATTAGAAGTTTAATTGTTGCATTGGTTAAACCTGAGTTACTTGAGAGAAAAGGCTGTTGCTTGGCTGTGCATACTTATGATTCAATTGCAAAAACACTAGAAGCAATCAACAGTGAATTTGAAATAAGTAACAAGTTTCTTTCACTGTAACATACAGCGGATCATTTTTTTTAAAAGCATTCCGCTGTTTTGAAAAGTTGAAATGATGAACTTAAGTGTAATTACGTTTTGGATCTAAATGAAGTTCAGAAGCAAGAGCATCAGGATGGTGAAGATTTGGATATGGAATTTGAACAAATTGATGATTTACTGAATCCACCATGTTACAATGGTGACGAATAGGAACGTGTTATTTACCAGCTACCGCCACGTATCTCGTTACTCCAGCTCCCGGTGACACTCGGTGGAATTCCACTTTACGATTCGGTTGCAAGAATACATTGTTTACTATCCAACCCAGAACTAGAAGTTAATCTAGATATGGTGTTTGATGACCTTAGAGACTTATTCCGAAGCAGAAAATATTCATAGCAGAATACATTGAAGTATTTGCTCCATTGTGTCGTGGATTAGACATTTTACAAGGAGAAAATAGTATTGGACTTGGCTGTTTGCTGCCAACACTAAGGTTAACTACATGAAAGATTGTGCGGCATAAACACACTCTCACAGTGTGTGAATCCTTTACCAGGGCTGTTACTGATTGAATTAATGTGCAATTCGATTATATAATTTTTGACCCAGAGGCAAACTTGCAGTTGTCAATCCAAAATTTATGACTGTTGAGGACCCCTTTGAGGGTATCCTGGCTTGTCGCTAAGAGTATGAGGGCTGACTCAACGGTGACTCGTATTTGTATTTGTGTTTCTACCACACACAGTCTAACCAACAATTAGACGTATAACAAGTGACGAATAATCAATTCCACAAGCGTGTGTACAACACCAAGATATATTTATTATACAAAGGCACCAGTCCGTAACAGGGATCTGGTGACTTATCATAAGCAAAGATAATTCAAACTTAAGCAAATAATCCAATATAAAATGAATGAGGGGAACAAGGACGTTATCACTAGTTAATTCTCTCTCTCTCTCTCTATCGCTCACCCAGAGCCACACAAGTCGACTGGTCGCTACCAAGACCCTCCGTCGAATGTCGAATCTATATTTCATTCTTCATATCCCTTTCTCCCACGTGACCCGTAGCCAATCAAATATAATATATGTTTCTTTCAAACTTTCAAATTAGGGGGTGAAGCCTAGATGAGGAGGGGGGGGAAAGTACGTCGTATAGACAAAGACCGAGCGGGTCGCTGTCCCTTTGAAGAAGCCGACCGGAGAATAGTAGTCCGGTGGTCAGAGAATTCCCCGTGAGGAATGTAACGTGTTTCTGTTACCTCCCTGCCTCGTACACCTTCCGCTGTCCACCTGGCTGATGACGCAATTACGGGGGTGGGGTAAAAAGGGGGGAAACTGGAGCACGGTAACGTATATTACTATACATGGTATAATATACACCTTAACGTTAGTAATATTATTAAGTTAGGGGTTGGAGTAAGGGGATGGTTTCGACAGATTAGTCACAACCTGTGACATCACACCCACCCCACTCGAAACCATAGGGGTGACGACACCGTAGTAGGTGAGGCCATCACATAACATAAGTAAAATTATCAAACAAACCAATGCCCAAAACGAACTGGAATAACATAAAAAGAAAACTTATCTTAGTAACCCGACCACAACATAATGGATAGGGCCAGTGGGTAAAAACATACATACTCAAATAACCCAAAAAAAAAAGAACAATTACAACGGCGTATAGCATGATGGTGCCAGCCTGATATAAGGTCTGGCCAAAACAAGTTGGTCCAGAGATAAATAAAAAGAAAATAGTGAACACTCTTTCTTCCGAAAGGTGGCACTTCAAACAAAATTAATTGTATCAGTAAGCCTACATGGCGTTACTGGATACGTAATAGGGTAAGCAAGATAGTCTCCCTTTGAGGGGATGACTTTACATCCATAGATACAACAGCGTTACAACATTAAACCTGAAATAGAGAGGAAACCATGCATAAATGAATATAATAAGTGACATAACCGCAGTCGCACGACATCACTCACTCTAGGCAAGCCATCCAATAACCTCTCTAAGAGTGGCCCTTTGTGAGTGAGCTCAAACCGACATGCAGCTGTCGACGAGGTTTGCTGGGCACCGACTCATCAGATCTGCCCCCACGCCCAACATGTCCCGTTTACATGGGGGGATATATAGCCTAGCTTTACTAGGGCCCGACTCCTCCCCATTGGGAAATTCTCCGTGGTTTATGCGTAGTTCCTGGTTTACACTCTCGGCTTTACCGTGCCTACTTCTACTCGTGGGTCGTGTTGGAAACAGTCTTTCAGGAGAAAGGGATCGTCTCCGAGGTGGCCCCTCTTCTGAGGTGATATGTTTGGTGGCCCTAGGGGGTGTCTAAAAATAGGTCTACTCTGACCGGGAAAAACCTGAGGAGTTATCCGCCCCGTTATATCGCCGTCTCTACTACAATCGTCCGTCCGTGATTAAATCACCGTCGGGGTCGTTGTCTGTCTACCTCGCTTGCTCCGTCTGTCACGCCATGAGCCCTTATGCCCTTCTACCTTCCCCCTAGCTTCACCCTTCAACTTAGGGCCCCATGGGTTCCCCGCTCTCCTGACTGGGCCCCTGGATTCTCCCTTAACATGATCAAACCACGACCCCCTGGTGCGTTTGGTTTGACCCCTAAACTTCCCCTTAGAGTCAATATGCCTGGGCCCCTTGACCTCATCGGCATGATGATGGTCCCTGTGGTCTAATGGATCAGACCAAGGGGCCTTGGCACCCTTTATGTTACCAATAATTAAATCCACTATTGGATTTGGGAGGACCATAGCCTCTAAAGGGCCCCGATAGTAGTCAGAGTCTACAGAGATGGTGGCTATTGGGGCCTCACTAACGGTGCCGTCAATACATCTGTATTGGGCCCAGCGACCCGTCATCGCTCCCTCTCCTACCAGGGACTCCTTCACGGCGACCCCTGAACAACCTGAGTCCCTTAGGACCTTAACATTGAGGCCATTTACGCGGCCCTCTATCACTGGGAGGTTTTTCTCCCCTGCTCCTACTTCCACTACTGCCCCCATAGGTATGGGCCCTACCCCTCTAGCAAGAGGCGCATTTCTCTGCAGCTTACATGAAACAGAGCGGTGCCCTGGGGCCCCGCACGTGTAGCACACCGACTTAGCATTAGTCGGGTGACTAAACACCCGGTTTCCGTTTACTGGGGCCCTCATCCTATCTTTAGGAGCCTCCCTCCTATCATCTACCTCACTTGTTGGGGCCCTTTCGGCCTCAACCGCTTCTCCTTCCCTGCTTGAGGAAGACTCGCGGCCCTTGCCGTGGCGAGCTTCCCTGTAATTCTCGGCCAGGGCGAGCATTTCGTCCCATGTCCCTGGCTTACGTTCCTTTAGGAACACCTGTAGCCCACTAGGGGCCCCGTCCATCAACCGTTCCCTGAGCAGGAGGTCCATTAGGCCATCAAAGGTCGGCTCCGTCCCACTGAGCTCAACCCACCTCGTCAGGAGGTCGGCTAGACGTGCACCAAGTAGGGGGTAGGTCTCCCCTCTTTCTAAATGGGCCCCCCTAAACTTACGTCTAAAGCTTTCCTCCGTATAGTTGTATGACTTTAGGAGGGCAGCTTTCAGTGAGTCAAAGTCATTTGACTCGTCAGCCGTCAAGCGGGTAGCAGTCGTCAGGGCCCGTTTCGTGAGTAGTGATGTCAAGCAGGGGGCCCACTCATGTCGTTCCCAACCCGCGGACAGAGCGTATCTTTCAAACCTACGGATGTAGGCGTCTATGTTGTCAGTCTCGTTAAGTTTGGGGAGTTTGGGTTTGGAGGATGTCGTTGACTGACTGCTTGGGGTTGGGCTTGCCGGCCCCACTTCCCTTTCTAACCGTGCTAGGGCCACCCTCTCCTCAGATCCTAATTTAGCTGCCTCCTGCTCGGCAGCTATTCTAGCTAACTTGAGCTCTCTATCGTGTTTAGCGCGTTCAATTTCTGCTTCCCTATCAAGCCTAGCTCGTTCAGATTCTGCTTCCCGTTCTAGCCTAGGTCGTTCAGTTTCTGCTTCTCTATCGAGCCTAGTTAGCTCAACCTCTTTATCATTTCTAACGCGTTCAGCCTCTCGTTCTAGCCTAGCCTCTTCCACCTCTCTATCGCGTTCGCATTTAGCCTGTTTTATGGCCGTATTAACATCGACCCCCAAGCCTATGAAGTACTGTACGTACTCCTCCATAGACTTCATGGTTGGGGACGTTAATACGAGCCTAAGATGAGTACCGGTTAACCCAGATAAAGCTCGCCGTGCAGCTTAACACACCGGCCAGAGCACTCACAAATGATCATAATCAAAAGAGAAGTGTATTAAAATGGCTTACCTTGACGCTTCTTCCCTCCTTTCAACAGAATACGAAATATCTTCCACCGTACACAATCTCACACACAATCATAAAGTCTAAAGTCTAAATGTTATTTATTCGCCGATAACCGTGCGGCCCTTTCTTTAACTGTCTTGTTGACTTCGTCTGTACTTTCAGTCGGACTACGTGAGTACGCGTGGTGATTACTGCTCCCGTTTCAAAACGGTCGAGTCCGGTATGACTCCTGAAGACTGGGTGAGTCGGTATGACTCCTGAAGACTGGGTGAGTCCGGTATGACTCCTGAAGACTGGGTGAGTCCGGTATGGCTCCTGAAGACTGGGTGAGTTCGGTATGACTCCTGAAGGCTGGGTGAGTCCGGTATGACTCCTGAAGACTGGGTGAGTCGGTATGACTCCTGAAGACTGGGTGAGTCCGGTATGACTCCTGAAGACTGGGTGAGTCCGGTATGGCTCCTGAAGACTGGGTGAGTTCGGTATGACTCCTGAAGGCTGGGTGAGTCCGGTATGACTCCTGAAGACTGGGTGAGTCCGGTATGACTCCTGAAGACTGGGTGAGTCCGGTATGACTCCTGAAGGCTGGGTGAGTCCGGTATGACTCCTGAAGACTGGGTGAGTCCGGTATGACTCCTGAAGGCTGGGTCAGTCCGGTATGACTCCTGAAGACTGGGTGAGTCCGGTATGACTCCTGAAGACTGGGTGAGTCCGGTATAACTCCTGAAGACTGGGTCAGTCCGGTATGACTCCTGAAGACTGGGTGAGTCCGGTATGACTCCTGAAGACTTATGGCAGATATTGAGCCCCCCGAGTCTATGTTGAATCAGCTTTCGGCCCCGCCTGGTTATTGCAGAATGCTACTTCAGGTGAAGGTTCGATCCCGAAACGAGCCTCTCAGATGTTGAGGCCCCCTTTGAGGGTATCCTGGCTTGTCGCTAAGAGTATGAGGGCTGACTCAACGGTGACTCGTATTTGTATTTGTGTTTCTACCACACACAGTCTCACCAACAATTAGACGTATAACAAGTGACGAATAATCAATTCCACAAGCGTGTGTACAACACCAAGATATATTTATTATACAAAGGCACCAGTCCGTAACAGGGATCTGGTGACTTATCATAAGCAAAGATAATTCAAACTTAAGCAAATAATCCAATATAAAATGAATGAGGGGAACAAGGACGTTATCACTAGTTAATTCTCTCTCTCTCTCTCTCTATCGCTCACCCAGAGCCACACAAGTCGACTGGTCGCTACCAAGACCCTCCGTCGAATGTCGAATCTATATTTCATTCTTCATATCCCTTTCTCCCACGTGACCCGTAGCCAATCAAATATAATATATGTTTCTTTCAAACTTTCAAATTAGGGGGTGAAGCCTAGATGAGGAGGGGGGGGGGAAGTACGTCGTATAGACAAAGACCGTAGTAACTGGACATCGAGCGGGTCGCTGTCCCTTTGAAGAAGCCGACCGGAGAATAGTAGTCCGGTGGTCAGAGAATTCCCCGTGAGGAATGTAACGTGTTTCTGTTACCTCCCTGCCTCGTACACCTTCCGCTGTCCACCTGGCTGATGACGCAATTACGGGGGTGGGGTAAAAAGGGGGGAAACTGGAGCACGGGAACGTATATTACTATACATGGTATAATATACACCTTAACGTTAGTAATATTATTAAGTTAGGGGTTGGAGTAAGGGGATGGTTTCGACAGATTAGTCACAACCTGTGACAATGTATTGGTATTAGCGATAATCATTTCATGAAGTGTTGGTATTGACGATACAATTTAATAGTGTTGTTAACAACCCTGTCAATTATTCAAATTGTTATGGGGAGCAAATTAAACATTCTTAACATGTAATAATTCTTTCGAATTATTCATTCCTTTCAATTAGTCCTTCTAGCGAATTAGTCATTCTTTCGAATTAGTCATTACTTCAATTTAGTCATTCATTCCAATTAATCATTCTTTCCAATTAGTCATTCTTTCCAATTAGTCATTACTTCCAATTAGTCATTGTTTCCTATTAGTCATTCTTTCCAATTAGTCATTTTTTTCGAATTAGTCATTACTCCCAATTAGTATTTCTTTCGTATTAGTCATTCTTTCCAATTAGTCATTACTTCCAATTAGTCATTCTTTCCGATTAGTCATTCTTTTGAATTTGTCATTCTTTCGAATTAGTCATTTCTCCCAATTTGTCATTCTTTCGAATTAGTCATTTTTTTCAATTAGTCATTCTTTTCAATTAGCCATTTTCTCTAATTAGTCATTCTTTCCAATTAGTCATTCCTTCCAATTAGTCATCCTTTTCAAATTAGTCATCCTTTCCAATTAGTCATTCCTTTTCGAATTAGTCATTCCTTCCAATTAGTCATCCTTCCAATTAGTCATTCTTTCCAATTAGTCATTTCGTCATATTAGTCATTCTTTTGAACTTATCATTCTTTCGAATTAGTCATTACTTCCAATTAGTCATTCTTTCGAATTAGTCATTCTTTCCAATTAGTAATTCTCTTCAATTCGTCATTTTTTCCAATTAGTCATAATTTTCAATTAGTCATCCTTTCCAATTAGTCATTCTTTTGAATTAGTCACTCCTTACAATTAGTCATCTTTTCCAACTAGTCATTTTTTCCAATTGTCATTCCTTCCAATTAGTCATCCTTTCCAATTAATCATTTCTTTTCGAATTAGTCATTCTTTCGTCGAGAATTCATTGTAAACAGCTTTTAAAAATGAACAAAATAATTTTAATAAATGTGACTAAAAATGTATTTTTTATCCCTCACTCTAATATCGTTTTCAAACAATTGTGATTATGTTGTCATTCACTGTGATTATGTTGTCATTCCCTGTGATTATGTTGTCATTCACTGTGATTATGTTGTCATTCACTGACTTTATTGAACATTGTTTAATAAAATGTTTTAAAGAATTTTGTAGGACATGCGTATTAAATAATACTTGAATGCTTTCGTGAGTAACGTATGTATGTACTGCTTAAATTATAATATGGGATTTTTTTTTTTTTCAGATAGATCTTTTTATACACACGCTCGGTCGGTCGGTCTACCGCCCGTACGTACGCCAGGCTAGACGATTATGAATTATAAGTAAAAGTAAGTAAACAAATGTTTAAATGATTGTGGTGCACCTTGATTTTCCGCGCACTGACGGATGTTACAGTTAATTATATTACAAGTACTACTTTAAATAAACAAATGTTACAAGCGCACACACAAAAAAATCATTTCCATTCCTTTTTTCTTTGTTTTTTTTTTTTTATCCATCCCACGTCTACTTTTCAGTACATTTTAATTATAGCCTTTTTATTTTTGTTTTATAATTTTTAGTGTCATAAGTATTTTACCTGTTTTTATTTTTAATAAATTAGTATTTATTATAAAATAAAGTGGTGTAACTAGTATAAAATGAAAGACTTAAAAACCTCTTATTTGGAATTTTTAGAAGCTTTATTTTCTTAAAATAATTTAAGAATAGATATATTACCAACAGCCCTTAAAAAATATACCCCCCCCCCATTTCCATTCTCGGTCGGCATTTGGACGAGCAGGGGCTTGATACCTCAAAAATCGAACTTTCATTTGTATAAAATTTCTTTCATTCAAAATCGTTCAATTAAAATCTTTTTTCTCCTTTATATTTGATATAATATGAAAAAAATTGTATTGATATACAATATCATTAATGTAATTGTTTGTTTAATATTAGATATATTCCTTTTTTTTTATTTATAAGCTAATCTTAATATAAGCGTTTTAAAAACAAATAGAATGGTTTCAAAAAGTGTTGCATGTTTTCGAGTATCGCAATTTATTTAACTGCTGAACTCTATAAGTTTTACGCCATGGAAGACGAAAATTCTCGTAGTCATGTTGGAGGGACCCAAGTAAGAGGTGTTGCAGCAGAAGAAGTTGCTGAAGTAGATGAAAAACCGCGGGTAGATGTTGACCACGGTGATATCAATCTCTTTACCAGCTGTAAAGTTTGCTTGTGACTTACAGCACGGCCTTATTGCCATCCCTGTGGCAGAAACATCGACGGCGTTGGAATAGTCCACACTGATCCTTAGTGGTATTGTGTAGTTTGCCACGTTGCTTAAAACTTCTATCACCGTCCAGTTGGTGGTGTTTGTTGGCAGAAGCGTACCTAGAATTTTCATCTGTAATAAAATCAAAATCTATTTGAAGAGTGCATTGCGTAGCTTTAAATCACGGGATATTACATAAAAACGAAAAAAAAAGAAGAAATTATAAAAACGGACAATGGTGTGAAATGATGAGGAGATAACAACCCATTGTTACTTTTTTAATATAATGACTAAAAAAATGACTAAAATAATGACTAAAATAATGATTAAAATAATGAATAAAATAATGAATAAAATAATGACTAAAATGACTAAAATAATGACCAAAATAATGACTAAATTAATTAATTAATTCTAAAAATCATTTAAAAATCAAAAGGAATTTGTTTTTCTTAAACTTTTGTGCTTCTGGTTCCCACATAACATAATGCAAAATAACTTTAAAATGTACACTAACATAGAGAGCATAGCTTTATAAAAAAAGAATATCCTCTGTACGTAACGCTCAATACAACTTCCTTCTTTGTGATAAATTTGTGGCATACTTAAACGCTTTGTTATTTATGATAGAATACCTTTCAAAACACCATTAGATGCTTCAGAAAAAAGAACCCAACTAGATACAGCTATTCTACATCGAATTCTCGTCTCTTAAAGAAATACGAGCATCTTAAAATTCAAATCGAAGTTTATTCCAAACTGACCTATTTATTTTCAAGTTTTAAAGATAGACCAAGATGAAGCAAGGATAGTCGACAGTGTATTGTTGAAAAGGTATTTATTTAGAGAGTACTCAATGCCGCAAAGATTTGGAATTAGCTGATAGAAGTTTAAGGATTTATTCCATTTGAATATTACTAGACATCCCGCGGCGTAGCATACGCCGCCCTATCGATCATTATAATTACTGTAATTATTTTAAAAATAAGCAATCGAACAAAAGAACATGCTGACATCTTGGGAGAAAATAAATGGTATGCAAAGTTGAACTTTGACCTATTATGTGCAGACTTAACGGTCACTATCTGGTACATTCCAGCAAATTTTTTTCTATTTTATTGTTTATAGATTTTTAGTAAATTCTTTGGATGCCTTGATTTTTGATGACCTGCCAGATTTAATTTTCTATTTATTGGTTAGATATATTTTAATGGCTTTTTTTAAGATCAGGATTTTTTTTCTTTGAATTGTATTTTTTTCATTCAGTTTCTAACAAACATATTTCGGGGGGGGGGGTAATGTGCATTACTTTTTATTTTTGGTGATTCCCTTTGTGTCTGCCTCAATCCACTTCTTCCCCTAGCCCTGTTATTTGGATGTAACATTTTTTTTCATTCAGGTCATGCCAGTCTCCATATTATTTTTTTAGACTTGCTCAACACAGCTTAAAAATTACAATAATGTAATCAGTTATACTTGCAGATATATTTCTTTTTTATGTTTGATATATGTACACAGTCTTCAATGTAATAACCTTTCATGAAATTTTATTCAATTTTATTGTGACAACTTTACGACATTTTTTGCAAGATGTGGGGGGGGGGGGCAAATGCTCCCCTTGCCCTCCACCCAGAATACGCCCATGGCCATGTGACGGTATTTAGGTAAAGACAAAAACAATGGCCACAGTTTTCTCTCTCGCTTTTTCGTCACTTTCGTTTCTTCTGTTCTACGTCATCGCGTTCAATAATAATATTTATGGTGCGCTCAATCAAGGAGTTATAATATGGTGCGCTCTATGAGGGAGTTACAAAAATATTAATATATCAATGCCTACGATTGGTATACAAAACATTAATGATCTAAATGCTTTGACGTATACGGGAATTTCATAAACGCGAAATATCTATATATAGTCTTGCAGGCCGCCATTGTCCCGCAAGGTTGGGTGAAGAGGAGAATTATATATATAGAAATGCCACTAATTTTGTAGCTTATGTTTTGTCTTATGTGAAGATATGACGTAAGTTTATATTATTATTAATATTTCTATATATGATTTTATAACTTTTCTGTTTTAGTATTTTGTTTTCTATATGTCCCCGTTGTTTCGGTTGTTTGTATTAGTATTATCATAATTAGATGTCAATGAAGATCTGTATTAGATTATTTCATACTGTTTTTAAATGATTGTAGAGATTTCGTCTATGCATTGTATAAAGGCATGTAAATATTTATGTAAGTATTAATGTAGTCAATTTTTTTTTTACTTATAGTTATATTATCTATATACATAATCGGCTAACATAGACGGTGGTTCGACCGACAGACCTACACACCGTGCGGTGTAAAGTATGCTTAAGGCAATAAAAGCCACATGCCTGTGCTTACAAATACACGGCACCGTACGAGTTGAAAGCTTACATCGCTTAAAAAAAGTCTGAAATCTAAGTACACCAGCGCGTGTCATCGACCGTCTCTATAAAAATAGTCTGGGGAATTCCAAATTTATAGAAACTGAAAAGAGACAATGCATGTTAAATGAGGGTATGTTTGGTGCGCATTTTGTTCATCAAATGACTCTTTCTTGAATAAAAATGAAATGCTGGGGAATTCTAAACACAACAAGGATTTCTTATTAATGAATCAAGATTTTAAAATGATATTGAGTAGTGTGCGCAAATTATGTTTAATAGTCGGGGGTTGTTTTTGTTAAGGTTCTATACCCATAATAAGGATTATTTTCTTTGGGATGAATTATATAAAAAGCTATTTTTTGTCTATAGACTGATTGTTAACGCACTCAAATATATATTACCGAGTTGGTTGGGATAGGTGTGGCAATAAACCAAATGGTTGCGGAAAGGAAGGAGGGGAGTCAAGCAGACGATTCAAGATGCAACACCACTAATTTTTTAACCTCACGTCTCTCTTTTTTAAAAATATGTCATGTTAAACATGATAAATTCTAAAATTATAAAAACAAGCAATTAAGCCTGTTCCATTCTGGACACAGGACGTGTTAGCGCATTTTCGTGTTATGTATCAGTACGTTTGTTAGCTTTCAGTAAATATTTGTAAATTTTGGAAATGTTTATAAATTCAATTGTGTAATGCATATGTCTGTAAAAAAAATATTATAAAGACGTTTCTTTATATTTGAAAAAAAATTATTTTCTCTTAAATCTAACTACAAGTGGTTTGTGCTTACTGAAATAGGACTCATAATTGAAAACATTCGAAATTGTAGTCATTTAATTGTCCGAAAACTACGTCGATTGTTGCATAGCTCTGATACTTTCAATTAAACTCAGAACACAAGCTTACTATTTCATTTGATGAGTTTCTTAATAAATCTTGGTTAAACTACGTGCTGCAGTATTTCGCACCAAATGAATGGGTTATTGAACGTACAAGGTGTATATATAATATATAAGCCCTTTAGGAGCCCTGAAGCCCGGCCCTCAGAGGTCCTATCGCGAAATGGACTTTTGATGTACACTTGGCAGGCCAAGACCTACAAAATGATATATACATCATGGGTCTTGGATTTATGGTTGTTGAGATATAGGCGCTCTTTATTAATATAGCTTATATAGCAAAAAACGGTACTAAGCCCCCTTTTACGGCCCTCAGAGGTCAGATCGCGAAATGGAAAAAGGCATTTCTTGGCAGGCCAAGACCTACAAAATGATATATACATCATGGGTCTAGTACTTATGGTTGTTGAGATCTAGGGTGATGACAGACAGACAAAACGGGAACAAATTACTGTTGGAATGGGGTGTAGGGTTAGAAAAGGAGTGTTTAACGGGGGGGGGGAGGTAGTGAAATGTGTTACGTGGTATTGTTAACATGGTGAACATGCAGTTATACTAAATGCCCCTTTTTGTAATTTTGTACCTTGAGACCCACTGCGAGTCGGGCATGTCTTGAGTGGAAGGGGGGTTGCGCGCGGGGGAGGGAAGGAAGGATGGATGTGGGGCTAAGTGAAAGAGAATTGATACATTACTAAAAACAAGCAATTTAAGTCTTTTCCGTTTCGGACAAAGGACATTGTAGAGCATTTTCGGTTACGCCGAACGAAATCCGTATTTTTTTTCCAGGTGACAGCCATAGATTTTGCTGAATTTTGATAAATAGAGAAGGAAGTAATCATGTTGAATAACTATTACAAAAATAAATAATGATTACGCCCCTTTGATTAGCTTTTATTATTTATATTTAAAATATAAGCAAAAACGGTACTTAAAACGCCCCCTTTTACGGCCCTCAGAGGTCAGATCGCAAAATGAACTTTTGATGTACACTTGGCAGGCACAGACCTACAAAATGATATATAAAGCATGGGTCTAGGACTTATGGTTGCTGAGATATAGGGCGCTCCTTTATTAATATAGCTTATATAGTAAAAAACGGTACTTAAAACGCCCCCTTTTTCGGACCTCAGAGGTCGGATCGCGAAATGGAGAAAAGTCATTTCTCGGCAGGCCAAGACCTACAAAATGATATATACATCATGGGTCTAGGACTTATGGTTGTTGAGATCTAGGGTGATGACGGACAGACAGACAGACAGACAGACAAAACGGGGACAATAGAGCATATTTTTTCGAAAATGCTCTAAAAAAGAACTATTGAGAAAGAGGCCTTTAAAATATTATGAATGAATTAAGATTAGTCAATGATATGGTGTTGTGAGCACATCACCATTTTCAACTCCAACTGCGTGCCAAATAGCCGGTCCGGGTACCGGGCCTGTTCAGCTAGTGTATTTATATATGATAATATAACACTCTCAAATAAAGATGGAATACATGACACAAACATTTTTCATCACTGTATCTTTAGCAATAAATGGTTTACAACTCACTTTAAAAAAAAAAAAAAAGAAATACAATGACTGTTATAACAGTTTTTCTGGAATAAGTTGTAAGCGTAATGGGTTAGTGTACTATGTGACGAATGAAAATTTGATAGTTTATATAAGTTAGGTAGCGTGAATAAATAACACATTTGTGCCCCCCCCCATAACTTTAATGGGGTCGTATACAAATTGGAAATACTTCAAGTGGCACTTAGGTTTTCCGCACAACTCTTATAGTATAGTCATACACTAATTAAGTGATTTTGCCAAATAAAATTTTACAAAGACGTAAATATCTGTGTCTATGAATTTAAATACTGATATTGTTTACCTTTTGTGTCATCCAATTTTGTTGTATTTCAATTTTGCCATATTCAGACCCTGGAGAAACCTCTCCAAGACAATGTTCCTAAAGTCATCACGTCTAACGTAATTGTTATTGCTTACACTGGTAAACATTGACTTCATTGCCAGTGATATTTGAATCATTTTATACAAAGTCAACTATGCTGATTTAGAATATATAAATGTTTTTGCTAGATTGTCTCTATTTTATGAGATAATTAAAATTAATTGAGTGCACCGTATTTGAAACTTGTCAAGAATTGCATGAAGTATAATAGTATACTAACAAATAGTAGTGAAACTCTTGGTAGTCATGCAGAACATTGTTCAAAAATATGTGTAATAGTGTTACAGAAGAAAATATTTTCATTTGAAAAACTAATTATGCCTAATTAATTAATTGATATGTTAATTGTCTATGGTAATGCATTAGCAAATCGCTGTTTGTTCGACTTCCATTTGTGTGTGTCGTTGGGGCAATCGCACTGGAGGCCCCAACAGTAGTCAGCCATTATATGTATGTCCCATCTTCCTTGATATCTCTCCTCCATCACCCTCATATCATGATAGAACCTCTCGCCTTCTTCCTCACTGAAGTCCCCAAGGTTATCTGGAAATTTGTCTAAATGACTGTGCAGTTAATGTACCTTGATGCTCATATTTGCTCCAATGTTTCTGAAGTTAGCGAGTATATCTTGCACCAGTTCTTTGTAATTCTCTGCTCTGTTATTACCTTAGAAGTTCCTGACAACTGAAACAAAACTGTTCAATGAAGAAGCTTCAAGGTGATCCATGAAATTAGTAAAATTTCGATCATTGATGAGTTTTTTTAAAATCTGAGGACCGTCAAAAATCCCAGCTTTTAGCTTCTCCATGCTCAATCCGGGGAATGATCTGCAAATATACTTGAAGCATATGCCGGATTTGTCCAAAACCTTAACAAATTGTTTCATTAAACCTAATTTGTTATGAAGCGGTGGGAGAAAGATCGTATTTTTTGTCAACCAGTGGCTTGTTGATGATATTTTCATAACCTACAGTCATGTTTTCTCTTGCAGGCCATGTCACTCTTGTCCAATGATCTTGCCTTGCCCTGCTATCCCAAAGGCACAAGAAGTATGGGTATTTTGTGTATCCTGACTGCTGCCCAAGCAAGAAGTTTACCACTTTTAGATCAACACAAATTGACCACTGATGCTCATAATAACGGAATTTTTGCAATACTGTTTTGATATTCTCATACTCTTCTTTAAGTTTTGTTGAGTGTGCAATGGGAAGAGATGCATAACAGTTACCATTGTATAACAGAACACATTTCAAGCTTCTGATGGAACGGTATATAGTCTTGTAGTCCCATTTGGAGCAGAAGTCCAGGGATGTCATTACAGTGAACAAGATCTTCCTCTTGGCTGAAATATGGAAGAAAAAACTCTTCTCTTTTCCGATAAGATGTTATTTTAACTTCTGTTTTGAGAAAATTTCTTTCACTGAGCCTGGACGCTAAAAGCTCAGATGCTTGCTTAGACAGATTTAGGTCTCGTATCAGGTCATTGAGTTCTTCTTGGCTGATTGGTTGAGGTGTTGAAGAACTTCATAATCGCTTCCACTTTTCACCTGCCAAAAACTCAAGATCTTGCCCCTCGTCGGAGTCTGATGGTAAAAGCTCTAAAAATCCAGTAAACACTGGTATATGAACTTCACTGCTATGTGGAATTGGTCTCCTTACAGGTTCAAGATCAGGATAATCCCACTTGTGGCGATTGAAGTCTTTAACATTCACAATACCAAAATGGTCTTTCTGCTCTCTCCATAACAATGGTACACCGAAAATTAGACTTTTCTTTTCACCATTTGTCCACTGCCGTAGGCTCTCCACACAGTTTTTGCAGACCTTATGGGGAGCCCAAGACTTGTCTTGGTCTCCCAGCTAGACACCGAAATAAGCCAAATATGCCTGCTTCACAAATTCAGTTATATTTCTTCTTTGCTTTTCAATCATATATTCTCCACAGATGTAACAGAATACATTCGGATTATTTTTGCAGCATCTTCGTGATGAACTCATGATGTCTTTAGAAAGCAACTATAAAAGAGAAGAAAGTAAACGAAGTTATAACTTGGTATAGATAAATTAAACTGTAAGTAATGTAATAAAATCAATCTACGAATTAAAACTATACAATGTGACGTAGTACACAAAATTTACTCACCAATTACAGCGATATAGAGAGAGACAAATATTCTACAAACTTCTACAGCGACCGCGCACTGGTTAATCGATCTCAACTTCGTGGTGATGCCATAACGCCATGACGTCATCTACATATATAATCTCTGAAGTTCGTAACAAAATAAAATATTTCCAACCGCCGTCATGCTTCAGAAATGGCGCTGTAAAACTTCAGATATAATTTTTTTCAATAAGACATAACAGACATCAAACTTATTGCATTTGTTTACACAAAGGGTACAATCATATTTTCAAGGGTGTCCAATATCTAAGAAACTAGAGCCAATTCAGCAAAAGCAGTGGCAGTTTTAAAATCAGCAGCTCAGCACCCATGAATTGCTATAAATTCATTCAAACATTCTTGGCAATTCGCAAAATTATTTTTTGTTGGGCTGTGTTATTTATAATTTTATCAGTAAAATAGATGTTTTCTTTTGTCAACTTAAGAATTTTTAATAATGTATTTCGATAAAATTGAGCAAGACATATCCTTATTGGAAACTGAACGGTAAAATGCTGCACCTTTAGAAACGTAAGTGTTGCATCTATTGAATTGTAAATCTTGCATCTAATTAACGGTAAAAGTTACATCTACTCAATTGTAAGGGTTGCACCTATTGAATGGTAGGTTCTGCATCTATTGAGTGATAAGTGTTGCATCTATTGAACGGCTAGTGCTTCAATGATTGAACGGTACGTTTTGCAACTATTGAACATCAGGTGTTGCATATATTCAATTGTAAGTGTTGCACCTATTGAGTGGTAAGGGTTGCATCTATTCAACGGTAAGTTTTGCACCTATTGAGTGATAAGTGTCGCACCTATTGAGTGGTAAGTGTTGCACCTATTGAGTGGTAAGTGTTGCACTATTGATATGTGAGTGTTGCACCTATTGAGTGGTAAGTGTAGCACCTATTGAGTGGTAAGTGTTGCACCTATTGAACGTTAAAAGTTGCATCTATTCAACAGTAGGTGCTGCATCTAAAGTGTCAATATTCAATTTAAATATCTCACGTAGCTTATACATACATTTCCGGTAAATTGACAAAACAAAACATTTTACACTAGTGAATAGGTTCCACAGAAGCGTAAAGTAAATTGAACATAAAGAAATATTTTTTTATATAACAATATATAAAATTCTTAATTTATAGTTAAATATCATTATGAATGAATGGTTGTAAATAGTGAACCTATTATTTACCAACATCGCTAACATTTTAACATTTATTTATTTAACCGTTTCACTGACAATGATAATAATGTTAAAATAAATATGTTTATTATCTATTCAATCTACTTAATTTTTAATTTCTTCATTGTGTAACGCTGTAATGTTGAAGTAAGGTAAAAATTTATTTTGTCTTTATTGTTTATTAAATCAGATGCTGCGTCATAAAATGATCGTCCACACCCACACTTTCTTTAATACTTTAAGAAATCACAAGCCGAAATCCAACTCCCGCCCTATATTGAACTCAACACAAAACTAAACATACCAATATTCTCTGATCCACCACAATGGAAACTGAACCGGATCCAAATTTAAACAAAGACGTTGTTCTGAGCCAATACATTTCTGCGTCGTTACTGGCAGCAGTTATGTTACCTTGACGACATGTCATGCACATTTTACTCTCAGCGTCGTAAGAAAAAGCCACACAGTCCACGGCTAAAGCGCAAGCTGATGAGCAGGGCAGTTTAGCGACTTCCTTGTAAATGTCGCACCCGTTAGGTTGAATTCTGTAACGTCTGAACTGTTTATTAATCTGTGCGGTCGAAGTAAAACTTATCACAAGTACAAGTGTGAGTACTGTACCAAGAATCATTTTCTCACGTCTTGTTTACTGCATATAACTACGCAAGGAAATATTCAAGTTAATTCAATGTTGAGCCGCTTTTATAATAAATAAGAAAGACGTGGAAATGCAAATCTTTTTTTTTTAAGTAACGACAGTTGTTAAGCTTTGTGATTAAACTTAAGCATTGCCAGCGAGTTACATTATTCCATAAAGGAGTGTTCTTTCATTTGTTTTACCAATATCGACAATTTTTATGTGCAACGCTCATTATATATAAATCGATTATTTTATTGTATTTATTATTACATCAGAGTTTAGCTTCTGTTCTCACTTTAAATTCCTTACACAGTTATCGACAGCTACCATTCATTCAACACCTATGAGTTAGCTACAGCTACCATTTACTCTACAGCAATGAGTTATCTACAGCTACCATTTACTCCACAGCAATGAGTTATCTACAGCTACCATTCACTATACATTCTTCAGCTATGATTGATCCTACTAACGCAGCTGTTATTCATATCTCTATACTTATAAGAGGCATTTGCTGTCTGTCTGTCTGTCTGTCTGTTCCCTTAAAACTCAAGATCCAGACAACCAAATAACGTGAAATTTGTTACACATACACATAATTACATGGGGAAGGTTATAGGGCAGGTTTTGTTTCATCTCGATGGGTAGTTTAATTGTAATTCATTTTTTTTATTTTAGTATTTTACTATATTAAAGTAATCTCGACGGCGCCATAAATAAAATTCCTGTGACGTCATTTCCCCATGATCGAATAGAACTTGCGGGCTGGTACTGTATCGAGTCTTTGTGCTGCGAAGAATTGTTGTTGTTTTTTCATGCTCCCTGATATGTACAGTTTGAGGAAGGTAAAGAAAGGAATGAAGAAGGATTTTAGAAGAAGTGTGAAGCCATAATAATAAGTATATATATATATATATAGAGAGAGAGAGAGGGAGGGAGGGAGGGAGAGAGGAAAGGAGGGTAGGAGGGAGGGAGGGGGAGAGAGGGAGGGAGGGGGTGGACAGGGGGGAGAGAAGGAGGGGGAGAGAGGGAGATGGGAGAGGGAGCAGGGGGGAGAGGGAGACAGAAAAGAAGGGGAGGGAGGGAGAGAGAGGGTGGGAGAGGGAGAGAAAGAAAGAGTGAGGGAGCAAGGATGGGGAGAGAGAGGGAATGAGTGAGGGATGAAGGGGGAGACAGAGATGGGAGAGAGGGAGGGAGAGGGGGGAAGGAGGGAGAAAGGGAGAGAGGGAAAGTGAGAGAGGGGGAGGGAGGGAGGCAGAGAGAGAGGTAGGGAGAGAGAGAGGGTAGGGAGAAAACAGAAGGTAAACAGAAAACCTTATTTTAAACCCGGGCAAAGCCGGGTACTTGCAACTAGTTAATACTATAAGATTCATCCGACGGCTTGAAGTTGTTCTACAGAAACGATTCACGCTACAAGCTGGCATTCATCTAACTTCCACAGTATCCTAAAATTGTTATGGATAATACAGATTTGATTCATCTCACAGCTGATTCACAGTACAGGTAGATTTCATCTTCAAATAAGGTGTGTCTTAAAACCATGTGACAAAATGAACTAGTCTTATTAGTCAAAATATTTTTCATTTCGCGTAGTTAAAATTAAATTAGATTCCTCAAAACTTCTTACTTTATGTGTTTGTTGAACATGAAATATATGGGAGTCTTTACTTCTATTTATATTTTTTTGAAGTTGTTTTTATTTCCGAAATATTTGCTATTATTTTTAAAGAGTTTTTTTTAGAGCATTTTCGAAAAAAAAATGCTCTATTGTCCCCGTTTTGTCTGTCTGTTTGTCCGTCATCACCCTAGATCTCAAAAACCATAAGTCCTAGACCCATGATGTATATATCATTTTGTAGGTCTTGGCCTGCCATGTGTACATCAAAAGCTCATTTTGCAATCTGACCTCTCAGGGCCGGGATTCAGGGTTTCTTAGGGACTTATATATGGCTTATATTTTATATATAGATTATAAACTAATCAAAGGGGTGTAATCATTATTTATTTTTGTAACAGTTATTAAACATGACTAACTTCCCTCTCTATTTATACACGAAAATGCTTTAAACGCCCTGTTTTTACAGGCTTAATTTTTTCTTGTTTTAATTAATTGAAATTTCTGGTATAAATTCCAGGAAGATATGATGCTATTAATATTAATAAGAACATTTATTGTTTTGTCGATTTAATGAAAATGAGTAACCCGCTAATTTTGTCATCGCTCCCTCCTTTAACTCTAAACCTGTCATAAGAATTATTTGTCAATTTGTTATATAAATAGAATAGCTAAACATGTAAAGTTGTATTCAGGGGCGTAGAGCGCCAGCTATCACATGCATGGTGCCCCGTGACATACATGGTGCCCCGTGACATACATGGTGCCCCGTCACTTGCACAGTGCCCCGTCACATACATGGTGCCCCGTCACATACATGGTGCCCCGTCACTTACATGGTGCCCAGTTACATAATGGTAAAGTTTGGGGGGGGGGTGACAAAACTTACAGGACACTAAACAGCAATGTATTGGGGAGAGAGAGAGAAAAAAACAGTTTCAGAATGAGAGAGAAAAAAAAAGACAGAGAGAGAGAGAGAGAGAGAGAGAGAGAGAGAGAGAGAGAGAGAGAGAGAGAGAGAGAGAGAGGGTGGAAGCTATATCATCTTAACAAACGTCCTCGATAGATGAAAGTTTTGTTATGCTTCATAGCAATCTAATTGCTGACAAAAAACAGCAATTGTTTTACAACTAACGTGAATTAACCAGTTATTGTACAGAATTACAAAGAGAACATTTACGGGAGAAAACCCAAACAACAATATCGCTACTTGTTACAAGTGGAGATTTTATGAATATTCAGACAACCATGAATTAATCTATATTAGAACAAACGAAAGAAAAAAAAAACGTTTACATTATATCACAAAATTAAAACAGTAAATGGAAAGGGATTAAACAATACAGATAAATCAACCTAAAGTATCAATTGAAATAAAAAAATATATCATCATAAGAGATGTTTTTTTTTTAATTTTTAACAAAACGCCTCTATAGAACATTGTCTGACAAACTTAAGCCAGTACAAGTCTCGTTCGAATATTAGAATTGGATACATTTAGTGCAGTGTGTTTTCATATCATTGTCTGACAAACTTAAGCCAGTACAAGTCTCGTTTGAATAGAATAATGCAGGTTAGTATAAAACATTTAGATTTTTTGCTATCCTCTCCACTATTTCCATTTGTTCAATCAAGACGATACTTAGTTTATAGAGCGTGTTACTGCTGCAAATTTAACAATCATATTTAGATTAGTTCAGCTACTAATCGTCTTGCGGTTTAAACATTTAACCCGACTCAAAACGATGAAATTCGAGAGAATTATCGTTATCGTGGTTGTACAAATTTTAACGTCCGCAACGGCAATTCAGAAACCGTTCAGACGTTACAAACTGCAGCCAAACGGATGTGACAGTTACAAGGAAACAGCGAGACTACGATGTGCATTCTCCTGCTCATCTTCGTCAGACTGTGCGGCCTATTCCTACGACGCCTTGAGCCAGATGTGCGAGATATGTAGTCAGAGAAACGTCACGACTGTTGGCACCAACAAAGAAATGTTTTGGCAAAGACATGTTATGCTGTTTAATGTCGTCAAATCTTCTGTTAAAGTTCCAGGAAATGGGAACTTGCTGGTAGGTTTCATTTACACTGGATATTTATGTATTTATGTCATGATAGTTGGATAGAGTAAAACTATATAAATATATATATATATATATATATATATATATATATATATATATAGATAGATAGATAGATAGATAGATAGATAGATAGATAGATAGATAGATTGATTGATTGATAGATAGGGTGTTTATCTCATGCACAGTTCATTCTGCAGAAAAAGAAAATTAGTTAACAATTTCTTTTAAGAAGCCTGAAAGAAGGTTTAGGGTGTCGGTGTAAAACCTTTGTTCAGCTCTCTGTGTCAACAAAAAAGAAATATTTACTTGAGAAAAAAAAACGTACTTAAAACATGTTCATAGATTTTTTTAGCAAACTATTTTAGATCGTTTTGTTGGAATTATAATTTCTAATAGATCTTTAAGCAGTAAAATTAAATTAGTCAAAGAATTAAACCATTTTTTTTCTGTCTGAGATAGTGGAGATAGAAATAGAATCAATTGATATCTCCCTTGACTAAACGGGGGAAAGGGGTAAATCTGGGCATATACCATTAATTAAATTTCGAGCCGTCCATGAGAACACTTATAGTCTGTATCAAAACATAGGTTCACTGTCAACACATACATAAATTCTCTATCAAAACACAGGATCACTATAAACACATAGAGTCTCTATCAAAACATAGGTTCACTATCAACACATAGATTCTGTATCAAAACATAGATTCCCTATCAACACACAGAGTCTGTATCAAAACATAGATTCACTATCAACACACACAGTCTGTATCAAAACATATCAAAAGTGTATTTCTCTCTCAAAATGTGAATTAATTATCAAGCCATTAAGTCTCAACCAAGCCTACCAAAACACAGATTCACAATCAAGGCATAAAGCCTCTTTCAAAATATAGGATGTATCTTTCTTTCAAACATTTGGTCTCTATTAAAATATAGGATGTATTTTTCTATCTTTCTATCAAACATTTGGTCACTATCAAAATATAGGATGTATCTTTCTATCTTTCTATCAAACATTTGGTCCCTATCAAAATAAAGGATGTATCTTTCAATCATTCTTTCAAACATTTGGTCCCTATCAAAATACAGGATGTATCTTTCTATCAAACATTTGGTCCCTATCAAAATCTAAGGTGCTTCAAGCCACGCATGCCGCTTCATTGTGAATTATCAGCATTCTTTATTGCGAGTTTCCTTTTAAATATAATTTAAAGCGGCTTTAGGAACATTACGAGCCGATCTAAATCAAAATACTAAAATTATGAACATGTCTGGGCTCTCTCTCTTTGCACTCTCTCCGTTTATCTGCGAGCCCGTGAGATCAAACTCGCTCTTTTTCTCACCATGATGGAAACGCAATAATTTATTGTTCTATGCCATACAACCCTAAGGCAAGAAAGCTACCCGTCTTGTCTACCCTGTAGTCCGCAGTCCCGGGCACTCACATAGCACATGTTCCGTGGTTTCCTCAATCTCACTACAGGGTTCACAAGGAGATTCGACATAGGGCCTCTACCTCCCAATGTCTACTTTAAGACATCGTGTAATAAAATATACTGATCACTACTTTTAAAAATCATAGAATGACTCATCTTTCTTGCTTAAAACAAACTATCAAGTATTATTTTAACAAACGATATTGTTACTCGACCAGCAAACTGAAATAATTATTTCTTTTTCCCCCGACCAGCAATAGATTGCGTATGCATGACTTGACGGACTGCATATTATTGCATTTTTTTTGTTTTCGGGGCTAGGGTTAGGGTTAGGGTTACTCTTAGGGTTAGGTTTAGGGCTAGGGTTAGGGTTAGAGTTAGGAATAGGGCTAGGGTTAGGAATAGGGTTAGGTGCAATATCTATAGCCGGATCCCGAAAAAAAATAATCCGTCTAGTCGCGCATGCGCAATCTATTGCTAGTCGGCGGAAAAAATAAATATTATTCCAGTTTGCTGGTTTAGTAACAACTGCGTTTAACAAAAGGCGTTGAGTTCTCTTTGGTTATATTTTAATATGTACTTACTTTGTCCTTATTAGGTGATGCGATTTCAAGGCAAACATTTTAGAATTATTTGAAGTTTCTAGGTCTGAAGATCTGACTTAGTTTACTTTTAATTTGAAACTT
Source organism: Bulinus truncatus (assembly GCA_021962125.1). Classification (NCBI taxonomy): domain Eukaryota; kingdom Metazoa; phylum Mollusca; class Gastropoda; family Planorbidae; genus Bulinus; species Bulinus truncatus. The sequence continues at coordinate 1,213,335 of JAGDYQ010000103.1, forward strand.
AACCACTAACCGGCAATGTCCAAAAACATGTATTGTAATGTTATTACTCTCAAGATAGCAAAGTTGTTCTTTCTATTGAACCACAACTCTGCACCATTTATCACCCTGACAGTTGCGGTGTCTGACAGTAAGGCAAAAACATGACGTGTGCTTGTAGTGATTTCCTGTTGGATTTATTAGTGTAGTTCACTTGTTGTATAGATAGATATTCATTGGATTTGTAGTAAATAAATAGTATTAGTTTGATTATTAAGCCGCGTGTCTTGTGTGTCATTCTTATAAAAGTTACAAAAGTAACTAGAAAAGCCACCAATCATTATTTCCGTCATTTGACAACAAAGACTCTCATTGGGACACCAGCGTTATATAGCTGGGGTAACCACAAATTAGCTCAAGTACCACATTCCGTTCTTTATTTTATATTTCATAAAAAAAGAAAGAAAAACTGATACTCTACAGAGCCGCAATGAGTACATTACAGAGCCGCAATGAATACATTACAGAGCCGCAATGAATACATTACAGAGCCGCAATGAATACATTACAGAGCCGCAATGAATACATTACAGAGCCGCAATGAATACATTACAGAGCCGCAATGAATACATTACAGAGCCGCAATGAATACATTAAAGAGACGCATGCAAGCATAACTTGTACTTACAATGTGAAATAAAGAATTAGTAAAACTGGATTACTTTAACATGTTCGTTTGCTTAATGATGTATTTGAATTGTTACAGCTATTTATCGTCTACATTCTTCTCATTTTAACAGATCAAACTGCAAGGCATACTTCCGCAAGCCACATCGAACAGCTGGTTAATGATTGAATACATTAGCCCGCAGGTGGAGTTCACGAGACCTTTCAAGTTGAGTTTTGATTCCCCTAACGTTGTGTACGCTTCTTCTAAAGTCAACTTTACCTGGGATTATAAACTTTGTTGTACTTCACCAGAGGCGTTTTCCGCTGGACTGCAGCTTGATATCGCCGTGGTGAACACATACCAGCTGTTCTACGTCTACATCAACAGCGAATACTGCTGCAATTACAGCCATAGGGCTCCCTATGACGTCGCTTCAACATTCCATGTTTTCAACAACTTTAGAGTGATTGAGTTTAGCAGTTGAAACTTTAAATGATCTTTTATAGAGTTTGAATTGAAGATGGATCTTTACTTTATGTTAGAAAGAATGAACACAGTTAAATTTAATAAAGGCTAGAGCTGATTTGAATAATGTTCTCAGTTAATTTCCTTTGACAGACCCATGTTCGGGTCATATTTTGGAATTATTTTACGGCAAATTTCTTTTTTTTTATGGCATAGAAATCCGAATTCTAATAATTATTCTTTAGCAGCAAGGACTGTTATTTATCTATGTATAGAAGTGAAAGAAAGTCAACACTTTGTTCACCTGCCGTCTAGATTCTATTAAAATGTGTGATGCAACTTTTAAAGCCGTTTAATGAATATTTATGGTTGGTAAAATGATCTATATGAAAATGGGGCCACAAAAATTATGGTTATCGTTCATGAGGTTGGGGGGGGTCATAAAATAAATTAATCCTTTGCAAAAAGAAGAAATGTACACCTAAATTATGAATCAAACTAACATTCGTGCATGTGGATGTGTGGGGGCATATTTATGTTGTCTTTTTTACTTGTTGAAAGCTTACCAATACAATAAACTGATTTTGATACTCCTGTAAATCAAACAAACACACACACACACACACACATTTGGGTAAGTTGAAAGGTAGTTGCTTAGTTTATCCAGAGCCAGCCTTAGATATTTGGCGGCCCTAGGCAAAAGTAAAATGGCGGCCCCTCTACATATTAATTTTATATAGTAATCATGTACAGCAAAGTTGGACTAGATAGTGACACTAGTAAAAAAATTGTTATTAATAATAATTAATTAATAGACGAAAGAATATTGTGTTCAGAATTATGAAATTTAATAGTTAGGTTTATTTACAGGACATTTTTTCTACATTTTATGCTTTCAAATTCGTCAATTAAACTTGCATAATCTAACGATGATGCTATATCATTCTCAATGGAAATCAGGGCAAGGTCTACCAGCCTATCTTGAGTCATTGTGGAGCACAAATAAGTTTTAATTAACTTTAATTTTAAAAAACTGCGTTCTGCTGTTGCAACAGTAACAAGTATTGTTAACAAAATGCGTAAAGCATTTGTAATATTTGGAAAGACCTCATTTAATCGGTATGCATACTTAAACACGTCAAGTGGAGATGTACCTTCAGGATTGGCTAAAGTTAACGTTTTTAGTTCAGTAAAAAAATTGATTTCCTCGATGTCACTATCGATTTCCGTGATTGGTAAATGCGCAGAGGCAGAATTGCTAACATCAGAGAATACTTCATGTAAGTTTTTGCATTGTATTTTAGCATTGCGTCGTCACGATTTTTCAAGTCTGAAATTTTAAAGAGGAATCCAAAATTATTGTTAAATTGGGTTAAATGTTCAAATCGTTCATTAAAAGACATTATAGCTTGATCCATCAACACGTTGAAGAAACCTATCCGATAGTTTTCACTGGGATCTTGCACTGATTCATCTTCAGCAGATTCATATAAAAACTGTTTTTAACTCTTTTTCGTCTGAAAGAAGTAACAATTGGTGGAAAACCCATTTCGTCATCACTAATTTCCAGCTCTTCTGCTAATGACTTTGCTGCAATTTCCGATGCTTGGAAGCCATTTTCTTTGAACGAAATAAGAAACTCACGCAACTTTTGTAGTAGCTACAAATTTAAATCCAATTCGGTTATCACGCTGCATTGTCTTACTTAGCAAATTTATTTTATTTAGCATTTTATACCAAACTGACAATGTTACAAGGAACGTGAAGTTTTTAATTCTTTTACTGGAGAATTAGCTTCTGTTCTGCATTTTGGATCATTATCTGTTTCTGAGACCTCAACCAATGCGTCGTATATATCACCAATTTGATAGCGAATGGCTTTTACACTGCTCACTTTACAATCCCATCTAGTTTAGGACAATGGTTTCACTGTAAAACTTTTCACATATTTTTTTTTAGGATTTGTTATCTTTGAACTGATGCAGAAAATAAAACATAAATTTGCTGAACAATACAAATAAAAGATTTAGCAACTACAGAGGATTTAGCCATATCAAGTTCAAACTGTGACAACCGCATGGCACAAAAAAATGCTCGTTTGCTTATTTGCAAAATTCTAGATTGAACCCCTTTATTACAATCCCGCATGTTTGCGCCATTATCGTATCCTTGGCCACGGCAGTTTGCGATTGACAAACCCAGTTCATCAAGTTTTTGTAAAAAAAAAGTCAGTTTCCAGTGCTACTTTCGGTTGGTATAAAACCTACAAATCGCTCCACAATATTCACAGTTTGTTCTCTTATTTCAACATACCGAATGATTAATGTCATTTGCTCTTGGTGGCTAATATCCGGTGTACAATCTAACATGACAGAATAATACTTTGATTCAATAATGCTGGCTACAATTTTCTTTAAAAATTCTCTGGCTGATCAAATGCCGAAATTCATTTTGCATGGTTTTACATAATTAGTGATCATGAATTTCATTATTGTTTATTCTGCGAAGATGTTTTTGCAAAACGGGATCAAATTTAGCTTACAGCTCTACCAATCCCAAATAATTTCCATTGTTAGCACAATTCAAATTTTCATTTGTTCCTCGAAATGCAAGATTATTTTAGCCAAATATATTGATAATAGCTAACAGACTTTCAAGTACACCACGCCAATGCATTTTTTCTGCATTCATTAATCTAATAGTTTCTTTATCAATCGTTATATTTAAATTCAATCTATTCTCCATTTCGATCCAGTTTATCTGCGCAATGATGATGTTACATGATGTTTCATGAAGGCTGACAATTGCAAGAAATTTTTTTCAGTTATTATAACAGTCAGAGGAGAATGAGTTAGAAGCATTAGAAAAGAGTTTACAACAGAAACAGTACACCCGGTCCTGCTTGACAGAGTAAACTAGCCAACGTCTGTCAAGTGGTTCCTGATTGCAGCGTTTCCTTTTGTAGTATGCTGTTAAAAATCGTCTCCCATCTGTTTCTGGAAAATTAAAATGTTCAATATGTATTGGACCCCGCTTAACAACAAAAACACGCTGCTGATTGTTGAGAGATGATGGCCAACAACTAATGTCAGTCCAGTCGACTGCGTTGTCTGGATTCGTTATCTCAAGTTCTGAGACCATTATTTTTTTGGATATTTGTTTACGTTTATGTCTGTTTGATTTTGATCTTTTCGTTTTTCCTATGTTGTTTCTTCTGTTTTGTCGACAATGCTATCTTTTTTCAATACTTCATGATATGCTATAGCTATATGTTCTTGCTCATTGTCTTCGACTTCGAACGCTTCACAAAGTAACTCGGAGGAGGACTCTAGAACAACGTCTCTATTTTTATCCTTCATCTTCAAGTGTTTATAAAAAGCACTCTCTTGTGATTTCAATAGTTCCATTTCGACTTTTTTTCGTTTTCGTTTTTGTGCTCCGGAATCCGATTAAGTACCCTTTATGGCTGAAATTTTTAATTTTAAAAAGATTAAAAGCAAATTATCAGTGTTGTGCTTATTAAAAAACATTAGCTTGTGAAAAGTAGACTTCCAAAAAGTTTAATAACAATGATATTATTGTGATCGTTAGTTCGCGAAATATATTGAACAAAAATAAAATAAAAATCGTGTTTTTAAATTTTAAAACATTGTAAATAATTTGTGATCTTTAAATTTTTTTTTTCAATAATTTTTACAAAATTGACGGCCCCTTTGAATTTGGCGGCCCTAGGCAAATGCCTAGTATGCCTAGTGCTAAGGCGGCCCTGAGTTTATCCCACATGGTACTATTGTTCAAAATCGGTAAATCACACTGTCAGCAGATGAATGAAACCATTGAAGACCTTTTCCTCCTAACTATTGATTTCGTTAATTTGAATTTATTTGACACAGTAGTGTCATTAGCGACAGTTACGCCCGGGGCACACTCTAAAAACTACGCCCAGTTTCCATGCAACAAAATATAAATGCATAGGGATTTTAATTTTTCCAAAAAGTTTAGAGAATTTCGCGATTTTCTATAGAGAACTCGCTTATAATAGTTGCATCGATATTTTCCCCTTAATATTTTTGGTTCCAATTTTTTTAATTCGGTCCTTTACCTCCGCCTTAGTACAAGTGATGAAATGGTGTTATTCGCCACCTGCACTTGTACACCCACGCAATGACCTTCACCCTCAGTTTTGGTGGGAAAACGATGGATTCAGCGTGCGGAACTGTGCGGTGATTCATAGGGCGGACAACGACGGACAACGAGAGAACTGGAGATCCAACGAACCGGACGGAAAGGACGTACAGAAGAAGTGGAGAACCCCAGGTCTGTTGGCGCAGCGAGTTCGTTATCAGCACGTCGCCAGCGATAACACGTAGACTCAATTTAACTGGATTAGTTGTACGCCTGGACTCTATATAACCTGTACATTGTAGACTGTGAATAAATCTTATTATTCAACTAACGAACCCACGTGTCCTTTAGTGACTACATAGAGAGAGTTTTGGAAAGTTTGCAACAGTATACTTTTCATTTGTTATATCAGTCAATGAGTTTGAACTGACCTACCGCGATTTATTAAACTACGTTCTGATCGGAAATGTTTCTCATATCAAACTGCTATTATCGCGGGGCCCAGGGCAAGTGTGAAATAAGAGGTCTAATGACGTATTCGGAGCCATATTTGTGGAGGAGTTTAATAGTCCAAGTCTCTGCTTTAGGAAAGAATAATGCCCCTCCCCCAACTACCAGGTTTGTCACTAGGCGATGCCAACTGTAGGTGACGTATGTACCACAAACACATCTTCTTTTGTAAGCAAGATAAGTGTATTCATGGTATCCAACCCAAGCGACTTGAGCTTCCAAAATCACTGAAGTTAAGGAAATCATTCATGTAAAGGTATTAACTTATTGTTTTGTACATATTTCTGGATCACAGTTTTGAACTGGAGATCCGGGTTTTTTATGTTTCCGAAAGGAAATAGTCAGTTAGCAAATTGTTCTCGAGAAATGTAGACGTATTTTTCAGTTAGTGATTTTTTATACCTTTGAGGAAGGTCTGTTAGTATTTTGTTTGCTCTCAAGTAAGGTCGATGTATTTTTTTTAAAGTAAAGTGAAGTTTGTAATCCGACATTATCGGAAATATTATAATATCCAGTGATATTTTTATATTTTTAACGTGTTCGTTTATAAACTTATTGAATCAGCATTTTTGACTTAGTTTCATTTATTGGAGTGAATGACAATCATGGAGTGGAAGGTCACCGCTACCACACGCCTCCACTATTCATAATAACAGATAAACAAAAGAGACACCCCGACAAATGGTGGCAACCTAAACAACCCGCACAGCCTAAACAAGCCGCACAGCCTAGACAACCCGTGCAGTATAGACAACCCGTGCAGTATAGACAACCCGTGCAGCCTAGACAACCCGTGCAGCATAGACAACCAGTACAGCCTAGACAACCCGTGCAATATATACAACCCGTACAGACTAGACAACCCGTGCAGCATAGACAACCCTACGAAGTTATTGAATCAGCTTTTCTGACTTATATATACCTTAGATCAACTTTGAGGTATCATGCACTGGTCAAAGTGATAGTATAGGTCTATTTCTTTTTAAAACTAGCTGTACCCGGCCACGCGTTGCCGTGGCTAAGCTCTATGTAACATAAAGGTAGTAATGAGAAAGCCCTTGTTTCTAATTCTATTTATTTAAAAAAGGCCAAATTTTAGAACTATAATGATCAATCATTTTAAACTATAAACAAAAGAATGTTAGTCTTATACAAGTAGCTACTGTTTCTGATTTAGTTATGGTTATTAATGCTGTGCTTTCCGATGTACATTCGGAGTTATAATTAATAGCGTGAATTCTGCTTACATGCTTGATAAAAAAAAGGACTAAATAATAATTTGCAAACTAAATTAAAAAGATATATTTTACGATACTATTTGTTAACTAAAACAAAATACTGAGGAACTATTTTTTCGGACACGGCGGATTGGTTTTGTTTTAATTATATTTTTATTTATGTTCTTCTAGCGGTTTGGTAGAGTTAAGTCACCCATGTAATGGATTCAGTGATTCGTGAAGCCCTTCAAATGTCGGTCATATAACCGGCTGATTACTACCAAAAGCATTTAATAGACGATGTGAAATCTCTCTCAGGCTCTTTATAGGTCAGCGATATAGGGCGAGCGTTTTGTCAGGAGACTTGTATCATTCTCAGTTGTCCGTGGAAGAGACAGACAGACCTCGTTGTCTCACATTTTTACCCATGTAGTGTATTACCGCTAGTTTTTTTTATTAGTCAGCCTTTGAGAGATACCTCTGAGAGGTTCTGACCCTAAGAGTCAAGACCGTTGTTACCAGATAAGTCGTAGCGGCCTTGAACTTGGGAATATGTCTGGTTTCGGTACTAAACCTCTTGCTTCAGTATTGTTTGATCCACATCGACTAAGAGTTTATCCCCTAGTTGAACAAAACTATTCTGGGTTTTTATTAGAGAGGTACCGTCGTATCCATTTCTTACATTTCACTGACATGTGTCCGCCATATGAAACATTTGCTTTTTAGCAACGCTCTATTGTCCCCGTTTTGTCTGTCTGTCTGTCCGTCATAACCCTAGATCTCAGCAACCATAAGTCCTTGACCCATGATGTATATATCATTTTGTAGGTCTTGGCCTGCCAAGAAAACACTTTGGTCCATTTCGCGATCTGACCTCTGAGGGCCGAAAAAGGGAGCGTTTTAAGTACCGTTTTTGCTTATATTTTAAATATAAGTAATAAAAGCTAATCAAAGGAGCTTAATCATTATTATTTTTGTAACAGTTATTAAACATGATTACTTCCCTCTCTATCAAAACCCAGCAAAATCTATGGTTGTCACCCGGAAAAAAAATACGGATTTCGTCCGGCGTAACCGTAGCCACTGCGTACACGAAAATGCTCTAAAATGTTCTTTGTCCGAAACGGAAAAGACTTAAATTGCTTGTTTGATTATCTTCTCCATGATAATACATTCTACAGTTAAAGTCTCAAGCCAAGTGGAGGCAGTCAATATAGAGCGCTGCCTTACAAAGGCGTAACTTCAACTAAGGACCGGAAGTCTGCGTCAATGCTGCTGACCGTGTCTGCCCTGTGCGCTATGCTTAGAATGACACAGTCGCTGCTGTTCACGGCTGTTGATGTCATGCGGAAGATGAAGGTAGACATAACATAATTATAGCTCTATTGCTGGGTGTAATGAAAGTCTGTAAAGCGGTAATGTAAAAGGGTTATATATATATATATATATATATATATATATATATATATATATATATATATATTAGCTGTACCCTGCAAAGCCTTTGCATAAAGATAGACTATTGTAAAGCCAGTGCCAAACCTAGGGATTTAGGGGTACGGGGGCTTGGCCTCTTTTTGGGCCCCCATGCATTTTGACGTTCGATACCATGACATGGGATTATGTACTTAATATTTAATGTAAAAAATACTTTTGGGGGGCTCTCCTCAAGCTGGAGCCTGGCGGAAACCCTCTCCCCACCCTAGGTACGCCTCTGTGTTCAGCTTTCATACATATTTTCAACATAATTGTGTTTTTTATAAGCTATGAAATAATTAAAAATGTAATTAGTTGTGGTTTCTTTTTCTTACAACATCATAAAAGATAAATTATTTCAATAAAAAAATGTCAAAGAGATCTAATTAGTTACTTTTCATTAAAACAACTAAAAGGATACATTCTAAAAAAAAAAACAATAAATAAACAAAATTGTCAAAGAGAGGTATCGAACCTGGATAGTCGGAATAAAAAGAAAAAATCCCAAGTGCTTAGCCATTCAGCCACCACGTCACACAATTATATTGTACCCTGCAAAGCCTTTGCATAGAGATAGACTATTGTTCATCAAGTGCCAAACCTAGGGATTTGTGGACCCGGGGGCTTGGCCTGCATTTTGACATTTGATACCAAGACATGAGATTATGTTCTTAAAATTTGATATAAAAATAATATTGGGGGCTCCTCTCAAGCTGGGCCCGGCGGGACTTTCGATTTTGGACCCCCCTCCCCCACCCTAGGTACGCCTGTGTGTTCAGCTGTGATGCATATTTTCAAAATATATATTTTTTTTAGCTATGAAATAATTAAAAATCTTATTAGTTGTTGTTTCTTTTTCTTACAACATCCTAAAAGATAAATTATTTAATAAAAAAAATCAAAGAGATCGAATTAGTTACTTTTCATTAAAACAACTAAAAGGATACATTCTGAAAAAAAAACAATAAAAAAATGTCCCTAACAGGAATCGAACCTAGATGGTCAGCATTAAAAAACATAAGATAAATCCAAGCAGCTTATTCATTCAGCCACCACGTCACACAAACGAAGTGAAAATTTCAATGTACTATTAAAAAAAAATGCTCGATTATTTTTTCACTTCCGTTTATTACTATTGTTTACGTTTGACTATATTAAAATGCTATCTGTTGTAATAAAAACTACAATAATTTGAATGATAATATATGTTAATTATTACCTTTTAATATTTGCGACTTTAACATTTCATTATATAAACCACAGAAACTATTTAAAACTGTAGATTTTTCAAAAAGAAATATCGAATCTAGGACGCGGCAAGACGCCATTTTGAATTCTTGTTTTCCGCTTTCGATTTAACGCAGAATGGAAATGAAAAATATGTGTATAGATTTAATGACGCGTTTATTTATTCATTTATGTAGTTTTCGTGTGCAGTTGAGAAATTGTTCCAGAATGTGATAACCACTGCAATAGTATGACGCAAATTGCAAAAGGTATCGAATTGTTGGATCACTGTTCTTACTGATCACTGATAGATAACAACCGCTAGAAATCGAAAGGTGGAGGGGGGGGTCAATCGATTGAAAAGAAATCAAACATTAACACACAATGACTGTTCAAACTTCAAAACCCATCGACTAACAAGAGAGTTAAAAAGAATGTATTTAAAATTTAATCAAAACAAACAAACACAGTAAATTAGTTTCAACACATTGACTCACCTGAAGAGAATACTTAGGTAGTCTGACTATTATGTGAGTCTCTTTATACATGCGATAATGAAAAAAAAAATCGATACAACCGTTTAAAACAAGTAACCTAGACAGTTTTGATTATTGCCTAGGAATGAGTTTAGAAACAAGGCAGGTTAGTATAAAAGATTTACACTTGTTGTTATCCTCTCCGATACTCCCATTTGTTGAATGATAAAGATACTGTTGTAACTTTATATACAATGACACACAAGACAGGTAGGAGTTACAACAATACTTAGTTTATATGGCGTGTTACTACTGCGAATTTAAAAAATCATATTTAGAATAGTTAAGTTACTAATCTTCTTGTGGTTTAAACATTTAATCCGACGCAAAACTATGCAATTCGAGAGAATCATCGTAATCGTGGTTGTACCTAGTTGGACGTTCGGAGCAGAAATTCAGAAACAGTTCAGACGTTACAAGTTTCACCCAAATGGATGTGACAGTTACTTCGAAACAGTAGGACTTCGATGTGCATTCTCCTGCTCATCGTCGTCAGACTGTGCGGCCTATTCCTATGACGCCTTGAGCCAGATGTGCGAGATATGTAGTCAGAGTAACGTCACGACTGTTGGCACCAACAAAGAAATGTTTTGTCAAAGACATGTTATGCTGTTTAATGTCGTCAGGTCTTCTGTTACAGTTCCAGGAAATGGTTTCATTTACACTGGGTATTTATGTCATGATAGTTGGATAGAGTAAAACTATATATATATATATATATATATATATATATATATATATATAGATAGATAGATAGATAGATAGATAGATAGATAGATAGATAGATTAATAGGTAGATAGATAGAAAGATAGATAGATAGAAAGATAGATAGATAAATAGATAGATAGATAGAGAGATTAAATAGATAGATAGAAAGAGAGATAGATAGATAGATAGATAGATAGATAGATAGATAGATAGATAGATAGATAGATAGATAGATAGAGAGAGAGAGAGAGATAGATAGATAGATAGATAGATAGATAGATAGATAGATAGATAGATAGATAGATAGATAGATAGATAGATAGATAGATAGATAGATAGATAGATAGATAGATAGATAGATAGATAGATAGATAGATAGATAGATAGATAGATAGATAGATAGATAGATAGATAGATAGATATGTGTTTACCTCCTACAATGTTCCTTCTGCGGAAAATGAAAATTAATAAACCGTTTCTGGAAGCAGTGATTGGCTATTGGTGTAAAACCTATGTTCGGCTGTCGGTGTCGACAAAATATGCCGTCAAAGAAATACTAAACTTGAGAAAAAAAAAACCTAACTTAAAAACATGTTCATAGATTTTTAGCAAACTATTGTTGACCATGTTTGATTAAAAAAAATATTTCTCATACATCTTCAACCAGGAAAAAAAAATTATTCATAGAATGAATCAATTTTTTTTTTCCAGTCTAAACATCAAAGTGGAGATAGAAATAAAATCAACATCATATCTCCCTTGACTAAACGGGAGAGGGGTAAAACTGGGCAAAAATATACAATTAATTTAGTAATTCCATGTTGGGCCGTCTATGAAAACACATAGTCTCTATCAAAACATAGTTTCATTATCAACACATAGTCTGTATCAAAACATAGGTTCACTATTAACACTTAGAGTCTGTATCAAAACATATATTCACTATCAAAATTTAGCTCTCTCTCAAAATGTGAATAAATTATATCAAGCCATTATGCCTCAACCAAGCCTATCAAAACACAGAATCAAAATCAAGGTATTAAGATTTCAAAATCTAAGGTCTAAGCATTCTTTACTGCATGTTTCTTTTAAATACAATTTAAAGTCGCTTTAGCAACATTACGAGACGAACTAAATCAAAAGACTAAAATTATGAACATGTCTGGGCTCTCTCTCTCTCTCTCTCTCTCTCTCTCTCTCTGTCTCTCTCTGTCTCTCTCTCTCTCTCTCTCTCTCTCTCTCTGAACACTTTCAGTGATAACAGCGGGCTGAAACTTAGTCTCTTAGAGCCCGTGAGATCAAACTCGCTGTGTCTCTCAACATCTGGAGACTGTCATAAAGGCCAATGACAAGTGAGCCACCCGACTGGTCCACCCTGTGGTCCGCCAGCCCGGGGCACTCAAATAGCACATGATCCACGGTTTCCTCTACTTCTCTGCAGCGGCGGCCAAAGGGATTCGACATTGGGCCACTTATTATTTTGACAGCAAGGGAACGACATGCGTGTAAAGTGAGGTGGGGTGAAACAAGTGTCGTTCTCTATCCCATCAACTGGCGCTAGCTTCAGTAAGGACTATTCAGTGAGAGACAGAAGTCACGTTACGTTGTTTTACGGGGGCTGATACATTATCAGCAGCACTGAATACATTACAGAGCCGCAATGAATACGTTACAGAGCCGTTCTGGACTTGTTAAAGAGACGTATGCAAGCATAACTTGTACTTACAATGTGAAATAAAGAATTAGTAAAACTGGATTACTTTAACATGTTCATTTGCTTAATGATGTCTTTACATTGTTACAGCTATTTATCGTCTACATTTTTCTCGTTTTAACAGATCAAACTGCAAGGCATACTTCAGCAACCCACATCAAACAGCTGTTTAACGATTGAATACATTAGCCCACAGAAGGAGTTCTTGGTACCTTTCAAGTTGAACTTTGATTCCCCGAACGTTGTCACCGCATCTTCTAAAGTCAACTCCACCTGGGTTAATAAACTTCGTTGTACTTTACCAGAGGCGTTTTCCGCTGGGATGCAGCTTGACATCGCCGTGGTGAACACATACCAGCTGTTCTACGTCTACTTCAACAGCGAATACTGCTGCAACTATAGCCATAGGGCTCCCTATGACATCGCTTCAACATTCCATGTCTTCAACAACTTTAGCGTGATTGAGTTTAGCAGTTGAAACTTTAAATGACCTTTTTTAGAGTTTGAATTGAAGATGGATCTTTACTTTTTGTTAGAAAGAATGAGCACAGTTAAATTTAATAAAGGCTAGAGCTGATTTGAATAGTACGCTCAGATAATTTCCTTTGACAGTCCCATGTTCGGGTCATATTTTGGAATTTATTTAGGGCACAAATACCTGTATATTTCTTCCTTTTTAGGGCATAGAAATCCGAGTTCTGATAAATATTCTTTAGCAGCAAGGACTGTTATTTATGACTTTATCTATGTATAGAAGTGAAAAAAGTCAACACTTGGTTCATCTGCCGTCTGGATTCTGTTAAAAGGTTGATGAAACTTTTGAAGCTGTTTAATTAATATTTATGATTGATAAAAAGATCTATATGAAAATGGGGCCGCAAAAACAGTGTTTATCGTTCATAGGGGGAATCATATAATAAATGTATCATTGCAAAAAGAATAAAAGTACACCTACATCATGGATGTGTGTGTGTGGGAGCATATTTCTCACGTGTTTTGTTTTTACTTATTGAAAGCTTACCAATACAATAAACTAATTTTGATACTCCTGTAAATCAAACACACACACACACACCAGGCCCGTAGCGTGCGGGGGGGGGGCAGGGGGGACGGTGCCCCCTGCGTTTTGTCTGGCCCCTCTCTGCTTATTTGTTCTACTTTTTAAAATCTATTACCTGGCCCCCCTGCTATTGCCTTGCCCCTGCTGTAGAATTTTCACGCTACGGAACTGACACGCACAAACCTACACAAACATTTGGGTAGGTGAAAAGGTAGTTGCTTAGTTTAACTCACATGGTACTATTGTTCATAATCGGTAAGTCAAACTGTCCGGAGTTGAATGAAATCATTGATGACCCGGAGAGTTTCGCCTTTTCCTCCTAACTATTGATTTCGTTAATTTGACTTTGACACAGTAGCGTCATTAGCGACAGTAACGCCCTGGGCACACTCTAAAAATTACGCCCGATTTCCATGCCATAAATTATAACAACAAAGCGATTTTGATTTTTCCAAAAAGTTCAGAGAATTTAGTGATTTTCTACAGAGAAGTCGCTTATAAAAGTTGCATCGATTATTTCCCCTTAATATTTTCGGCATCAATTTTTGTAAACAACTAGTTATCAAAGGCCCGGTACCCGGACCGGCGAGTAGGCACACAGTTGGAGTTGAAAATGGTGATATATATATATTAGCTCGTTAACAATCAGTCTATATACTTGCAGTGGCCCCAAGGACATGAACAGATTATTGTAGCCAAAATACATTTGAGAATAGGGACACCTAATAATACATCAAATAAAGTTCATATGTTAAATAGTTCCTCCCAAAGAAAATAATCCTCACTATGGGTAAACATAAACAACAACTCTTAAAATTATATTCCCTCATAATATATTAATGGACTCCTTTCCAAACAGTTATTCATTTAATGTTTTATGATGTTTAACATGGCGTATTTAAAAAAAAGAGAGACATGAGTGAGTGCTTGTGTTAAGCAAAACGCTACATGTTTAACAGGTGGTTTATTTACTGTTATACACATTGTAGCATAGTACAACTAACTAAGAAAAATTGCCGACCCGGCAGTGCAGAACCTACGGATTTAGGGGCCCGGTGGGCTTGGCCTCTTTGGGGGCTGCCCCTGCATTTTGACATGAGATAATTTTTTGACGCTTCTAAAGCTGCGATAATACTTAAATCTCATTCCCAAGAGAATAATACTCATTATGGGCTCAGAAGCTTAAAAAAAAGAACCCCCGACTATTAAACGTTGAATCTAACATCCAACCATAGCCTACATAATTTGCGCACACAAAACCTTATCATTGATAAATCTTAATTCTTCATAAAATTTTAATGGTTTCCTTTCCAAACAGTTCTTCATGTTATGTTTTATGATGTTCAACATGACTTATTTAAAAAAAAAAGAGAGACACGTGAGTGAGTGCCTGTAATTTAAGCAAAACACTACATGTTTAGCAGGTGGTTTACTTACTGTTATACACATTGTAGTATAGCACAACATATCGTACTGAGAATATACTAAGATAATTCTGCCAACCCGTCAGTGTCGAACCTATGGATTATTGGGCCCTGTGGGCCTGGCCTCTTTAGATGCCTCTGCATTTTGACATTCGACACCATAACATGAGATAATGAAATGAATATTTAATGTAAACAATATTTTGGGGCAACCCTCAAGCTGGGGCCAGAAAGATATAATCGTTGTGTAGCTTTTATCTGACCTTCAATTAAAAAAATATTCCATCAATCCAATTAAGGCCGCAGACGCAGAAAGCATTAGGCCTCGTAAAAAAGAAAGACATATCAAAGCTTTCAACATTATAGTTCTGTGAAGCCAATGCCGAACCAAGGGATTTTAGGCATCTCCGGGAGCCACTACATTTTGACATGAGATAATGTACTTAATATTTAGTTTAAAAATTATTTTGGGGGCCCTACTCAAACTGGCCCCCCTCCATACACCCTCTGCGTGAAGCCCCCATCATAAATGGGTTAGTTTTCATTGTAAACGTTGTGTACGGCGCTACTCAAACTCAACCCCTTATTCAATTCATTCATGTTACGTAATAGTCAAAAAATGAAAAAAAATGTGACGTATTTTAGGTTAGTAATAAAGGGAAATAATTGTACATTAGAAATAGACATATTTTAGAAATAAAAACAATTTAAACAATATAAATATTACATTATATTGAGGTATCCATAATTTTGGTTCAAAATTTAGATTGTGGAAAATAACACAGAATATTAATTGAACGATTTCTGTAAATATTTCTTTTATGATTGCTTCTCATTTAATAACAAATTAAACACCTTAGGTGTATTATGATACTGTGAGATATACATAGTCCTATATATCACCGTTTCTGTTTTAAATTTGTGTCGGAGAGTATCACAAAGTATCTTGGCATATTTTGTGATCTCTCCTTCCTGGTCTGAGAGACATACCATGATCCACGGGGGATGGATCATAGGGTTCTCTAGTCAGGAAAAAAAAACCCATTACTT
Source organism: Bulinus truncatus (assembly GCA_021962125.1). Taxonomy (NCBI): domain Eukaryota; kingdom Metazoa; phylum Mollusca; class Gastropoda; family Planorbidae; genus Bulinus; species Bulinus truncatus. Next base: position 1,229,494 of record JAGDYQ010000103.1, read on the forward strand.
GCGAGGGTGGTGGTACTGTGGTCAATGAGGACTATCTGAGACCGCAGTATTCACAGCTGGCCGTGGTGACGGATGTGGTCGGCACACAACACCCTTCCACTGCGTCCCACTCAAGCACACCTGCGCAGCTTGCCATTTCTGGCTGAGGGTACAGGCACACTACACCCTCCTCACTGTCCGAGTGGCAGGAAAAAACCCCTTTCCTTGCCATTCTGACCGATCGGCAGTACACACACCCTCCTGGTCTGGCCAGTTTGAGAAAGTATTAAAACCCATCTTTCTGCCATCCCTGCAGATGATAGCGGGCACACTCACCCCGCCGCTCTGTAGGCATGGCAGACGTGCATCAGCGCCGCCGACAATGTTGGTGTGGAAGGCACACTACACCCTACTAAGCTGGCAATGGCGGCGTTAAAAAAAAAAAAGTATCTTGGCATGATTTTGTGTCACCTCTCCTAAGATCGCATAATTGCCATTTGGTAATGATTGAGGCGGTCGAAAACAGATTTACATTGTGATTGCCATTTGGCATTCATGATCTTGCCTGCCGTATGTTAGTGTGCGGTGTTTTGTCACCTCGGCACTAAACATATGGCTGGTCCAATGTCATTTCTGGCAGCCATGTAGGAGACTATTCTTGCTCGGCTGGCCAGTTGGTAGCAGGATTATGCATGTTAAGAAGAAAACAGTAAATGTTTCTGCCATCTTTGAATTGTTTATGCCGCCATGTTGGATGACAGACGGAAGTCGCGAGGACAGACACCGGAACACATGATGTAAAATTTGTATTATGGATTACATATCAGTCAATGAGTCTGAATTGACCTACTGCGATTTATTAAACTACGTTCTGATCTTAAATGTTTCTCACATCAAATCGCTTTTACCGCGGGGTCCAAGGTGAGTATGAAATAAAGGGGGCCTAATGACGTATTTGGAACCTTATTTGTGGAAGAGTGAATGGTTGTTTTAAAGTCCACAAGTCTCTGCTTTGGGGTAGGACAATAGTTCCACTACCAGATTTGTCGCTAAGCGATGCAAACTGAAGCTGACGTATGTACCATAAATAAGTCTTCATTTGTAAGCAAGATAAGTGTATTCATGGTTTCCAACCCCCACCGACTTGAGCTTCCATAAGCAATGAAGTTAAGGAAACCATTCATAATACCTTACGATACCAAATAAAAGTGTTATTTAACTAAATTTTCTTAGACAATTAAAAATGCCTCATTTATGAGTGATGGCCGTTCACTTAATACGTAATACTGAAGTGCGACAGTGTTTTATAACTGACAAAAATAGTATAACGCAATCAGTAAGTAATCTAGGCAAAATATGTATTTTCAATTGGGGATGATGTGAATCTGAAAGAATATTTTAACACTAGCTGAGCCCTGCAAAACCTTTGCATAAAATTATACCCGAATTCACCTCTGACGTATCATGCATTGGTCAATTTAATTGTCTGGGTCTATTTCTTTTGAAAATCTTCATGGAATTGAAACGCACGCAAGAGGTCATTAGTATTTAAACAGGAAACAGTATTCTTACTTTCGATCTACACAGCAGACAGACGTGATAAGGAAAATATTTTTTTTTTTTTAAATTTACAATATAGCTCGTTATTAATTAAAAATTCCATCATGGCATTCAGCCCTGATCTTTGAGTTAAGGGGCCGGATACTAACAACACAGATGGCCTTGTTTGGCAAGTGACCTCTCATAATTACCTCCTGGTCATTTGAATACTAACAAATGAAATTTTAAAAAGCCCAAGCGACATTTGTGCTTTACTTCTTCCCATCGATCTTTCAAACTAATGGCTTTTGTCAAATTGGGATTCAGATCAGTCGTCAAAATGGAATTCAGATCAATCGTCAAAATGGCATTCGGATCAATCTTCAAAATGACATTCAGATAAATAAAAGTGAGTTCAGTCATACTAATGTAAAATTCATCCACTTAGTTATCTTGTACATACGACAGACTGGGACAAAAGTTATCTTGTAGAATATGACATACTGGGACAAAAATTATCTTGTAGAATACGACTGGGACAATTTTGTGAACTTCAGATTGTCTCGAGATTTACGATGGGGTGAGGATATTTTTTTCCCGCTTCATTGATCAAATGTGGCGCGACTGCATAATGCTAAAAAAAAATATTCCGTGAAATATAATTTTATTTAGGTTCTTCTAGCGGATTGGTAGAGTTAAGTAACCCATGATATCGATTCAGTAAAGCCCTTCAGGTATCGGTCATGTAACGGGTTGGTTCCTACCATTGATTTGATAAATGGGAACATGACCTCGCCATGGCTGTTTTTTTTTTTCTACAGGTTTATCTAATTTTTTTTTCTTGGAGCAAATGAATACAGTGACTCTCAAATGTAACAATCATTGATGATACTTTACCTTGACCGGCGAATACTGTGGCTCTCAAAAGTATCAATCATTGATGATACTTGATCTTGACAGTCGATTACATTAGATCTCAAATGTTTCAATCCTTGATGATACTTCACCTTGACAGTCGAATACAGTAGATCTCAAATATAGCAATCATTGATGATACTTCACCTTGACAGTCGAATACAGTGGCTCTCAAACGTATCAATCATTGATTATACTTCACCTTGACAGTCGAATACAGTGGATCTCAAATGTATCAATCATTGATGATACTTCATCTTGACAGTCGATTACATTAGATCTCAAATGTATCAATCATTGATGATACTTCATCTTGACAGTCGATTACATTAGATCTCAAATGTTTCAATCCTTGATGATACTTCACCTTGACAGTCGAATACAGTAGATCTCAAATGTAGCAATCATTGATTATACTTCACCTTGACAGTCGTATACAGTGGCTCTCAAACGTATCAATCATTGATGATACTTCACCTTGAAAGTCGAATACAGTAGATCTCAAATGTAGCAATCCTTGATGATACTTCACCTTGACAGTCGAATACAGTGGCTCTCAAATGTATCATTCATTGATGATACTTCACCTTGACAGTCGAATACAGTGGCTCTCAAAGTGTGGGTCGCGACCTTTGTGTTGGGACGATTTCAGTTTTTTTTTTTTTTTCGATTCCGTTTCTCCCCCAAAATACTTTATAGTAGATTCCGATTCCTTCATTGAAATGTTAACAGAAACGATATCTCTTTACATCTTTTTAATTTTATAAATGACAGTGATTTGTAGCGTTACGTTTCGGCTTGTGTATTCAGCATAAGAGAGATTGTATTGCCAAGAAAGAAAACTATAACATTAACTTGACCTCAACGGGTGAAATAAATTGTAAAAAATGAACTTTAAATAATTTGAATACAATATTAAGCCGTGCAGTGAATTAAAACATATTAGTACATTTTTAAAAATTATTTTAGATGTTTACCTTGTTTGTTTACCTCAAATAGGTACAGTGTTTCATCAATATATTGGTATAACTTATAAATAAAGCATTGTAAGTATTCATTGTATAATATTATGTTATATTATTGATTCTGATTGTAACTCTTATATTGGTACATTCTGTGATCTCAATTCAGTACTTAATTTCAAGGGAGATCACAGGTCAATTATATACTATTATTCGCCTTTTTACAACGTTTTTCATAACATTGCTTCTTGTCTGTCTGTTTGTCTTCCAGGAATTTGAAAAGTTGGCAATCAAATTTTTGACCACTTTCCGTTAAGCCATAGCTCTGATACTTTCAATAAAACTCAGAACCCGATTACAATGCAATATTCTTACTATTTCATTATGATTTGATAAATCTTAATAAATACAATTAAATATGTATGGCGAATAGGCTACAGACTTGTCTAAATCAAGATAAATTACTGGTATTAAATATAGTACACAGTAACGGAATTTGGCGCCAATTTTTAATCACTCTGAAAAGCTATAGCTCTGATACTTTCAGTATGGCTCAGAATCCGATGACAATGCAATATTCTTTCATTATGATTTGATGAGTTTCTTAAGTATCTTTTCGAAAATAAAATCCTAGTGCCTAAAGAAAGAATACTAACTGCGCCTGAACACGTGTGACGTCGTAGCGCTCCGATGTGTTCTAGCAAAGCTACATATAGTTAGTTAATTGGGTTCGTCTCACACCAAAATTTTTTAAGTCTTTGTAATAACTGAAAAGAAAATTACATTACAAAAAATATTTTAACTAAAAAGTAGAAAATAAAAAAATTACATTATAAAAATATTTTATAAAAAACTACGTTTTTCTTGCATACTAAAAAGCAGAAAATAATTTCTGAATAAATTGGTAACATGGTAATAGTAATAGACTTTATAAGAGCTTCTGATTTTTATAAAAACGAAAAACGTTGGGCGCATGAACTCAAACATCCAGACCTTTCTAACATACTCTAATTTATTTAAATGAAAACCTGTTTAATATAGTTTCACTATATTAATATATTGATTCAATTGACTTTTACAAGTATTACATTATATATAATAAGTTTAGGTTATACAACACTAGAATTAATTTTACATACTCATATGCATTTTGTTAGAGAAGTTCTAATAAATGATCTGCAATATCGTGATATTTCGAAAACCTATAATAATTGTTTTGGAATTTAATTGTTAACATTTGATGATTCTAATATTGTAATACAAACATTCACATAATATTAAATCCATGCGCCCAACGTTTTTCGTTTTTATAAAAATCAGAAGCTCTTATAAAGTCTATTTATTACTTACCATAAGACCAATTTATTCAAAAATTATTTTCTGCTTTTAGTACGCAAGAAAAACGTTGTTTTTATAAAATATTTTTTTATATTTATCTTATAAATGGTGAAAGTGCTTTAAACAAAGTGAACATTAGAAGCCGATAATAACTAAAAAGCGCTTTTTTACGAATCGTCAAAAACGCTTGTATTCTCCAGTTGTATTGTAATGTTAATATTCTCCAGTTGTATTATAATGTTAATATTCTCAAGTTGTATTATAATGTTAATATTATACAGTTATATTGTAATGTTAATGTTCTCCAGTTGTATTATAATGTTAATATTCTCCAGTTGTATTATAATGTTAATATTCTCCAGTTGTATTGTAATGTTAATATTCTCCAGTTGTATTATAATGTTAATATTCTCCAGTTGTATTATAATGTTAATATTCTACAGTTGTATTGTAATGTTAATATCCACCAGTTGTATTATAATGTTAATATTCTCCAGTTGTATTATAATGTTAATATTCTACAGTTGTATTGTGTCATAGCTACATTTTTGTGTAGATCAGTTGTATGTATATAATTTATATTTGCTTTTGCTTCTGGTAGGTGTATATATAATTCAGTCTCTTCGGAGTTATTTTTGTTGACTTGGCGTATATTAAATTATATTAAGTGTCAACATATGTATGAGACGAATCACACGTATAAAGCACTGAGTAGACTTGGTTGTATAAATATATATATATATATATATATATATACATATATATATATGTGTGTGTGTGTGTGCATGTATATATATATATATATATATATATATATATATATATATATATATGTTTGTTTATTTATTCTTATTTATGGAATACATACATGGTACAAAAATGATGTGAGATGAAGGATCAAGTCCGTCTGCTTGTCTCTACCAAAATCTATCGTCTAATATTATCGTCTGTTGTTTTTCACTTCCGCTCAGTTAAGTGGCCAGATAATTAAAACCATCTCTGAGCCAACTGTAAATTCTCTAGCCTAATCTGATATTTGGTTTCAAGGTTGTTACTGCCGGGGGTTGGTAGCGGGGATAAGCTCCCACTAACAAATAAAATGCTCCCAATGGCGTGCGTCTCAAATAGCTTCTGACAACCTAGTCCAACTCCTGGCCTTCTCGTTTCCACTGACAGGAGAAGGGGCGAAGGCGGTTCACTGGCGCCTCAAATCCAGCCGCTTCGGGCAGATGGGGCTCGTCAACCTCGGTTGGTAGCTCATCTAGGAGAAGGAAAACTCTGTTTTCAAACCTCCGCTGCCTAGCGGCATACCTCCTACGAGGATAAGCTAAGGGAGTAAACCCTGAAAAGAAATCCGGAGCTGGAGTCCCCAAGGCGGCCAGACCTTATATTGTCAACGCCGGCAACTCCTGCGGCGCAGCTGAAGCCAAGCCGTATCGGCTCTTTCTTTCCCTTGGATCCCTCAGTCGCGCGGAGAGGGGGGGACTGCTGCATGGGCAACAGCTATCCCTCCATATTACCCTGCCCAGGATCTGTAGCTAAACTGGAGAGGATACTCCAGCGTCGTCGCACGATGTCGATACAAATGCGGCAGGGATTGCCACTCCCGAGTCGGACTGCACAGCCACTCCTGGCGGTGTTTTGTAGACTCAACTTAGCTACACCATCGTCTCTCGAGACGGACGGATGCCGACGACGACGACGAATCTGATATTTACATATTGTAATGTTAATATTAAACAGTTGTATTATAATGTTAATATTATCCAGTTGTATTATAATATTAATATTCTACAGTTGTATCGTAATGTTAATATTCACCAGCTGTATTATAATGTTAATATTCTACAGTTGTATTATAATATTAATATTCACCAGTTGTATTATAATGCTAATATTCACCATTTGTATTGTATATGAATATTCTCCAGTTGTATTGTATATTAATATTCTCCAGTTGTATTGTATATTAATATTCTACAGTCATATTATATGTAGGTTAGAGAAAGAATGTTGTACCTTATCATTTAGTTGGATATGTTTTTTTTATCATTAATCAAACCACACAACATCATAATAAAATAAGCGTTTTAAAAAAACAATTAACTCCAGATTGTTTCAGAACACACTTTTTAATAAAGAAATACACATTTGGCGAAAATTGCTGCTTAAAATAAATAAATTTAAAAAGTTTAATAAATTATAAGGTATGACTGTATGAATTATTAATATTTGGTTAAAGTATACTTTTCTAACATCGAATCTAATGCTGACAGAAAAAAACGGGTTGTTTTTGTAAGTATTAATTAGATCAGGGGTGGGCAAACTTTTCCTACGGAGGGCCACATTGAAAATTAGATTGCTATCGGCGGGCTGCATATATATTTGTCTACTTTGATTTGAATTTACAACGTATGAAAATATACATTAAAGATAATAACCATGTATTTGTCATTTTATTTCACATTCACACTTTATTACACATGTGCTTTACATTTCAAACTACGAACTAAAACAGATCAGTGCTGATTTGGTAATAAGACTTTACTATTCATAATTATTTGAACAAACGTTTTTTGTTACCTGTCATAAATTTATGAAGACGATGGAACTTAATATACATTCAAGCTGACCACAAAGTACAAATATAATTAATTAGAAGTTTGTAATTGTTCACAATTTCGGATAATATTTTTTAACTGTGGAGCCAGTTTATTGCATTTAAATTGAAATCAGTCAACATCTGTTATTAGACTTGTTTAATTTCATACAAGAAAACGTTTGCTCACAAATGTATGTGGACACAGATAATGACAAAGCTTAACAGCAGGGTGTTTTAGTTGTGGAAATGCCGCTGCTGGCAAACATCCATAAAACTCCAGAAGAAAAACTGACCTAATCTTCATATTCAGGTCATAACTTATTAGTAGGTCAAGTATATCCTCTGGGACTGAATCAGCTTTTGCACTAAATAGCGAACTGAGGATAGTGAAGAGTGGTTCTGGGTTCTTGAAGTCTTGGAACTTCCTTTCAAATTCCACAAACAAGGCATACAAATGAGCCTTGCACTTGTTAGCCATTTCAGCAGAAATGATTTTTTTCTGTTTCAGCAAAGGGAAATGGCAAAACCTGTTTTCACCTGCTTGCCTGGAGAACATGAAGAGTTTTGCCTGACATGATTTAACATGCACATACATTTCATGTGCAAACAAGCTACTGACATGAAATTTGACACTCAGTTCATTCAACTTTTCTATAATGTCAATGGCAAACATGAAGTCTGACTTTCACTCTTCATTAACAATGTTAGTAACAAAGTCACAAAGAAAACACTTCATCTCCAGGAACATAAATATTTCTTCCTTGGTGTTTCCTGCTGTGGTAGTTTATATCAAAATGTTTACGTTTCCAAATCTTTAAGCAGTGCCTGGAGCTGCCTGTGATTAAATGTCCTTGCCCTGATGAGGTTTATTACACTGACAACTGGGTCAATAACATGCTTGAAATTCAACGGAGCTTTACGCGGACTTTCATGATGGATGACACAGTGGATATGTAAAATAGTAGTCGGGATATTCTTCTTTAATTTTATTATTCAACTTCAACAGACCTTCGTTTTTCCAGCTAAAGCACGCACTCCATCTGTTGTTACACTTGCCATCTTGTTCCACACCAACCCATTTCTTTCAACACAGGTCTCAACAGCGCTGAATAAAACTTGTCCTGTGATTGTGTCTTTGAGTGGCTCAACACTTAGTAAGCTCAAAATGAGTGTTTATTCCCCTTATAAATTCAAACAATTGTGCTTTATCTGTTACCTTCGTCCAAGCTCTGTACTCTCTGTACCACAAAAAGTCTTTGCTTGCATCTCGAAGTTGGTGAATCAAATTGTCAATTATCTTTTCAAAACCTTTCAAAAGGTAAATTGTAAACAAAAGCTCCTCCCGTTTGATAAGAAAAACAGTTTCCAACAGGGATGCTAACAATTAATGGCTAGTAATTACATATAATTATCTGGAGCTATAAAACCGATTTAATATTTCTAGATTTGAATCAAATAGTCGGAATAAAATTTCAAAAATATAGCGAAAGTTATAAACAAAGAAAAAAAAAACATCGATATATGATCGCAATATTTACATGTGTTCGGGCCGCACAAAATACTCTGGCGGGCAGCATGCGACCCACGGGCCGAGGTTTGCACACCCCTGAATTAGATAAATAAAACTTCTTCAAATACACAGCATTTGGGTACTGTTGTTATTTAAAAGAAAGAAAAAGACGCTAAAATGGCTGGGTATTCGTTTCATGTGGTTTGTAATCACACAAGGCTAATTATACACACACATACAAAAGAACGAAAAACATAGATTAAGTATAATATCTACGTGCTCTTTTTTCATCAAATGATGGTAATTAGGGAGAACCGGGCTCTCACAGAGACAATTTACTTCGATGCAGGTCTAGAAAACTGCGCCGTTCATGGCATTCTATAAATACAAACATGTTCTATTTCCGGTTACGTGTTCGTTTACTTTTAAGTGCCAATAATATTGTGGGTTTGCTTTCTTCTGTATACTGTGTGGCTACGGTTCTTTAAGTTATTAGTCCTGTAGCCTGTTTGGTTCTATTTAGGTGTATTTACACGCAGTCTTCACACACAGTACGTACACAACGATTTATAACAAAACCCTTTGGGTTTCAGTGATGATGGCAATGTTTATTACAAAACAAAGTCACGTGACATAAAATAATATCTGATAGTATTTTTTAAGTGCCGTAAATTCACTATAATCTACTTATGACCGCTCTTCGCTCTATCCACAGTCTCACTCTACTTTGACTATAGTGAACTTTTTCATACTCTCACACCCACTCTCTACGACTGTCTCTACGTCAATTCATACTACCATTATTAATGTCGAAATCTATGGGACCCGCTAATAGGACCAATATTGACAAAAAATATATGTGGTCGATTTTGAAATATTGATTTCTTCTTGAAAAAAAAACACAACGAGTACTTTTCAATATCCTGCTGAACACACAAAAACTATGTAATAAAACACAATCATTTTATAGATTTTGTAAAGGATGTATCATTTTAATTGTTTGTGATTATATTAAGAACTTTAGTACATTTTTCGTCAGTGTTTGCCATTAAGGAGAAATACTTTTTCTAAGAGTTGTGATATAGTTTTTACCTTTGTCCGCCATTACACAACTAATGACATTAAGAACTTTGATAATTTTCCTCCAACTTATTTTAAGTATTAAAAATGTCAACATTTTCTCATCTTTCCTGGCCTTATTCACTTCAGACAAGAATAGATCCCGAATTAAAACTTCTTGCTTGCTATTATTTAATATAAAACAATGACAAAGCTTTTTTTCCTCCATTGGTAAACAACAATTAATAATTATTATTCTTTTGTAAATTAAAACACAAAGCAACCTACGCTTGTTATTAAAATGGATTGTCCAGTTTATTTGGTTTGATTGTGTCGTCTTATCCACACGATCCGTCTAAAGCCATAGCTACTGAGACCCACAATGGTAGTGTGTTAAATTGCTCAACTGACGACCTAAAGATCCCTGGTTCGACCTCCGTTGAGGACTCATTGATATTTAAGTCCATGGCTTAAGTCATCGCTATTTCTCCCATGGTACCTCCATAGTTATTTGTCGAGGACCCCTATTGAGGGTATCCTTGACTTGTTATCTGGGTGTATGAGTGCTGACTTAACTGTGACTTGTATTTGTATTTGTGTTTCTGCCAAACACACTATCACCAGCATTCAGACGTACCACACGTGGAGAAAATAAAGCAGCAAGTCTTGTGTAACAACACTCAAATATTGTATTTACATAGAGGCACCAGTCCTAAACAGGATCTTTTGGCTTGCAAAAATACGGCAATGATAATCCTATAAATGAATAATGTGAAAAGGACGTTCTCTCGATATATCTCTCTTCTTTCTCTCTCTCTCTCTCTCTCTCTCTCTCTCTTTTCATCCCAGCTTCGCTGAGACACGAGTGGTCTGACGCAATTACGGGGTGGGGGTAGGAATGGGGGGAGGGGGTATAATGGAATATATACTAATCTATATATATATATCTGTGTGTGTGTGTGTATCCTATATATTCTATATATATTATATACTATTAGAGGGTTGCCGTGCGAGTCAAGGGTTGGAATAAAGTGTGAATGTTTTCGGCAAATTACTCACAACCCGTAACATCATTGCACAATGAGATGAGGTGGGAATGAAATAAAGACACCATAAAAAACAGTCCCGTTATTGGTTAATAGCATCTTAGAGATTTCGTGTCATCCTTGCAGGGACTTCAAAATCAAAAACACAAGTTTAAATTCTACATTTTCTCTGGCTTGATGAACCCTTGGGAGTTAAAGGAAATTTTACTTTTTATATTTACTGTGTTTAAATGAAAGCCAACGCTATTGCCCTGGTAGACTGCGTCTGAAGCTCAAACGCCACCGCTATTGCCCTAGTAGACTACGTCTGAAGCTACAAACCCACCGCCATTGCCCTGGTAGACAACGTCTGAAGCTACAAACCCACCGCTATTGCCCTGGTAGACAACATCTAAAGCTACAAAGCCAACGCTATTGCCCTGGTAGACAACATCTGAAGCTACAAAGCCAACGCTATTGCCCTGGTAGACATATTTGAAGCTACAAAGCCAACGATATTGCCCTGGTAGACAACATCTGAGGCTACAAAGCCAACCCTATTGCCCTGCTAGACAACGTCTGAAGCTACGAAGCCAACGCTATTGCCCTGGTAGACAACATCTGAAGCTACAAAGCCACCGCTATTGCCCTGATAGACAACATCTAAAGCTACAAAGCCACCGCTATTGCCCTGGTAGACAACGTCTGAAGCAACAAAGCCAACGCTATTGCCCTGGTAGACAACATCTGAAGCTACAAAGCCACCGCTATTGCCCTGGTAGACAACGTCTGAAGCTACAAAGCCATCCCTATTGCCCTGGTAGACAACATCTGAAGCTACAAAGCCACCGCTATTGCCCTGGTAGACAATATCTCAAGCTACAAAGCCAACGCTATTGCCCTGGTAGACAACATCTGAAGCTACAAAGCCAACGCTATTGCCCTGGTAGACAACATCTTAAGCTACAAAGCCAACCCTATTGCCCTGGTAGACAACGTCTGAAGCTACAAAGCCACCGCTATTGCCCTGGTAGACAACATCTGAAGCTACAAAGCCACCGCTATTGCCTTGGTAGACAACATCTGAAGCTACAAAGCCAACGCTATTGCCCTGGTAGACAACATCTGAAGCTACAAAGCCACCGCTATTGCACTGGTAGACAACATCTGAAGCTACCAACCACCGCTATTACCCTTGTAGACAACATCTGAAGCTAGAAAGCCAACGCTATTGCCCTGGTAGACAACATCTTAAGCTATCAAGCCACCGCTATTGCCCTGGTAGACAACTTCTGAAGCTACAAAGCCAATGCTATTGCCCTGGTAGACAACGTCTGAAGCTACAAAGCCACCGCTTTTGCCCTGGTAGACAACATCTGAAGCTACAAAGCCAACGCTATTGCCCTGGTAGACAACATCTGAAGCTACAAAGCCACCGCTATTGCCCTGGTAGACAACATCTGAAGCTACAAAACTAACGCTATTGCCCTGGTAGACAACATCTGAAGCTACAAATCCACCGCTATTGCCCTGGTAGACAACATCTGAAGCTACAAAACCAACGCTATTGCCCTGGTAGACAACATCTGAAGCTACAAAGCCACCGCTATTGCCCTGGTAGACAACATCTGAAGCTACAAAGCCACCGCTATTGCCCTGGTAGACAACATCTGAAGCTACAAAGCCACCGCTATTGCCCTGGTAGACAACATCTGAAACTACAAAGCCAACGCTATTGCCCTGGTAGACAACATCTGAAGCTACAAGCCACCGCTATTGCCCTGGTAGACTACGTCTGAAGCTACAAAGCCACCGCTATTGCCTTGGTAGACTACGTCTGAAGCTACAGGGAATATGATAACTGAAACAATTCACGTGACAGAGAAAATAATAAAGCAGCTTAAAACAAAAATGAAGTCTGGGTTGAATTTTTTTTTTACAAAATTAGTAATTCAAGTTAGTAAACAAACCGTAAATTCTTAACTTTATGCAAACTTTATTACAGTGATAACGTGTACGTTAAAAGCTTCTGGCTTGTAAATACGTAGGCAATATGTAGACAACTTGTAATACTTATTGTTAAAAGAAAACTAAGTTTAATATCCCAGTTTTCGAGATAAACAATGAGAAGTTTAATGGGATGTTTGGTGGTTTTCATTTCCACAACAATGGGATGTTTGATGGTTCTCATTTCCACAACAATGGGAAGTTTGGTGGTTTTCATTTCCACAACAATGGGTTGGTTGGTGGTTCTCATTTACCACAACAATGGGTTGGTTGGTGGTTCTCATTTCCACAACAATGGGATGTTTGGTGGTTCTCATTTCCACAATAATGGGATGTTTGGTGGTTCTCATTTCCACAACAATGGGATGTTTGGTGGTTCTCATTTCCACAACAATGGGATGATGGAGATTCTCATTTCAACTACATTGGGCTGGTTGGTGGTTCTCATTTCTACTACATTGGGTTGGTTGGTGGTTCTCATTTCCCACAACAATGGAATGTATGGTGGTTCTCATTTCCACAACAATGTGATGTTTGGTGGTTCTCATTTCCACAACAATGGGATGTTTGGTGGTTCTCATTTCCACAACAATGGGATGATTGGAGGTTCTCATTTCTACTACATTGGGCTGGTTGGTGGTTCTCATTTCTACTACATTGGGTTGGTTGGTGGTTCTCATTTCCACAAAAATGGGTTGGTTAGTGGTTCTCATTTCTACTACATTGGGTTGGTTGGTGGTTCTCATTTCCACTACATTGGGTTGGTTGATGGTTCTCTTTTCCACAAAAATGGGTTGGTTGGTGGTTCTCATTTCTACTACGTTGGGTTGGTTGGTGGTTCTCATTTCCACTACATTGGGTTGGTTGGAGGTTTTCATTTCCACAAAAATGGGTTGGTTGTTGGTTCTCATTTCTACTACATCTGGTTGGTTGGTGGTTCTCATTTCCACTACATTGGGTTGATTGGTGGTTCTCATTTCCACAAAAATGGGTTGGTTGGTGGTTCTCATTTCTACTACATTGGGTTGGTTGGTGGTTCTCATTTCCACAACAATGGGATGTTTCGTGGTTCTCATTTCCACAACAATGGGATGTTTGGTGGTTCTCATTTCCACAACAATGGGATGTTTGGTGGTTATCATTTCCACAACAATGGGATGATTGGAGGTTCTCATTTCTACTACATTGGGCTGGTTGGTGGTTCTCATTTCTACTACATTGGGTTGGTTGGTGGTTTCTTATTTCCACAAAAATGGGTTGGTTAGTGGTTCTCATTTCTACTAAATTGGGTTGGTTGGTGGTTCTCATTTCCACTACATTGGGTTGATTGGTGGTTCTCATTTCCACAAAAATGGGTTGGTTGGTGGTTCTCATTTCTACTACATTCGGTTGGTTGGTGGTTCTCATTTCCACAACAATGGGATGTTTGGTGGTTCTCATTTCCACAACAATGGGATGTTTGGTGGTTCTCATTTCCACAACAATGGGATGATTGGAGGTTCTCATTTCTACTACATTGGGCTGGTTGGAGGTTCTCATTTCTACTACATTGGGTTGGTTGGTGGTTCTCATTTCCACTACATTGGGTTGGTTAGTGGTTCTCATTTCCACAAAAATGGGTTGGTTAGTGGTTCTCATTTCTACTACATTGGGTTGGTTAGTGGTTCTCATTTTCACTACATTGGGTTGGTTGGTGGTTCTCATTTCCACAAAAATGGGTTGGTTGGTGGTTCTCATTTCTACTACGTTGGGTTAGTTGGTGGTTCTCATTTCCACTACATTGGGTTGGTTGGAGGTTCTCATTTCCACAAAAATGGGTTGGTTGGTGGTTCTCATTTCAAGTACATTGGGCTGGTTGGTGGTTCTCATTTCCACTACATTGGGTTGGTTGGTGGTTCTCATTTCCACTACATTGGGTTGGTTGATGGTTCTCTTTTCCACAAAATTGGGTTGGTTGGTGGATCCCATTTTCACTACATTGGCTTGGTTGGTGGTTCTCAATTCCACAGAAATGGGTTGGTTGGTGGTTCTCATTTCTACTACATTGGGTTGGTTGGTGGTTCTCATTTCCACAAAAATGGGATGTTTGGTGGTTCTAATTTCCCACAACAATGGGTTGGTTGTTGGTTCTCATTTCTACAAAAATGGGTTGGCTGGTGGTTTTCATTTCTACTACATTGGGTTGGTTGTTGGTTCTCATTTACCACAGCAATGGGTTGGTTGGTGGTTCTCATTTCCACAAAAATGGGTTGGTTGTTGGTTCTTATTTCCACAACAATGGGTTGGTTGTTGGTTCTCATTTCCACAAAAATGGATTGGCTGGTGGTTTTCATTTCTACTACATTGGGTTGGTTGGTGGTTCTCTTTTCCACAAAAATGGGTTGGTTGGTGGTTCTCATTTCTACTACGTTGGGTTAGTTGGTGGTTCTCATTTCCACTACATTGGGTTGGTTGGAGGTTCTCATTTCCACAAAAATGGGTTGGTTGGTGGTTCTCATTTCAAGTACATTGGGTTGGTTGGTGGTTCTCATTTCCACTACATTGGGTTGATTGGTGGTTCTCATTTCAACAACAATGGGTTGGTTGGTGGTTCTCATTTCCACAACAATGGGATGTTTGGTTGTTCTCATTTCCCACAAAAATTGGTTGGTTGGTGGTTCTCATTTCTACTACATTGGATTGGTTGGTGGTTCTCATTTACCACAACAATGGGTTGGTTGGTGGTTCTCATTTCCACAACAATGGGATGTTTGGTGGTTCTCATTTCCACTACATTGGGTTGGTGGTTTTCATTTCCACAAAAATGGGTTGGTTGGTGGTTCTCATTTCTACTACATTGGGTTGGTTGGTGGTCTCATTTCCACTACATTGGGTTGGTTGGTGGTTCTCATTTCCACAAAAATGGGTTGGTTGGTGGTTCTCATTTCTACTACATTGGGTTGGTTGGTGGTTCCCATTTTCACTACATTGGCTTGGTTGGTGGTTCTCAATTCCACAGAAATGGGTTGGTTGGTGGTTCTCATTTCTACTACATTGGGTTGGTTGGTGGTTCTCATTTCCACAAAAATGGGATGTTTGGTGGTTCTAATTTCCCACAACAATGGGTTGGTTGTTGGTTCTCATTTCCACAAAAATGGGTTGGCTGGTGGTTTTCATTTCTACTACATTGGGTTGGTTGGTGGTTCTCATTTACCACAACAATGGGTTGGTTGGTGGTTCTCATTTCCACAAAAATGGGTTGGTTGTTGGTTCTTATTTCCACAACAATGAGTTGGTTGTTGGTTCTCATTTCCACAAAAATGGATTGGCTGGTGGTTTTCATTTCTACTACATTGGGTTGGTTGGTGGTTCTCATTTACCACAACAATGGGTTGGTTGGTGATTTTCATTTCCACAAAAATGGGTTGGTTGTTGGTTCTTATTTCCACAACAATGGGTTGACTGGTAGTTCATATTTCCACAACAACCGCTTTTGCTGGTGGTTCTCATTTCCACAACAATGGGTTAACTGGTGGTTCTCATTTCCACAACAACGGATTGGCTGGTGGTTCTCATTTCCACAACAACGGGTTGGCTGGTGGTTCTCATTTCCACAACAACGGATTGGCTGGTGGTTCTCATTTCCACAACAACCGGTTGGCTGGTGGTTCTCATTTCCACAACAACGGGTTGGCTGGTGGTTCTCATTTCCACAACAACGGGTTTGCTGGTGGTTCTTATTTCCACAACAACGGGTTAGCTGGTGGTTCTCATTACCATAACAATGAGTTGGCTGGTGGTTCTCATTTCCACAACAACGGGTTGTCTGGTGGTTCTCATTTCCACAACAACGGGTTGGCAGGTGGTTCTCATTTCCACAACAACGGGTATGCTGGTGGTTCTCATTTCCACAACAATGGGTTGGTTGGTGGTTCCCATTTTCACTACATTGGCTTGGTTGGTGGTTCTCAATTCCACAGAAATGGGTTGGTTGGTGGTTCTCATTTCTACTACATTGGGTTGGTTGGTGGTTCTCATTTCCACAAAAATGGGAAGTTTGGTGGTTCTAATTTCCCACAACAATGGGTTGGTTGTTGGTTCTCATTTCCACAAAAATGGGTTGGCTGGTGGTTTTCATTTCTACTACATTGGGTTGGTTGGTGGTTCTCATTTACCACAACAATGGGTTGGTTGGTGGTTCTCATTTCCACAAAAATGAGTTGGTTGTTGGTTCTTATTTCCACAACAATGGGTTGGTTGTTGGTTCTCATTTCAACAAAAATGGATTGGCTGGTGGTTTTCATTTCTACTACATTGGGTTGGTTGGTGGTTCTCTTTTCCACAAAAATGGGTTGGTTGGTGGTTCTCATTTCTACTACGTTGGGTTAGTTGGTGGTTCTCATTTCCACTACATTGGGTTGGTTGGAGGTTCTCATTTCCACAAAAATGGGTTGGTTGGTGGTTCTCATTTCAAGTACATTGGGTTGGTTGGTGGTTCTTATTTCCACTACATTGGGTTGATTGGTGGTTCTCATTTCCACAAAAATGGGTTGATTGGTAGTTCTCATTTCTACTACATTGGGTTGGTTGGTGGTTCTCATTTCCACAAAAATGGGTTGGTTGGTGGTTCTCATGTTCACAACAATTGATTGGTTGGTGGTTCTCATTTGCACAACAATGGGATGTTTGGTGGTTCTCATTTCCAACAACAATTGGAGGGTTTGTGGTTCTCATTTCCACAACAATGGGATGTTTGGTGGTTCTCATTTACCACAACAATGGGTTGGTTGGTGGTTCTCATTTCCACAACAATGGGTTGGTTGGCTGTTCTCATTTACCACAACAATGGGTTGGTTGGTGGTTCTCACTTCAACAACAATGGGATGTTTGGTGGTTCTAATTTACCACAACAATGGGTTGGTTGGTGGTTCTCATTTCCACAACAATGGGATGTTTGGTGGTTCTCATTTCCCACAAAAATTGGTTGGTTGGTGGTTCTCATTTCTACTACAATGGATTGGTTGGTGGTTCTCATTTACCACAACAATGGGTTGGTTGGTGGTTCTCATTTCCACAACAATGGGATGTTTGGTGGTTCTCATTTCCACTACATTGGGTTGGTGGTTTTCATTTCCACAAAAATGGGTTGGTTGGTGGTTCTCATTTCTACTACATTGGGTTGGTTGGTGGTCTCATTTCCACTACATTGGGTTGGTTGGTGGTTCTCATTTCCACAAAAATGGGTTGGTTGGTGGTTCTCATTTCTACTACATTGGGTTGGTTGGTGGTTCCCATTTTCACTACATTGGCTTGGTTGGTGGTTCTCAATTCCACAGAAATGGGTTGGTTGGTGGTTCTCATTTCTACTACATTGGGTTGGTTGGTGGTTCTCATTTCCACAAAAATGGGATGTTTGGTGGTTCTAATTTCCCACAACAATGGGTTGGTTGTTGGTTCTCATTTCCACAAAAATGGGTTGGCTGGTGGTTTTCATTTCTACTACATTGGGTTGGTTGGTGGTTCTCATTTACCACAACAATGGGTTGGTTGGTGGTTCTCATTTCCACAAAAATGGGTTGTTTGTTGGTTCTTATTTCCACAGCAATGGGTTGGTTGTTGGTTCTCATTTCCACAAAAATGGATTGGCTGGTGGTTTTCATTTCTACTACATTGGGTTGGTTGGTGGTTCTCATTTACCACAACAACGGGTTGGTTGGTGATTTTCATTTCCACAAAAATGGGTTGGTTGTTGGTTCTTATTTCCACAACAATGGGTTGACTGGTAGTTCATATTTCCACAACAACCGCTTTTGCTGGTGGTTCTCATTTCCACAACAATGGGTTAACTGGTGGTTCTCATTTCCACAACAACGGATTGGCTGGTGGTTCTCATTTCCACAACAACGGGTTGGCTGGTGGTTCTCATTTCCACAACAACGGATTGGCTGGTGGTTCTCATTTCCACAACAGCGGATTGGCTGGTGGTTCTCATTTCCACAACAACGGGTTGGCTGGTGGTTCTCATTTCCACAACAACGGGTTTGCTGGTGGTTCTTATTTCCACAACAACGGGTTAGCTGGTGGTTCTCATTACCATAACAATGAGTTGGCTGGTGGTTCTCATTTCCACAACAAAGGGTTTGCTGGTGGTTCTCATTTCCACAACAACGGATTGGCTGGTGGTTCTCATTTCCACAACAACCGGTTGGCTGGTGGTTCTCATTTCCACAACAACGGGTTGGCTGGTGGTTCTCATTTCCACAACAACGGGTTTGCTGGTGGTTCTTATTTCCACAACAACGGGTTAGCTGGTGGTTCTCATTACCATAACAATGAGTTGGCTGGTGGTTCTCATTTCCACAACAAAGGGTTTGCTGGTGGTTCTCATTTCCACAACAACGGGTTGTCTGGTGGTTCTTATTTCCACAACAACGGGTTGTCTGGTGGTTCTCATTTCCACAACAACGGGTTGGCAGGTGGTTCTCATTTCCACAACAACGGGTATGCTGGTGGTTCTCATTTCCACAACAATGGGTTGGTTGGTGGTTCCCATTTTCACTACATTGGCTTGGTTGGTGGTTCTCAATTCCACAGAAATGGGTTGGTTGGTGGTTCTCATTTCTACTACATTGGGTTGGTTGGTGGTTCTCATTTCCACAAAAAATGGGAAGTTTGGTGGTTCTAATTTCCCACAACAATGGGTTGGTTGTTGGTTCTCATTTCCACAAAAATGGGTTGGCTGGTGGTTTTCATTTCTACTACATTGGGTTGGTTGGTGGTTCTCATTTACCACAACAATGGGTTGGTTGGTGGTTCTCATTTCCACAAAAATGAGTTGGTTGTTGGTTCTTATTTCCACAACAATGGGTTGGTTGTTGGTTCTCATTTCAACAAAAATGGATTGGCTGGTGGTTTTCATTTCTACTACATTGGGTTGGTTGGTGGTTCTCTTTTCCACAAAAATGGGTTGGTTGGTGGTTCTCATTTCTACTACGTTGGGTTAGTTGGTGGTTCTCATTTCCACTACATTGGGTTGGTTGGAGGTTCTCATTTCCACAAAAATGGGTTGGTTGGTGGTTCTCATTTCAAGTACATTGGGTTGGTTGGTGGTTCTTATTTCCACTACATTGGGTTGATTGGTGGTTCTCATTTCCACAAAAATGGGTTGATTGGTAGTTCTCATTTCTACTACATTGGGTTGGTTGGTGGTTCTCATTTCCACAAAAATGGGTTGGTTGGTGGTTCTCATGTTCACAACAATTGATTGGTTGGTGGTTCTCATTTGCACAACAATGGGATGTTTGGTGGTTCTCATTTCCAACAACAATTGGAGGGTTTGTGGTTCTCATTTCCACAACAATGGGATGTTTGGTGGTTCTCATTTACCACAACAATGGGTTGGTTGGTGGTTCTCATTTCCACAACAATGGGTTGGTTGGCTGTTCTCATTTACCACAACAATGGGTTGGTTGGTGGTTCTCACTTCAACAACAATGGGATGTTTGGTGGTTCTAATTTACCACAACAATGGGTTGGTTGGTGGTTCTCATTTCCACAACAATGGGATGTTTGGTGGTTCTCATTTCCCACAAAAATTGGTTGGTTGGTGGTTCTCATTTCTACTACAATGGATTGGTTGGTGGTTCTCATTTACCACAACAATGGGTTGGTTGGTGGTTCTCATTTCCACAACAATGGGATGTTTGGTGGTTCTCATTTCCACTACATTGGGTTGGTGGTTTTCATTTCCACAAAAATGGGTTGGTTGGTGGTTCTCATTTCTACTACATTGGGTTGGTTGGTGGTCTCATTTCCACTACATTGGGTTGGTTGGTGGTTCTCATTTCCACAAAAATGGGTTGGTTGGTGGTTCTCATTTCTACTACATTGGGTTGGTTGGTGGTTCCCATTTTCACTACATTGGCTTGGTTGGTGGTTCTCAATTCCACAGAAATGGGTTGGTTGGTGGTTCTCATTTCTACTACATTGGGTTGGTTGGTGGTTCTCATTTCCACAAAAATGGGATGTTTGGTGGTTCTAATTTCCCACAACAATGGGTTGGTTGTTGGTTCTCATTTCCACAAAAATGGGTTGGCTGGTGGTTTTCATTTCTACTACATTGGGTTGGTTGGTGGTTCTCATTTACCACAACAATGGGTTGGTTGGTGGTTCTCATTTCCACAAAAATGGGTTGTTTGTTGGTTCTTATTTCCACAGCAATGGGTTGGTTGTTGGTTCTCATTTCCACAAAAATGGATTGGCTGGTGGTTTTCATTTCTACTACATTGGGTTGGTTGGTGGTTCTCATTTACCACAACAACGGGTTGGTTGGTGATTTTCATTTCCACAAAAATGGGTTGGTTGTTGGTTCTTATTTCCACAACAATGGGTTGACTGGTAGTTCATATTTCCACAACAACCGCTTTTGCTGGTGGTTCTCATTTCCACAACAATGGGTTAACTGGTGGTTCTCATTCCACAACAACGGATTGGCTGGTGGTTCTCATTTCCACAACAACGGGTTGGCTGGTGGTTCTCATTTCCACAACAACGGATTGGCTGGTGGTTCTCATTTCCACAACAGCGGATTGGCTGGTGGTTCTCATTTCCACAACAACGGGTTGGCTGGTGGTTCTCATTTCCACAACAACGGGTTTGCTGGTGGTTCTTATTTCCACAACAACGGGTTAGCTGGTGGTTCTCATTACCATAACAATGAGTTGGCTGGTGGTTCTCATTTCCACAACAAAGGGTTTGCTGGTGGTTCTCATTTCCACAACAACGGATTGGCTGGTGGTTCTCATTTCCACAACAACCGGTTGGCTGGTGGTTCTCATTTCCACAACAACGGGTTGGCTGGTGGTTCTCATTTCCACAACAACGGGTTTGCTGGTGGTTCTTATTTCCACAACAACGGGTTAGCTGGTGGTTCTCATTACCATAACAATGAGTTGGCTGGTGGTTCTCATTTCCACAACAAAGGGTTTGCTGGTGGTTCTCATTTCCACAACAACGGGTTGTCTGGTGGTTCTTATTTCCACAACAACGGGTTGTCTGGTGGTTCTCATTTCCACAACAACGGGTTGGCAGGTGGTTCTCATTTCCACAACAACGGGTATGCTGGTGGTTCTCATTTCCACAACAATGGGTTGGTTGGTGGTTCCCATTTTCACTACATTGGCTTGGTTGGTGGTTCTCAATTCCACAGAAATGGGTTGGTTGGTGGTTCTCATTTCTACTACATTGGGTTGGTTGGTGGTTCTCATTTCCACAAAAATGGGAAGTTTGGTGGTTCTAATTTCCCACAACAATGGGTTGGTTGTTGGTTCTCATTTCCACAAAAATGGGTTGGCTGGTGGTTTTCATTTCTACTACATTGGGTTGGTTGGTGGTTCTCATTTACCACAACAATGGGTTGGTTGGTGGTTCTCATTTCCACAAAAATGAGTTGGTTGTTGGTTCTTATTTCCACAACAATGGGTTGGTTGTTGGTTCTCATTTCAACAAAAATGGATTGGCTGGTGGTTTTCATTTCTACTACATTGGGTTGGTTGGTGGTTCTCTTTTCCACAAAAATGGGTTGGTTGGTGGTTCTCATTTCTACTACGTTGGGTTAGTTGGTGGTTCTCATTTCCACTACATTGGGTTGGTTGGAGGTTCTCATTTCCACAAAAATGGGTTGGTTGGTGGTTCTCATTTCAAGTACATTGGGTTGGTTGGTGGTTCTTATTTCCACTACATTGGGTTGATTGGTGGTTCTCATTTCCACAAAAATGGGTTGATTGGTAGTTCTCATTTCTACTACATTGGGTTGGTTGGTGGTTCTCATTTCCACAAAAATGGGTTGGTTGGTGGTTCTCATGTTCACAACAATTGATTGGTTGGTGGTTCTCATTTGCACAACAATGGGATGTTTGGTGGTTCTCATTTCCAACAACAATTGGAGGGTTTGTGGTTCTCATTTCCACAACAATGGGATGTTTGGTGGTTCTCATTTACCACAACAATGGGTTGGTTGGTGGTTCTCATTTCCACAACAATGGGTTGGTTGGCTGTTCTCATTTACCACAACAATGGGTTGGTTGGTGGTTCTCACTTCAACAACAATGGGATGTTTGGTGGTTCTCATTTACCACAACAATGAGTTGGTTGGTGGTTCTCATTTCCACAACAATGGGATGTTTGGTGGTTCTCATTTCCCACAAAAATTGGTTGGTTGGTGGTTCTCATTTCTACTACAATGGATTGGTTGGTGGTTCTCATTTACCACAACAATGGGTTGGTTGGTGGTTCTCATTTCCACAACAATGGGATGTTTGGTGGTTCTCATTTCCACTACATTGGGTTGGTGGTTTTCATTTCCACAAAAAATGGGTTGGTTGGTGGTTCTCATTTCTACTACATTGGGTTGGTTGGTGGTCTCATTTCCACTACATTGGGTTGGTTGGTGGTTCTCATTTCCACAAAAATGGGTTGGTTGGGTGGTTCTCATTTCTACTACATTGGGTTGGTTGGTGGTTCCCATTTTCACTACATTGGCTTGGTTGGTGGTTCTCAATTCCACAGAAATGGGTTGGTTGGTGGTTCTCATTTCTACTACATTGGGTTGGTTGGTGGTTCTCATTTCCACAAAAATGGGATGTTTGGTGGTTCTAATTTCCCACAACAATGGGTTGGTTGTTGGTTCTCATTTCCACAAAAATGGGTTGGCTGGTGGTTTTCATTTCTACTACATTGGGTTGGTTGGTGGTTCTCATTTACCACAACAATGGGTTGGTTGGTGGTTCTCATTTCCACAAAAATGGGTTGTTTGTTGGTTCTTATTTCCACAGCAATGGGTTGGTTGTTGGTTCTCATTTCCACAAAAATGGATTGGCTGGTGGTTTTCATTTCTACTACATTGGGTTGGTTGGTGGTTCTCATTTACCACAACAACGGGTTGGTTGGTGATTTTCATTTCCACAAAAAATGGGTTGGTTGTTGGTTCTTATTTCCACAACAATGGGTTGACTGGTAGTTCATATTTCCACAACAACCGCTTTTGCTGGTGGTTCTCATTTCCACAACAATGGGTTAACTGGTGGTTCTCATTTCCACAACAACGGATTGGCTGGTGGTTCTCATTTCCACAACAACGGGTTGGCTGGTGGTTCTCATTTCCACAACAACGGATTGGCTGGTGGTTCTCATTTCCACAACAGCGGATTGGCTGGTGGTTCTCATTTCCACAACAACGGGTTGGCTGGTGGTTCTCATTTCCACAACAACGGGTTTGCTGGTGGTTCTTATTTCCACAACAACGGGTTAGCTGGTGGTTCTCATTACCATAACAATGAGTTGGCTGGTGGTTCTCATTTCCACAACAAAGGGTTTGCTGGTGGTTCTCATTTCCACAACAACGGATTGGCTGGTGGTTCTCATTTCCACAACAACCGGTTGGCTGGTGGTTCTCATTTCCACAACAACGGGTTGGCTGGTGGTTCTCATTTCCACAACAACGGGTTTGCAGGTGGTTCTTATTTCCACAACAACGGGTTAGCTGGTGGTTCTCATTACCATAACAATGAGTTGGCTGGTGGTTCTCATTTCCACAACAAAGGGTTTGCTGGTGGTTCTCATTTCCACAACAACGGGTTGTCTGGTGGTTCTTATTTCCACAACAACGGGTTGGCAGGTGGTTCTCATTTCCACAACAACGGGTATGCTGGTGGTTCTCATTTCCACAACAACGGGTATGCTGGTGGTTCTCATTTCCACAACAACGGGTTGGCTGGTGGTTCTCATTTCCACAACAACGGGTTGGCTGGTGGTTCTCATTTCCACAACAACGGGTTGGCTGGTGGTTCTCATTTCCACAACAACGGGTTGGTTGGTGGTTCTCATGTCCACAACAATGGGTTAATTGGTGGTTCTCATTTCCACAATGGGTTTGTTGGTGGTTCTCATTTCCACAACAATGGATTGGCTGGTGGTTCTCATTTCCACAACAATGGGTTGGTTGGTGGTTCTCATTTCCACAACAATGGGTTGGTTGGTGGTTCTCATTTCCACAACATTGGGTTGGTTGGTAGTTCTCATGTCCACAACAATGGGTTGGTTGGTGGTTCTCATTTCACAAATTCTCTCGATTTCAATGTCAATATCTTTACATTTGAATTCTTTAATGCGTATTTCTAGTGGGCGTGTAATAATGAACTGCCATATTATTTTGCTAGCAAGTGTTATCTATTTTAATATTATTTTGTTCGGTTTTTATTGGTTAGTACAGTTATCTAGACTATAGCTTTGTTCTGAGAAAAAGATGAAGTTGTTGTTTTATTTTAATATATTCTCTGAATAAAACCCCTCATCAACATGTAAGCAGTTCCTAATACGGAAACCTTCTGCAGTTCAATTATACTGAACTTGAATAATTACTATCCATCCTCAAACAATTTATAGAATTAAGGCTAGACTAGCAGGGCATAACACATGTCATCTAACTGAATACAAGCCAGACAATAGGGGTAGCATACCCTACAACTAATAGAATGCAGGCTAGACTGGCAGGGTGATCCACCTGACATGAGTCTATTGAATGATTAGACAAGTATGGTTAGTGTGAAATCCCTGTAAGATGACAATAAATCTCTTAGATCCTATAAAACTCTAAGTGGATGGTTTCGTTGTGCTCTTATTGCATCCGCACTTATAGCCGATAGTGCAATGTCATTGGAGGCACCAAGAGATATATAGATATGGAGAGTAACTTTCCACATGACCTGAAAAATCTTTTAGTCCTGAATGAAGATCAATTACAGAAACCCTCTTAGATACAAATAAACCATTAATGGTTGATAGAATCTAAGAGTTTTCTTCTCACACACACACACCAGAAACCCTCAAGTTGACAGTCGAACGCTTTATCGCATGACCATCCAACTCTTCCACAAGTATGTTTATCGTCTGCCATCGGTAAAGAGAGCACAGTATAAACTAGCAGGGAACCCCCTCACTGCAGTCGGCTAATAGATCATTTCCCGGATCCTAAAAGAGTACGTCTTGACTCGAATAGAGTGATTCATTAACCGTAACCCAATTAATCGATTCTTGTTTTGGGTAAGTTTACTCCTATTGTTTAAAGAAACAAACAAAAACTTCCTTACCAATCAGAATTACATGCAAGAAAAATAAACAATACACGACAATAATCGGCAATTTGAAAAAAGAAATTCAATAAATAAATTTATTATTTACTTGGCAATTTTTGATATTACATCTATTTTTTTTAGTTCATCTATGATTAAAAATCCTTTATTTATGATAATAGATATTATTTACGATAATGAATTCAAATGTTTCTTTATCTTTAACATCGAAAGTTAAAATATGAAATTAAAGATTTTGTCAATTAGTTTATGTCAGTGAATTTTTTTTTTAAATTCTGATATGTGCCCATTTGAACTGTAAGCACATACCATTATGAAAATTATTACTTCGTTCGAGAACTTGCCAGCAGAAACGTTTGTCCAGTTTCAAAAAAACGTTGAGAGCCGCTGTTATTTTAAGAAGATTGCAAGTCTCATCAAGAAAACAATTCATGAAAATGAAAATGAAAAGAATGCACACTAAACAGTTTCTTTGTGAATTTTGAAAAACATTTTAAGAAATTCTTCCCTGTAGTTCGTACTCATCTTGTAATAGACAAATATTGTAACACTGCAGTTGATGGTCTCAAAAAGCGACGTAAATGAATAGCAGAGATTGTGTATGTTGCTGTAGCCGCTGTTTGTCTTGAGCTCCCTAACGACCCCAAACACAGTAAACAGCAGGGACTGTGGCAACACAAACAAAACACACATGACGGAAACTGTCAGCAACATCGAGGAAGATTTTTTTTCTTTATGCGAGGCCAAGCTAGATAACTTATTCCCAGAAGTAACCACGGATTGCCTCCACTTGGATTTCGACTTCAACTTGACATGTATGATAATGGAGCAGATGATTAAAATGGCGAAAGTTCCGTAAGGTAGAAGTAAGTCTGTGAAGTAATGAGAAATGGAGAGAACACTGTCTCTGTTGGACCTGTACACAAAACTTAATATATTCTTATGGACAGCTGGAATAAATGTCCAGTCAATGTAATATGTGCAGCTAGACGGTACAACATATAATATCATGAATACGAAAATTGAAATATTGACTACAGTTACGACGTCTACTGTGACGATGTTTTTGACTCTCAGGGGCAGCACCACACAAATACATCTTTCAAAAGCTGCAAATGACGTAATCAGGCAACTGGCCCGGATGAAGTACTGACGGCAGTAAACAACCAAATACAGCAGATGAGATTTGAGGATGAAGAGATCAGTTTCCTGTATCCAAGGGTTAAGGAGGATGATGTAAATCTCCAGAAAGACGAGAGCTCCGATATCGCTGATGGCCAATGCAGTCAAAGTGATATTCACTCCATCTTGATAACCTAATTTTCTGAATATCCGAATATTAATGACGTTGGTCACGATGCCAAAAATTCCGATGATTTCTGCAGCCAAAATTAAGTTGATGATTTGGATGGAGTTGACAACTAGTTCGCTGACGACTGGACTCGCCACTACCGTGACAGACGATGAGATATTAATATCAGACATTTTTGTTATTGTTCGCTTGATTTTCAATTTATTTGAATACTAATCCTACTAAATAAAATTGGCCCAAGCTCTCTTATATGAATAGTAAAGACGTGATCACTCCAATTCTACATTCTTAGATAATAATGATATGTTTGATAACAATGACTTACCTTATATAAAATATATTTCTTTTAATTGTAGTTTTAATTGCTAGATAATTGCACATGCAGCTTGAGTATAGTTTTCTTACGGAAAGTTTATGACTCATGACAGAAGACAACTTGTATTTTTTCTATGTATTAATTAAATGAATCGACTTAAAGAAAACCGCTAGTGGATGGATAATTGTCGTATTTAAAATAAAGAAAAAGACGCCAAAATGACTGGGTATTAGTTTCATCTGGTAAATAATAACACACGGTTTATCATAAACAAGCAATCACACACTGAAATACAAATACAATGTAAATCAAATTACATACAATATCTTCGTAACCTTTTTTCTTCAAATGATGGTAATTATAACTTGTTTGTATTTACAGAACGCGATGAACAGTTCAGTTACAGTGCCCAGTGATACAATAAATCCATACTAACTGATTTTATGTCGACCTGCAAACAGAATTAATATTAACACAAGTTTTATGTGGTTAGCTCTAGAGTGAAGCTTAAAACTTAATTTTGAAATGTATATTTTTTTAGACAAATTCAACGAGTAATTTTCAATATACTATTGAACATCCATATAGGAAAACACAATTTTTTAATAGAAATTTATAAAGAATTTATCAGTTTTATTCAATGTGTCTACAGAAAACTATTTACCCTGAGAATTTCGATATCTATTTCACAAGTTTATTTTCAGTTACCTTTCATGGTCTTATAAACTTCAGACAAGAATAAATCCAGAAATATAAGTACATTGCCTGCCATTGTTTACTATAAAAAACAACAACGATGAAACTTTTTTCATCCTTTGGTCTACAACTATAAATAATTATATTTATTTTGTAAATTAAAACACATAAAAAAGAAAACATTCTATAAAAACAATGTAGGATTATCAAAAGTAAATTTGATTCATTGGTGACCGCTAAAAAAATATCAACATAGAGAGCCGCATTATAATATATAAGTCAAATATCTTGTTAAATGGGACAAAAGTGATGTCGTAGTAAACTCCATGTATTAAGGGAAACCAGCATCTTAGGCCTGTTTCATTCTGGACACAGGACGTGTTAGCGCATTATCGTGTTATGCATCAGTACGTATGTTAGCTCTCAGTAAATATTTGTAAATTTTGGAAATGTTTATAAATTCAATTGTGTAATGCATATATCTGAAAACAAATGTTAAAAAGACGTTTCTTTTTACTTGAAAAAAAAAATTATTTTCTCTTAAATCTAACTACAAGTGGTTTGTGGTCACTGAAATAGGACTCATAATTGAAAACATTCTAAATTGTAGTCATTTAATCGTCCGAAAACTCCGTCAATTGTTGTTTGATAAATTGTTGTTGCCAATCTTGGTGAATGTTGAAGTTTGTTTCGAAAAAGTTTTCCATTTCTGCCTCGGGCTCTTTGAAATCTTGATTGAAGTCCCCACAAATGATGACGTTTGGTTGGTTGAGCTGTGCTGCAAAGTTGTCATTAAATTCTGAACACTTTAGTGAAATAAAAAAAATTTCATGGAAAATGAGATCATTCCAGGAGGTCGAACTGCCACTACAATAGGTCAGATCGCAAAATGAACTTCTGATGCAGGAATGGCAGGCGAAGACCTACAAAAAAAAGTATATACATCATGGGTCTAGAACTTCTGGTTGCTGAGATCTAGGGTGGACAGACGGACAAAACGGAAACAATAGCGCATTCGCCTTCTCGAAAATGCGCTAAAAATACGTGTTAAATGGCATAAATTTACCTGTTCACAACATTTTTGATGAAACATACGAAGCAGTTCTGAAACAGTTGAAGTTAAAACACATTTATTTTAAAAAGACAAAAAAGGAATAATAAAAACAATTTTTATAAAATGTTAATCATGTAATTTAACGTTTCATTTTTTTTTTGTAAGAATTAATTTTTTTTATCTTTCAGTAACGTAAAAACTATTGCTAGTGGCACCTGGGGGAGGAAATTCAGAATACCGCGCCTAATCCCGTGTCAAATACTAAACCATTGAAGATCTGGCTGTCATCCACCTTCAGCCTCGATTGACGCAACGGTGACTACACATCAAATCATGGGAATACTTCCATGTGCAGGAGGACGGATGGTCAAATGGTGAAGAGCGACTTACTGCCGAACGCCTGTTAATTGATTTTTTTTTTATAAATCGGTTTAAACAGAGGCGGACTTAAGTACGGGTATACCCATGGGCGTATTCAAGGACGGGGGGGGGGCAAGGTGGGGGGGGGGGCATTTGGAAAAATTTCGTGAAAATTACCCCCCCCCCTTACATTTTGGAAAAATTTCCTGAAAGTTTATTACTTTGAAGACAATGTATATATATCAAACATAAAAAATAATTATATCCGCAAGTATAACTTATTACATTAATGTAATTTTCAAAAGAAAGGTTTTAGTATCAAACAGTTACTATACCAAGAAAATAGAGTATAAAATTGTAAATTGCACTGATAAAGCAATAATATTGTTATTTTAAACTATTTATTCTGGAACAAACATTGTAAACGTCTTGGTATTTGTTCATATCGATTGATAACATTTTTAAAAAATGTTCCCTTGTTTTGAGATATTCTTTTTCTGTGGATACTCATCATACAAAGTCCAGATAAACGATCATCACCAGTTGTTGAGCGTAGCCACTTTTTACTGGTCTTAAAGTGCTAAATGATCTCTCGAATGTGCATGTTGTTACTGGAAATGTTAATGCTGTCAAAAAGGTCATTTTAATCGTGTGAAAAAAATTGGTTTTATCTAAAACCTCACAGATTCATTGTTTTTATTTTCATCTTTACTAGTTTTACATTTCCATATATCTTACAAGGTTTCAATCTGCTCGATTAAATTGTCAAATGCGTAATGTTCAGCGATAGCTCCCAGGCTTGATCCATAAATGCGAATCTTTCTAGTTTTGTCATCAAAAAGGGATGCAAAACGAAAAGGGAAAATGCTGGTTTATTTTCTACACAAAAACGAGTTTCCAGTTAACAGAATCATGGTAGGGTGTAGAAACAGTTATTCTAAAATAATCCTCAGGCAAATCAACTTTTGCATTTTTCCCGTCCATTTGTCTTCCAGCTTGTGGAGGTTGAATGTCGACACCTATGTCATCTACAACACCTTTTGTAACTAAAAATTTCCGTATACCTCTCATCACAATTCTGTCTATCAATAGCCAATGTAATCAACAATTCTTCAATGTATTTTTGTACTGCCAGTAAATCTAAATGCACTGACTGTAATTTTTGGGTCACAGCTTTTAGGTTTGATGAATATTTTTGTACAATAACTAATCAAACAACAAATTTACCCCAACCCTAACCTCTTAAGCACAAAATAACCGATGTGCAACTTGCTCATTTTTTTCCAGATTGTTCTAAATATTCCGGTTGTTTAACAATTTCTGTCACATTTTCAGCAGAATTCAATAAGCTTTTATATTTATGTGTTCATCTAGTTTCACATAGCAAAGGAATATTTGGAATTAGTTTTCTTCGCTGATTATTTTCTCAGAAAAACACTATAATTGACTTAATTTTTCCTATTGTGTTTCGTAAAGCATTCACATTATTTAAATTGTTCACGACAAGATTTAGTTTATGTAAACTGCAATGTACAATGCTGTTTTTGGGTCTTTTTTTCGAATTATTGTTTGGACTCCTCCTTCTTTTCCTGCCATTGTAGAACATCCGTCTTATCCTTGACCAACAGGCTTTGTCATATCTAATCCCAATTTTAATGAATTAATAATGATGGTGTTCTTTGACAAATCTAACATCAAGTGACATCTGCTCAATGCCTGAAAATATGTTGTCTCGTCGGCACGTAAGTATAAAAATTGCAACTAAATAATTTGCTTCACGAACAATGTCTACACCAGAGGTGTGCGGATCTTGAAATTTAGCGTCCGCGTCCGTCCGCGGATTTCTATCAATGACCCGCGTCCGCGTCCGCAGAATCTTACAACATTGGTCCGCAGTCAGTCCGCGCGTCCGCATTGCTGAAATTTAGCTGTTTAAATGACTTGAAATTTTTTATGGTAACGCTAAAGAAGATCCGCGTCAGTCCGCGAGTCCGCAACTTAACCATACGAAGCGTCTGCTGTCAGTCCGCGGATTCGGAAAAGTCTGCGGATCTGCGTCCGCAAGTGGACGCGTCCGCTGTCCGCTCATCTCTGGTCTACACACAAGAGAGACACACATATTTCGATCATAGTGTTTTGTGTAGTTGCCGAGATGTACTTAGCACTACAAGAACTAATTGACAAATTATTACCTAGAACTTCATCTCCAGATTCAACATGAAACTCTAACAGCTCGTTAAAATTACTAGAATGTGATTCCACGAAGTGCCAAATTATGCATGCCGTAAAAAAGGATTGTAGAAATGGTGGGACCCAGTTTGTTGCAATTTTCTTGAATTTGTCTTCTAAATGATGAGTTCAACAGCTCATCTATAGATGCTGCTTTGGATTCCAATAATGCAACAAAATAGCTTGCATACTTAATAAGAGTCTTTGTTCTATGTGGCTACGTGCATCTTCGATGAAATCTTTAAATTGTGTGCATGGTTTGATGACCCTGAACTCATGGCTTTAAAAATCATACTTTTTTCAGGGGTCCAACGATCAAGGATCAGCAGCAATTTCAACTCAATTAAAAGGTCGTATGTCAAGACATACCTTCCAATATTTAATTTAGGAAATGAAGAAGTGACAGCGACAATTAAATTAGAAATAGTTTCTTCAGTTGTGTCTGGCTGTT
This sequence comes from Bulinus truncatus, assembly GCA_021962125.1. Lineage (NCBI taxonomy): Eukaryota > Metazoa > Mollusca > Gastropoda > Planorbidae > Bulinus > Bulinus truncatus. The sequence continues at coordinate 1,261,975 of JAGDYQ010000103.1, forward strand.
GAACTTGTCCTGTTGTCCTCAATGTATATGATAATTCAGATGCTGCAGACGCTCTAAAATCTTCTAATAACGGCTTTCCGGAATCCTGCGATTGCTCTACTTTTCGCTTTATTGAGCCTGAACAACAATTTCTGATATCCATCTTTTCATATTATTTTAGGATAAATTTAAAAATTCACTCAGTGGCAGACGATTATAAACCAGATTTAAAAAAAACCTGAATGCAAAAACCATTTTCGAAAAACAAATCAAGCAACAGAATGCTAAAAAAAAATTAAAATCGGAGCATGCTTGTGCTTGTAGTCAAAATGCTTGAATTTTCAAATACATTTAGTTATGTCAAAATAAATAATTAATGTTATACTTAACTTGGATTTAATTGAGAAATAATCATGTATGGCATCGTCAGTTAAAATAAAAACGGCGTTTTTTGCCCCCCTTTGGAAAAATTCCTAGCGACGCCCATGGGTATACCTGGCGCGCGCCCGGGATTCTGGCCTATGAAGGTACCCCACAAGACCTCACTTTTACACTGTGGGTGTGGTTTTTTTTTAATATTATTCTTATGAAAAACTTTTGAAAAAAATTAATGTGGAAAAAGTAAATTTACCCCAATCTGTAGTTGTTATTTCACCAGCCCAAACTAAGCCAGGCACTTATCACTCCTTAAAATAAAACGTAAAAAGCGCCAAATGTGCCAAGTATGAACGTTATAATTATTATAAGAGTTGTCTAAATTCTTCAATTGTTTCAAAGCTAAGCACGACTCTAGTCTGTTAAAAGCTCACTGCAATCAGTGACGGCCTTGGGGGGTGGAAAAGTCAGGCCCGTGCTTCAAGAATTTTGTCATCAAACTGCTACAAACTAAGCGTTTGTTACATGGTAAAGTAGCAGGAGGTGGGGGTGAGGGGCAGGGAATGTGGCATACGTCACATGACTTGGACATTTCAGACTTATGTCATTGCGTGTTTTGTAGACTTTATTTAAAGCGACAAATGTTATTCGAGCGTCGTTGTTTTTTATTTATCGCCTGGGCGGCATAAGGTCACATGCGCCCAATCAGACCCAGCGAAAAGAAGGCTGCGCTTTAGTCTACATGTCTACATCGTGCTGCACTACGTCGGCGGGAGCGTTCGTTACGCATACATCAGTGACGTTATAGAAGGCAGGCTGCACGTGTTTGACTTCCTCACACTCACGGCTCACAACGTCGAAGACCCGAGCATGAAGCCAGAGCCCCCAGCTATCTCTGAGCCACCAAAGGGACTCTCGGCTCAACTTGCCAACTATTTATACCTATTGAGTGAATGGCACTCCCTTTTTTAAGGGACCCACATTATCCCCGATATACCCAAATCCGCCTCTGGGTTTAAGTGACTTGATTATGAAAGCGTCAAAAAACCATATGGACTTGAAAACTCATAATTTAACAGTAGAAAAAAAAACGGAAATGTGAATTAAGAGTTTTACACTTCATAAATGTTTCAGATAGATGTTTGTTAAATCAATCAACTTCTATACTTAATCAGGAACTCACTTTAGTTTCATCATAAGTGGGAAAACTGTGTTAAAAGATAACTAGGTTTAATATCCAGATTGTTGGGGTAAACAATTAGAAGTTTAAAACTATTTTTCGATATTATTATTTTGAGTGCTCAAAGAGCAAGTATTCTTTTTAATTGTTGGACGAGACCATGGCGTGGACAAAAAGGGGCAATGGGGCTCGTTTCAATTTTATTTTATGGAAAGAGCCCGTTGCAATGTGTGGGCTGTCCTTAACAAGGCAACCTTCTGATTCACATAGATTCACTGGTATTCTATGTATGATGTCGACAAGATATTTCATCATGTCTACATGTGGTGACAGACGATAAGATATTGTAATAAGACATTTTTGTTATTGTCTGTTTGTCTTTCAATTTATTTCAATACTTATACCAGGAAATAAAATGGGTCAATGCACTCTTATGTGATAGTAATTTCAGTATAAAGACGTGATCACACCAATTCTACATTCTGAGATAATACTGATGTTTATGTTATAACAATGACTACATGTATAAGAAATATCTGTCTATTAGTGATAGATTTAATTGCTAGGTAACTACACATGCAGCTTGAGCATATATTTCTTACAGCGATTTGATGACCCTTGACAGAATACAACTGGTAGGTTTTCTATGTATACATTAAATGATTAAATTCTACTTAAAGTAGCTGCTGGATAATTGTTAAATTTTAAGAGAAAAAGACACTAAAATGGCTGGGTATTAGTTTTATGTAATAAATAATAAAGAGTTAACACACAGTTAATCATACACACAGAAACACACACACACACACATAAATACAATAAAAATCAAATTATATACAATATCAACCTTATCTTTTTCCTTCAAATGATGGTAATTATAACTTTTTTGAATTTACAGAACGTGATGAACAGTTCAGTTACGGTGCCCGGTGATATGATAATTTCATACTAACAGCATTTATGTCGAGATCTACATGACCTACTAACAGGATCAATATTGGCAAGAGTTCAATGTGATCGATTTTTAGTCAAACATTAAAAGTCATTTTGAAATGTAGATTTCTTTCTGAGAGAAATGCAACGCGTACTTTTCAATAGCTTAAAGAGTCCCCGATGACTATATATGTAAACACAGTAGTTTAATTGACTTTTGTAAATAATATATCATTTTTATTTAATGTTTCTACATTGCAAAGAACTGTTTATTCTAAGAATTTCGATACGTTTTAATATGAGACGATCAGTTTCCTGTAACCAGGGGCTACTGATAGTGATGAATGACTCCAGAAAGACGAGACGTCCAATATCGCTTACGACCAAGGAAGTCAACGTGTTGTTAACGCCATCTTGATAACCCCGTTTTTTCAAATAGTCGAATATTGACGACGTTAGTGACGATATCAAACAGTCTGATTGTTCCCACAGCCAGCATCAAATTGATAATATGGGAAGCGTTCACTTCAAGATTATCGATTTCAAGACTCGATACCGTCACAGTAGACGTGGAGATGTTTAAATGCGACATCTGAAAAATTCCGTTCCTTTGTTTCCCAATACATACATGCATACATACATACGTACACATTTTACAAGTAAGCATTTACACCGTAAGGATGGATGGATGGCCCATTGGTGAAGAGCACTGTGAGTTAGAGTTCGATTATCGGTGAGATTCAATGGAATTTATCTAGGTTAAATTAGGTGTAAATTTCCCCAATTCTTCCCAGCTTTAAATGGGTCCTGACATTAGTCAGCTGATTAAATGTGGCTTGGAGTTTTGCTAAAAAAACAATCCCTTCATTAGCCGAGGTTACATAAACAGATGAACTATACAACCATTAGCCTCAATGGTCTTTTAGGCTACTGAACGTTACATTACATCGTATGTTTTAGTTAATAACTGCTTTCAGCATCTTTATATTTGAAGTTTTAAATAATGAAGCACTGACAATTTGTTTTTGCCTTGTTTTTATTTTAAACAAAACAAAAAAATTATCATTAGAGTTTGATAAACAATTACCTGTTCCGTTTGGAGGATCGATTTTTGTTTTTTTTAGCTGCATTTTTATGATGGGGAAATAAATGTATGTGCAATATTGCACAGGGATTTGAAAAAATCCGTCACTGAAAATGTTTGAATTTACTTATTAAGGAAGCAGCAAAAAAAAAGACACAAGAAGATTTCTTGACATAGTTAAATAAGTAACACTTTAAACAAGATGACACAATTTCTATGGGATACTGTGGAATCAGCACAGCCTACGATTAAAAAGAAAACAATATAGTCTTAAAGAACTGGATTAAAAATAAGATAAAATAGCTTCAGTCTGTTTTTAAATGTAATAAACCAGCCATGAATGTGACATCTGAGATTCGACAGGATCTCTTGACGTACGAACAGTTTATGATCATAGAGGGAACAGTCAATGTCTTTACAGTATTGGTTTCTGTGTTCGGAATTTTCAGTAACATGGTCGACTTCGTAACTTTACTTTCCATGGGATTTCAAGACGGCCTGGCATTGTCTATGATATTTTTAGCTTTTGTTCAACTTCTTCACGTTGTGGCAATGTTTGCAAGAGGAATCGCATTCGTATATCATATTGCGGAGTACGCATGCCGTTTTCTTAACTGGTTTCCGGTAGATCCTTATGGCCTTTACATCCTCTTTGGGCACATCGGCAGGATCCCTTACACAATGTCAGTGCTGACCACAATGTTTTTATCGTTCGGACGATGCATGTGTGTGTCCAGGCCGATAGAGTTTAAAAATCTTTTTACTGTAACGAGATGGAATGTAGTCATGTGCGTCATTGTGATGGTATCCGCTGGCAGCTACGCCCCTCTTCTCAAACTGATGGCGATCATACCCCAGTTTGATCCAAAAGTCAACTCGACAAGGTCCAGTCTGTGGATATCCCCAGACAGAGAAAGGGTGAAGGGTATAACGTGGATTATCCGAAATGCGGCCCTTCCTCTGACGACACAAGCCGCCATACTTATCTGCGTAATTCAGATGAGCAGAAACCTTCTCATTTCAGCCAAATTTCGTAATCTTCATTCAGCAAAACAGGTGTCTAAGTCTTCCATATTTTGGATAAGACGATACCCCAGCAATAAATTAATAGAATGCACAGAGTCTTCCGATTCAGCTCCGAACTTAAGCGGAAACAAGATCAAAGTCCTCAAAGGGAAAGAGCTGCAGGCCATTCAGCAGATGGTGCTAATCTCCATCGTGATCATCTTTTGCGACATGCCGGAAATTCTCATCAGCTTCTTCGCGATCCTCTGGTCAACTTTCGGACTGACGATGCCGCTGGAAAACTTTTACTTGACCCTAATAGGCGTCAACCATTTGTTTCAGACTGTAAACTCCAGCGTGGGGTGTGTCATCCACTGGAGGTACAGCAGCCAGTACAGAAAACATTGCTGTCTGGCCAGGAGGGTGAAAGTTAGTAGGTGAGTTTAAGTCCTTCGAAGTTCATCAGATGATTATTATTGAAAACCTTAAGTATTTCGAGATTTAATTTTTACTGTCATTTATAGTTGAAGAAATAAAAGATTTAATTTTTTACGCAATTGTTTTTTTTAAATGTGATGGACTATTTGGACAAAAAATTTGGTTGCCAAAGACAATGCTGACATTGTTAATATATATTAGCATTAAAAAAAAAAGAAACAATAGTACTATGTGTCCGTAGCCCGTTTCAAATCCAGAATAATAACACGACTAAATGATTAGGAACACTACTAATTAACTTTATTAACAATATAATAGTCATCAATAAACCCCCACCTCACAACAACATCAATGGAAAGTCTTTCCTCTTCCTCCGTGAGACACCTGTCATGACTACCCCGTGAGACAAAACCGTGAGACCACACTGCGATACTAGGACGTGAGCCTGCCTTTATGACGCCTACGACAGACCATCCACGTTCCCTGTCCACAGTGTCATGTGATCCTCGTCCAATCACTATGACGCACTACCGGTCAAACCCGTCACCGAAGCTTGCTTGATCTTAGCAAACAACAAAACACACCCACCAGTTCACTAACATTCAATCAAAGGGGAATAATACAAATAATAAATCGAGGTATGGGACATTATACTAGTTGCCATATACTATCAATTTTAATTCGTATACATGAGGCTGAATGTCAATGACTGAATCAGCCCCGTAGCCAAGCGGGGGGGGGACACTGGGGGCCGTGCCCCCTCGATAAGTGTGAAGTGCCCCCCACCCCCGCTTAAAAAAGAAGAAAAGAGGGAAAAAAAGAAAAAGTAAAATTGCCCCCCCCCCCCACTTGATGGGTATTGGTGCCCCCCTGCTGACTTTGACCTGGCTACGGGCCTGGACACATCTGATGAAATAGGTAACTGCCTTTTCGCTGAGATTAGAACCCGCATCCTGCATTATGCTGATGGCAAACACTAACGTGAGCACCATTCCATTCTTAATAACGAAGCATTCTGTATTGATTTGCATCTCTCTTATTATCAACAAGTATCTGAGTTATGATTATCAGGGCCGTAACACAGATAGTCAAACTATGCTGCATAAAGGTCACCTCTTCCAGTACAATGTCTATCATATAGAATAACATAGATAGTCAAACTATGCTGCATAAAGGTCACCTCTTCCAGTACAATGTCTATCATATAGAATAACATAGATAGTCAAACCATGCTGCATAAAGGTCACCTCTTCCAGTACAATGTCTATCATATAGAATAACATAGATAGTCAAACTATGCTGCATAAAGGTCACCTCTTCCAGTACAATGTCTATCATATAGAATAACATAGATAGTCAAACTATGCTGCATAAAGGTCACCTCTTCCAGTACAATGTCTATCATATAGAATAACATAGATAGTCAAACTATGCTGCATAAAGGTCACCTCTTCCAGTACAATGTCTATCATATAGAATAACATAGATAGTCAAACCATGCTGCATAAAGGTCACCTCTTCCAGTACAATGTCTATCATATAGAATAACATAGATAGTCAAACTATGCTGCATAAAGGTCACCTCTTCCAGTACAATGTCTATCATATAGAATAACATAGATAGTCAAACTATGCTGAATAAAGGTCACCTCTTCCAGTACAATGATGTCTATCATATAGAATAACATAGATAGTCAAACTATGCCTTGGGCGTCCTAAAAAATCTAAAGAAATTTCAGTCCTGAATGCACAATGACTATAACGCTGGGCATAATAGTGCAGTCAAAATGTGTCATAATAGTATTAAAGTTATTTCTTTGGCTTGATTGATATGAGTTTCACCCCAAACAAAATGGTCTGTGTCTGCATAAGAGTTTCACCCCAAACAAAATGGTCTGTGTCTGCATAAGAGTTTCACCCCAAACAAAATGGTCTGTGTCTGCATATGAGTTTCACCCCAAACAAAATGGTCTGTGTCTGCATATGAGTTCCACACCAAACAAAATGGTCTGTGTCTGCGTATGAGTTTCACCCCAAACAAAATGGTCTGTGTCTGCATATAGTTTTAGGGGCACTAGACCAACAAACATTTCAGGCCTCATTTTGAAAAATATAAAAAATATTGCTCAGTTGTTTTTATTTTTCAATTTTTTTATACTACCCAACCCCTTATTTCTCTGGGGCCCTAGGCCACGGGTTAGTCGGCCTATCAGTAAATCCGGTCCTGTAAGTATTGACCTTTTGAAACATGTAATCAATTTTTGAAGACAAAGGAGTGTTCTTTATTAGCCTGACAATAACGCTCTGTTGTTTTCTACTGCTGGTGGTGCACCAGTATCAACAAAATCAATACTTTCACTTTCCCACTCTAACTTGTCTTATTCTTTTTATCTCTGTGATGAACTTATTGAGTTTAGACAACTTGATAAGAAAAACATATTAAAAAGATATCTCTCTCTCTCTCTCTCTCTCTCTCTCTCTCTCTCTCTCTCTCTCTCTCTCTCTCTCTCTCTATCTATCTATCTATCTATCTATCTGTCTGTCTATCTATCTATATATATATATATATATCCTCTCTAAATCTCTCTATCTATCTATCTATCTCTCCTGTCTAAATCTCTCTCTCTCTTTCTCTCTCTGTCTCTCTCTCTCCATCACACCTCTTATAAAAACGGTTTGTACTACTACATTTTACAACGAGGGGACTGATGGTCGAGTGGTAAAGCGCTCGAATGTCGACCTGGTTCGATATCCCGTGGGGACCATGATAATTGTTCAGGTCAATGATAGTTCCCTCCATGTCTTCAGTAAAATTGTCCCATTCAGGTGGGCGACTTTTATTTTTAGGAAGGCTGAGTGGCCTTTTAGTAGCGAGCCCGATCGTCATGCCTCAACCCGACCTGAATGCAGTGGGTTCAACTCTTAGTGTCTGCAGTCACCTATCTATGTCTCCCGTGGTGCCTATATGGCTATTGTACTAATCGACTATAGAGGTTATGAAAGAAGGGCATCATAAAACGGTCCTATGAGTCGTTTATAGTATCTAAGAGACAAACATATCATACTTTCAGGGAAATCACACACTCATTTTACACCCGAGGGTTGGCTAACTTCTCGGACCGTGAACCACTATAGGTTTTTTCAATTATAAAAGTGGGATCACGAGAAGGTGGTTGGAGTAATATTTCATTATTATATGAAATAGTATTAATTAATTGTGAACGTTATTGAACTAAACTATATAAAATGATCGGAGCGCGAGTCAAATCAAACAGCAAGACGGGCAGTACGTATCTAGCGGGCCGCAATTCTCCCATTTCTCTCGCTTTTCACTTCAATGCAGTTTAACTTGGCGGCCCTCTAACTGAGACAATGAGAGTCACAGAGGAATCCATTCAGTCATGTCTATGTCTTCTCCATCGCACTGTCCTCGCCATGACATGTCTTCAAATTTTGGTTTGTCTTCCAGTTGGTATTTTTTTTAAAAAACCTGCTTCTGATCAGAAACATTTTATGAATTTGTTATCAGCCTACTGATATCACCACCAAATGGTCACCTCCCAGTAATAGATGTATATCAAATCTGATAAATTAGTGGCCTTGGCTAGTAGCCTGCTCTTGCCTAGGGCTTTCATTTCTTTGAATGTCTATGCCGAGGGCCGTTAATGTCTTTAAATGTCTATGCCGAGAGCCGTTAATGTCTTTGAATGTCTATGCCGAGAGCCTTTAATGTCTTTGAATGTCTATGCCGAGGGCCGTTAATGTCTTTAAATGTCTATGCCGAGGGCCGTTAATGTCTTTAAATGTCTATGCCGAGGGCCGTTAATGTCTTTAAATGTCTATGCCGAGGGCCGTTAATGTCTTTAAATTCTATGCCGAGGGCCGTTAATGTCTTTGAATGTCTATACCGAGGGCCGTTAATGTCTTTGAATGTCTATGCCGAGGGCCGTTAATGTCTTTGAATGTCTATGCCGAGTGTCATGAATGTTATTACTATCTCTGCCTATGATACCCGAACCCTTATAAATGTCAAAGCTTGTGATAATATTCTATGCATCACTAACAACATTACTTGTTTAGAACCTTCTATTACTTCAGTTGTATTGCCTTTATCAACTTTACATAAGCGACTTTTATCCGTAGCATTATGGCTGAAAAAAAGTTGACGTATTGCTTGTTTCTCTTAATAAACGATGCATCGCTTGAGACGCTTTTAAGTCGTTCACTTTCTTCATAATGGAATGGGTTGGAGTGTCGATGTGTGACACGCAATGAATTGTAAAGAAAAAAAAGTGTTATGCCAATGAGATGTAAATCAAGAAAAAAAACAATGACTTAATAAGTGGATGACCCCTTCATTACATGGAGTTTAAGTAGAATAGAAGAAAAAAATTTTTTTTTCCCATTGTTTTAAAGGTGAAAAGATTGTTTCAAGTAGAACGCTTTTCTGTCTTGAAATAAATTGTTTTCACTGTTAATGATAAGAATTATGTATAACTAGCAGCACCCTGCCAAACCTTTGCATAGAGTTATATCCCCTTATGCTTGATCGGTAGGCTAGGTTACTCTTTAGTTTCTGGCTGATCTGATTTTTTCATTATTGTATTTTAAACTGGAATAATGTTGTATTAATTCTTTACTTTCGATTTAACGCAGAGCCCCAATAGCTTTTATAAATATATATTACTAGTTCACTTTAAAAGCTTTGGTTTAACTTGCACAATGCTACACGCGTAAACACGTGCAGTAAACTCGAATGCAGTAAACACGGCCGACATAAGTGCCCGTTTAAAAAAAATCGATAGGTCAGGGTCGTGGAATAACTATGGAGGGCTTAGTTTTTCACATCGTGTTCTGGTTTTTAACACTGGCTCATCTTGTGTCTGCGGACACGTTCGGACAATCCATGCTAGTTTCTAATAGGCAGCGGTCGTTTTTCCTGTGACCGTTGCCAGGTTAAGAGCTGGAGGCTTTAAAGTACAGAACTTTCGCACAAAATAATCATGCAATCATTGCCGTAAAAGTAATACATGTCCATTTTATTTATTTTTAAAAGTCGATGCTACAATTTTGGTTCCCTTATCTAAAGTTGTCATGGCTACTTATTACATTTTAGAACAAATCTTTGTCTGTACCTGGAGCTAAAGGTATAGTACAACAGTACACTGAAACTTGAATTAGCCGTCTGGAACAAATGTTTCACTCCCGTCACTGACAGGTAAATGTTGCGGTACACGTCATCGATGGACAGCTGTTCCTCGTACAGGCTGGTGATGTTGATGGCGATGGTGGGCGTGTTGCAGACGAGGTAAAAGGTCGTGATGACCAGCACCTGCCGCAGAGCCTGCAATTCCTTGCCGCTGAGCCGTGATTTTAAGCTGATCTTTTTATCGATATCGTTAGATTTAAAGGGCGTATCGTCTACACATAACGTCGCAGCTTTGATACCTTGTCTGAAGTCGTATGCCTGCTTTAGACGTTGACTCATTATTACGACGCAGGAAAGCATGATGAGCTCAGTGGTGAAAGGAATCAACGCATCTCGAGCTGTCCATATCACGTCCTTGACCGCTTCCCTATGAGGAGATATCCAAAGAGACGGTCGCGAGACGTTCAACCCGGGGTTGTACTGCCAGGTCATGCCCATGAAGCAAAGCACGGGCGTATAGCTGGAAGCGGATAACAGAGCAAAGGACAACGAGGCGACCATCGAAAGCTTTGTGCTGAAGGCCGATTTGAAACGGATAGGGTGGACAACACAGAGGCACCGCATGACGGCCACCATCGTGGTGATCAAGTTCGAGAGGATGTACGGAATTCTGCCGGCGTGGCCGAAAAAGATGTAGACCCCGTACGGTTCCGCCGCGAAACCGGCGTGCATGAAAGTGGTCTCTGACACCATGAAGGCGAAAGCTACGGCCCTAGCCAAAACGGTGATCAGGTACGACATATCGGACATGGCGAGAAACACGAAGGATGTTGTCACTCCGTCAGTTAAACCTACGGAGATAAAGGTCAGTATGGTCGCTACGTTACCCACTGATCCGAAAAGTGCCAGACATCCACGCAGTATACATAATGTTCCTTCGAAGATGACGTAATCACGTTCTGTCATAAGTCCGTGAAATCGGTCAGCCTGGTTTGTGACATTTTCTGAGATCGTCATACTGTTGAACCCTTCTAAGGTAATCTAGAACCAAAAAGAAAAGAAATAATATGAAAATATGTATATTTTGGCTGATATATTGTAAAATTACTTATAAATTTGGTAACAAATAAATTAAATTATGAAAGTAAAGGTATCTAAAAATCTACAATACAAGAATCATCAATGTGAAGACTTTCGTTACCTTAACGACTGACAACATGTAAGGGGGGGGGCAAAATTATACAAATAAAGCTGATTTTATTTTTATAAAGAATTACTTGGGTTTTTAATCCACCTTTATATAAATCAGCTTTTTAGACACATGCCAGGAGGGCATACTTCTCTGAATCTTGTCTGGACGGCATTGGAATAGGGGCAGAGGAGGTAAAACGTCAACAATACAATTTAAATAGCTATAAATAGTATATTATCAAAATTAGGGTAAATAAAATACCATATTTCGCAAACTAATTATTTAACTAGTGAAGACACAACATAAGTCATTCATGACTTATTACAGTATTTGTATATTGACAAGTTTAAAATACCTAAACTTAGTAGAGCACTTTTATTCTTCATTTCAGAATACAACGGTATAATGTTACATTTACAGATATTTAATCAAAACTAAGCATAGAAATTACAAATAAAGTGAACTTGGTTTCGTCAATTAAGTCGGAATGTGTTGCTTAATAGGCGACAAACTTTCTCCACTGTGTGGAATGTCGGCAAATTATATAATTAAAGGAAGTTCAGCATGCCAGGGAAGGGCAAAAAATTTTGAGTAAAGTTAGCGTCTAGAATTAATTGCAAAGTACAGATGATACTTAAAACAAAGCAGTTTTGTTTCAGTTTTATACATTATGTACATTTCTGTGTACTTGGTGTTTTCATGGAAAAAGAAGAAAGTAATCCAGTAATCAGGGCTTTGATAAAGGTTAATGTTGGCCTATGGTTTGCAGCCATAAGTTCCTAATATTGCGATGAAGTACAGAAAACACATATGCTATGAAATGTAGTATGACTTTCCACATTTCACAAACTGCATGTTGTCTTAGGGGCCGTTCAAATATTATATAACGCAAAAATGTCCATTTTTTACCTTGCCCTCCCCCCCCCCCATATAACATTATGTGACACTTGTGTAATATAGCAATATAACAAAAATAACAAATTTGGATCCACCCCCGTCCCCCTTCGGCGTCACATAATATGTGAACGGCCCTTTAAGAGGACCCAAAGACGTATTCAGATTTCTTGCTCTTGTCTTGTTAAAGCTAAACGTTAATGAGCAAATAGAATCCTTACAATCTGATAAACGATGATGGTTTTTTTTATGCCTAAAGCTATTGCCTTGATTAGCCTATTGGCTATTCCAACCCTTTCAGTCAGGGTTAACAAAATTAAATGGGCGTTGACAAGAAAAAAAAAGAAGAAAATAAAAGATAGACTACTGAGATATATTGAATCCAACCAGATTAAATACCAGTAGTCGAACTTTGACCACTCAATTTTAGAAAAATGGGATTTAAAAGTTCATGTTCCTTGAAGCTTACAGAGGCTAACATCAGTGAGTCGAATTGAGTCATTTCCATCCATAAGTACATAAAAGAAATACGGATAAGTAAACAATGTTCTATACACACACTATGTGCAAATTATGTTATTTACGGAGTAATTATTCTTTACTCACAAAGTCTATATATATTTTGATAAACGTAAATTTGTCTTTTGGCAACGTGAAACCTTTTTTAGCTGTGTGTAAATATTTAAAATATATCACTATGGATTCTGATCTCTATCTGTGTATTTTTTGCTCGTGTGTTGTTTAATTATTCAAGTCCGTTCCATTATTTTCAATATTTATTTTATTTTACACTTTATTTTACTCAAATTTGGATCGCATAGCTAAGTCAATAGATCAATTAGAAAGTCATCTACATGTTGCTAGATACACTGTCTGGTGACATCGATCAGCGACTGTCTGGATTAACTATAGCTCACTTGGGTGTGTGTGGTGGGGGGAGGGTGGACAAACAATCCAGTCCATTAAATGTGAGACACGTCATAGACGACCGGTATGGCTGTGATGCGACAATAGTTGTCTAGCATTAGACAAGATGCATGTGAAGAAGCACACGCAATAAACAGATACAACTCTATTGAGGATGCTAAGTACTGACTCTGATTGTGACGATGCTAAGTACGGACTCTTATTTTCGAGATAGATGGTCTGTCTTTTCGTAAGCAAAGCGTAATATGAAGGATTGATCTTTGCACCGTGACGAGCTTGGCATCAAAGTTAGCGAATTTTATTTTGATAAAAATAAATTATTTACTAATGCAATAATAAACAAATTTTAATTAGAAAGTTGTAATTTCTATAAAAAAAATTAGGTGCATTATATATGTTTTTTTTTATTTCTAAATCAATCGCTTATTTTGGCTTAAAGTTCATTCGAGCTTATGTGGTGCATATTATACAAGTTTATGTCTGTGTATTGCATATGAATAGTTTAAATAAATGAAAACTCATTTTGGGTATTTACCAATAATAATAAAAAAAAAGTAACAGGCAGCTCACATATTACTAACACAGTTGGGTGGGCGGGGGGTGTTGGAGGTTCATAATTACATAACTTAGATTCCGAGTTAAAATGTTTTTAAAAATGGCAAAAGTAAAGTAATTTCCTTCTTAATTGAGTTTAAATGTGATGTCTGTATTATAAACTAATAAGGGCGGGGAGAGGAGGGGTAACTTTTTCATCAGTTTAACGTCATATGAAGTATGTATAGTAATTATAGTATAGGTTAACTAGACGCTGCATAGGACAACCACTGCTAAGATTCCAAGTCGGTAATTTTATTTTTCCGTAGCACTATATTGGTGCACAAATTAAAAAAGTGGTTGTGTCAGCAAAGGTCAATGAGGCACCATGGAGAGAAGATCAAACTGACTTCGGTAGTACTCCCAACTTTTCTAGAGCCTGCGCCATAAAAATCGTATTTACTCTAACCTTTGTTTAAATCTGCAGATCGCCGATCGAACTTGCAATCAAAGCTGTGCTTACTTTTGAAGAAACATCATATATCAATATATCACTGCTATTTTTATGTCCGTTAAAGGACAAATAATGAAACTCAAAGCTCAATAAATATGTCCCTACTGGTCCCACCAGCTTTTTTTTTAGCGAGATTTTAACGAGTTTCAGCGGGTTTTTTTTGTTTTGTTTTAATTATATTATTTTCTGCTAAAAGCACCTGGTAACATTGCATCCCACTAACACAATCAACACTAGTAGGTTTTTATATTTAGTATCTCGAGGAAATTAACAGAAGCTAATGGTGACATATTCCATTCTTCTTAAATAAGAAAAAACTTTTTTTTTTTATTGGACATGTATCTGATTGTTTCTATCACACACTTAGACCGGCTAGTGGAAATAAAAGTCATTAAGTGAGAAGATAAACTTTGTGTAACAATGGTTAAAGCTAATGGATCAAGCACATCAAACGGTGAAAGATATTTCTTTGTCTAAGTACTTAAGTAATGAGAATACTGTGCTATTTTTGTAGACAACCTTTGAAGGTTCACTAATACGCTTTTTATATTGAAGTGTCAGAGCTAACAGCTTAATGACTTCAACACATTTGTATTGCTTTTTTTTCTATTAGTTTATAATTCTCAAACGTGTTTAGAATGGACGGATGGCCGAGCGTTGTGTGTGTTTGCGTGAAGTCTCTGTAATGATGAGATGAAATCTCTTAGATCCTATAAACCACTAATGGGATAATTTTTATGGTGCCCTTTCTTTATCTTGACCAAAGCCGACAGTGCAATGGCCATGGAGGCACCATGGGAGATACAGCGGGGGACTTTCACTTGGCCTGAGATATCTACTGGTCATCACCAGAGATCGAACCAGTGACTCTTAGATAGCGCTTTACCAGACAACCATCCAAGCGATGAAGATCCCTTGGCCTGGGAGTTCCGGGTTCGATCCTTGGTGAAAAATTTGGTGTGAGCCCCCCCCCCTCCCAACGTCCACCATGCCTTGAATTGGTACATGCCATTAGTTGGGGAAGTGAAGGCGAGTGAACGTGATAGCCACATGATCCCTTCGTATGTCTTGGTTACAGAAACAGATGAACTCTACACGTCATCTGTCCCAATCGCCTAATTAATCAAAGGGGAACTTTACCTTTTTACAAATGTCCACAGGATTGGACATTTTCCGTTGAATGGTACATTAAATATTCCAAAGATCAGAATGCATGGACCCTCGACGGTACATTCTCTAAGTTTCTTCACCAAGTCATTCATATACAAAACTCCTTTTACCGTAACTGCCTGTACCAACAAACCTCACAAAATACAACCCCTGTCTCACTAACGTTTCATTCTTCCGCGAAAATACACACATTGTCCAGTGTCCGAGGGTAGATCAGTTTTTTACCAAATACCATGCACACTCACACACACACACACACATGTTCAGTAGGTAAGAAGGCTCTGTAGGAGCATATTCTAGCATTTTAAAAGTTGCATGATTCTTGCATAGATTCAGATTGAAGGAGCCCAACGACGGATTACGCCATCCAAGAAAAGGACTAATTTAAATAGTGAAATTGACGTTTATAAGTATAAATATAAAGATAGTATCATAAAAAGTATGTTATATTGTGAATATAAAAATTGAAAATTTACTTTTTTTTTTTTACAAAAACTTCATAAATGATTCAATTTGAATTATACAAAACAAATAATCAATATTTAATAATGAACAAACATAAGTGGTCGTGCGTAAGGCGCTGGACTGTGTCAATATGTCACGGGTTCGATCCTCGACAAAAGCCTCTGGATATTTTCATGTGCCCATTCCCACGTCCAGCCGGTGTAAATGAGTTCACCACATTAATTATGTTAAACGTGTGCATAGGTATGTCTTCCGTGATACCTCCATGGTCATCGCACTCTCGACTGTAATATAGATATAAGAAGGGGCACCATAGAAACCGTCCCGTTAGAGGTTTGTTAATTCTCAGAGTTAACATTTCATCCTTGGTTGATGAGTACCAGGCTAGTGTAGTACATTCAATGACGTGGTTACAATCAATAACAAAATACTGTTATAGCTCTTTTCTTGCTCTAGGTGGTGCGCTATGAATAGGGAATGCCCGTATTCCAGCGCACCGTGTGAATTACGTATTGAAAGCAGTGACTTTGTGACATAAGAGCAGAGTTGTGATGAGAAGCCGGTAGTGAAGATTAGTGGCCATTGTAGTTGTTGATTGTAAATAACTAATTAAATAAATGCTGTGTTTTTAAACCCAGGTCCAGTGTTGTTGTGATTTTTCTCTAGAGCATTTAACACTATGTACTGAATAAAGAAAAGTGGTTTGACAAATTATGTTTTGTCATAGAAAACGTGAAATTTTGAGTTCAGACTGTTTATTTTGTTTAAGGTTGTTTTATTATTATTATTGTCACAACCCAATAGGAACAACTCGTGGTCTAGGGGTACATTGGCGAGATGTTCACCCAGGTCCCTGTAGGTTGGACATACACAATTTATATTTAAATATATATGTAGGTAAATATATAACATATACCAATCAATGACTCATGTTAAATATTCAAACAAATAAGTTTAATGCCACTTATAAATTACTATATAGGAAATATAACAATTATGTGTCAAGTTCCTCCATCGATTCCGTTAAATTAATACATCATAGAAACAATAGTATTAACATACACTAAGGCTATATTCTAAAACATCAGCTATTACATATACTGTCCAGTGATCTCTCCAGACTGGGCCGGCTAGATCTTAGCTCCCTCCAGGATGGCTACGTGTCCGTCAAATCAGGCCTGTTAAGATGCACTTAAGGCCGGGCCCTTCTTGCTGACTAAGTACTATTCGGATAGGTTACAGTCGACTCAGGGCTGTCAAGGCGCACTTCCCAATGACTAAGCACTATTCCGACAGGTTAAGTTCGATTCAGGGCCTACACGTAACAAACAACATAATGACATAACTTCACAATGCTATTTTTTTAGTAATACATTATACAACGTATTGATCTACGCTACACAGCCTACCTCCAGGTCGGTCATCCTTCCACACTCATACCAAACATCATGTATGTGAATAATCCTATTACATGGCAAAGGGCGAATGTAACATAAAAGTCCCCAAACTATGCGCTGCCCGTCACTTGCAGCTGTCCACTACTAGAGCACACACAAGTTTCGTTTTACCCCAGCGCAAACAATGTACACACCCTTCCAAAACATACACGCCGACCTGAACTCCGTTCACCTACTCTATGCTATCTTGACAATTATGAATTACGTGTTCTGATTATTAATAACATCATTTAAAGTAACCGTGGCTAAATTTGGCCAACATGTGTATACACCTCAAACAATTTCAATGACGTCATCCTCTGAATTATGTTTATCTCCCCTAGCCATATAATGTCAGCTTTCAGTTGTGAGCACTAAGATACCCGACAGGTAAAACAGATTCAAAGCTCCATACACCTGCTCTGTGAGCATAGTGACATAAAAAAAAATATTTTTCTAACCTTTTCAGCACTGATGGGTGACGGCCCTGTAAGGATGAGAAGTTTTTCTCTTAGATCCTATAAACCAGAGCTTTTCAACCTTTTTTACCCTGCGGACCCCACATACATTCCAAGCTCGGGTGGCGGACCCCCATAGCCCAAGGCGTCCTGGCCTTAACATTTCGTACCTCAGGTTGGGTCCTAATATGTCTTATTAAACGGTAGGCCTAGCCTAGGTTACGCGCACGTCATGTAAAAGTCATGTAAAACACTCACCGAGTATTTATTCCACTGTTACGTCTGTTCCATAGTTTCCTGTTCAGTGGGAAGGCTGTGCCTGTTTTGCACTACAGAATTTGTCCAAACATGGTGGTATACGTGTTAAGCATATGCGTATTTCATGTTCAATGTCCAGTCTGGACCTGTACTTGGTCTTCATCGCAGTAACAGCAGAGAATGCAGTTTCGCACAAGTAGGTCGTAGAAAATGGTAGCAGAGACATAGATGGCTTTGTCTGACAGTAGCGAGTACTCCTGGAAACATGCTAGCCAGAACGACAACAGTGGCAGTCTGCTGAACTGCAAGCGCAGTGTCCTGTCGGACGACAATTCGATCAATTGTTCTTGTTCGCGACCAGTTGAAACGGTTTGCCCGCATTCAAGGGGATTTCGAATCCATTCAAATGCGCTGACATCGTCGCCACCGAAATACTGATGAAAGTAATACGACATCTGCTGTAGGTGGTTTAAAACGGTGCCTGCAATGACGCCTGTCGAAATATTGTTCACAGTAAAAAAGTCAGCCAACAACGGAAACATATCATATGTGTCTTCTTCACATCTTCCCCTCCATATGCGAAGTTTCTTCTGGAAGGCATCGACTTTGACATGCGTTTTCAGAACGTTTGTGTCAGGTCCTTGCAATGACAGATTTATACTATTTAAAATGTTAAAAATAACTGCAAGATAAGCTAGTCTGGCAACCCATGTCTCATCTGTAAAGAAGTGTGCCATCGATTCGTTATGCTGGTTTAGAAAAATTAGCAGCTCGTCTCGTAATTCATAAACACGCTGAACAACGCGACCGCGTGATAGCCACCGGACTTCCGTGTTTAGCAACAAATGCTTGTGTTCGGCATCCATTTCGCGGCACATACTTTCAAACAAACGTTGATTGGGTGGCCTGGCTTTGATGAAGGTAACAATTTTAATACATGTGGAAAACGTGTCAGCAAGATCTTTATTCATGTTCTTTGCCGCCAAGGCCTCGCGGTGAATCACGCAGTGGATTGATACTATGTGAGGCGCTGCTAGTTTTACTCGAGCGACTAATCCATACTTACGACCAGTCATCGCAGCAGCGCCGTCCGTGCACACGCCAACAGGCCAGTCCGGATTCTAAAAAAATGCATTAAGTACACGGAAAAGTTCTTCACCGGTTGTGCGCCCCGGCAGTGACTTGCAGAACAAAAAGTCTTCAATGACTTCACCTTCCCAGCAGTATCGAACGTAAACCAACAATTGGGCTGCATTCGCTAAGTCCGTACTTTCGTCAAGCTGAATTGCGAATTTGACATGCTGAAGGCGTGCAATCAGTTGGCAGCGAACATTTTCAGACAAGTCGGCAATTACTCTGAGCACCGTGTTATCCGACAGTGGAATGGCTTTCAGTTTTTGACTGTATTTCTTTCCAAGAATGACTTCGCACTAGTCGACTGCTGCTGGTAGAATTAGCTCTTCTGCAATTGTGTGAGGTTTTTTGGAACGCGCTATTCGTAATGCTAGTAAATATGTCGCTCGAAGAGCTCTCTCATTCACAGTAGTGCAGGCCACCAGTTTGCCTTTCTGTTTCAAATAGAGCTCTTTCTGCCTCTCAAAGTATTCCTTCGGTTTACTGGCAAGTTCCGAATGTATTGTGGTCAAATGGCGCCTCAATTTGGCAGGCTTCATCGCATCGTTCGATAATGTTTGCAAGCACACGACACAAAGAGGTTGGTCAGCATCGGTCCCCACTGCAGTGAAGCCAAATGATATATATTCTGGATTATACTTGCGCCGTTTTCTTTTTCGTTCGTCTTTGGCTGCTTGATCATCAGAATCTTCCAGGTTCTGGTCAGTTTTCCTCTTCAGAAATTTATCCATGCTACTAGGTGTCATAACTATTCGTATTATTAGTTATACATTGTGCGTTATTTGTTGATAAGTGTCGTCTTCACTTCTCTGGTAGCGATTTAAGTAGCATAAAAGTATTCACTCAAAGATACATATTCACTGAAACATCACTACTCTATCCTGTGGGCTGCCTATTTTTTTTTCGAACTGTATGGCTGTAACAGTCTGTTCTCCTACTCCCTTCTCTTTCTCTCTTCCAATCTCTATACTAGTCTATACCTATCAAAAGATCTGCGTCTTCTCACCTATGTTGTTGTCTCTGATTGGTCCGTGCCTCATTGGGGAAATTCTGTTATTTCAGTCAAAACAGCAGTAACCCTGAACTTTTGTAATTTAGTGACAAACTAATTAACTAACTCTCATCCCTGACCCAATGATCCATATTCTCGTAAATACAATGCTCAGCCTAGAAACTTTGGGACACTGATTCTTTGTAACATTAATAAAACCCATGTAGAAGCTCGGCGCCATACATACGATACCAGACAGTATATAATTAGCTTATCACAACATTTATCTCTTGAAAACACAAGGGCGCTAAGCCTTGCTTTTAATTCCAGCCTAACCAGGTCAGGTTTCAATGGTTGTCATAGCCGGGGGTGGTGGTGGTAGGGGATAAGCTCCCACTGCCTATAAAATGCTCCCCTCAGGGCGTGCGTCTCATATAGCCTCTGACAGCTAAGTCCAGCTCGTGTGGCCTGCTCGTGTGGCTTAATTTAAGCCCGGCGAACCTGCTTCTACTGACAGGAGAAGGGGCAAAGGCGGCCACTGGCGCCTCAAAACCAGCCGCTTCGGGCAGTTGGGGCTCGTCAGCCTGGGAGGGTAACCCATCTAGGGGAAGGAAAACCCTGATTTCAAACCGCTGCTGCCTTGCAGGCTAACCCAACAATGGGAAAGGCTTCGGGAGTCAACCCCGAGGAAAAATCAGGAGCCGGGGTCCCTAAGACGGATGTACACCATTCACGATGTCCTTCCGGCAACTTCTGCAGCCAAGTCGTCTCCAAGCGTGGTGCTTTGCACCCCCTTGGGCCCCGTCGACAAAGCCGAGAGGGAGGCCCTGTTGTCTGGGCAGCGCAAGGCCTCCACAAACTTCGCCCAGGCCTGCGCTCTGGAGACGTTACTCCAGTCTCGCCTCACGGCGAGAGCACAAACAAGAAGACAGCAGTCTACGGGTTATAAGTCCTTGCTCAATTGGCGTAGAGCTGGACGCCACGGGCTGTCTTCAATGGTGGGAGGGTCCCTCGTAGTCCCACTGGTCAACTACCGCCCGCCTTAAGCTTGGCAGCCCCCGGCCAATAAGGTGTTGACCCGCCACGGCCTGCCTGCTCCAGTGGGTGCCTGGAGCTTAGAGCGCAGCTCAACAGGCAGACCGTTACCACATGCACCAGGAAGACATTCAAAGATAAAGACGGAGTCTCCAGCTCTCCGCATTGCAAGCTGGAACGTGCGCACTATGCGCACTGGACTGACAGATGACTTACAGAAAATCGATGACTTCCGCAAGACCGCAGTCATCGATCTTGAGCTGCACAGACTAAACATCGATGTGGCAGCCTTACAAGAAACTCGCCTCCCAGAGACTGGATCTTTGAGGCAAGCACACTATACGTTTATCTGGCAGGGGAAAGACGTCGAGGAATCCAGAGAACACGGAGTCGGCTTCGCCATAAAGAACACCCTGCTCCAAATGATTGAACCTCCTTCCCACGGCACAGAGAGAATCCTTACCCTGCGTCTATTCACAGCATCTGGTACCGCCAACCTCCTCTGCATCTATGCACCAACCATGCAAGCCAGCACGGAGACTAAAGACCAGTTCTATGAGCTATTAAACAGCGCAATTGCCGCAGTCCCTGCTTCGGAACACCTCTACCTCCTGGGGGATTTTAACGCTCGTGTTGGTTCTGATCATGACTCTTGGTCAAGTGTGCTGGGTCACCATGGCATAGGGAAAATGAACGAAAACGGCCAGAGATTACTCGAACTCTGCTGCTATCACGGCCTATGCGTGACAAACACCTACTTTCAGAACAAGGCATGTCACAAGGCGTCCTGGAGACATCCAAGATCAAATCACTGGCATCAGTTGGACCTGATCATCACCAGGCGCGACTCTCTGAATAACGTTCGTAACACCAGAGCCTACCATAGCGCCGATTGCGATACAGACCACTCCCTCATTGCCTCCAAGATAAAGCTGCGCCCCAAGAGATAGTCACTCTGTACAAGAATAAGGGGGATCGCAGTGACTGTAACAACTACAGGGGTATTTCATTGCTGAGCATTGTAGGCAAAGCCTTTGCACGCGTGGTTCTCAACCGTCGTCAGGTTCTCGCAAACCGCGTGTACCCCGAATCACAATGCGGCTTCCGACAAGAAAGATCCACTGTCGACATGATATTCTCAGTGCGTCAGCTCCAGGAGAAGTGCAGAGAACAGCAGATGCCGCTGTACATCGCCTTCATCGACCTAACCAAGGCGTTTGACTTAGTAAGCAGAAGCGGCCTGTTCCTGCTACTGAAGAAGATCGGATGTCCACCTCAGTTACTCAACATCATAACCTCCTTTCACGATAATATGCAGGGAGTAGTCAGCTACGACGGGGACACTTCAGAACCCTTTACAATCAAAAGCGGAGTAAAACAAGGCTGTGTTCTAGCGCCTACACTATTCGGCATATTTTTCTCTATGATGCTGAATTTCGCATTTAAAGACTCTACAGAAGGTGTCTACCTACATACCAGAAGTGATGGGAAGCTGCTAAACATGGCCCGCCTAAGAGCAAAAACCAAGATCCGCACTATCCTTATCAGAGACATGCTGTTCGCTGATGACGCAGCCCTGACAGCACACACAGAGGAACACCTACAGCTCCTGATGGATCGCCTAGCTCAAGCATGCATAGAATTCGGACTGACCATCAGCATCAAGAAAACCAACATCATGGGTCAAGGCATCCCAGCTCCACCCTCAATCACCATCGACAATGAAGTTCTGGAGGTCACCGACAAATTCACATACCTGGGCTCCACCATCACCAGCAGTCTGTCCCTGGATGACGAGATCGACAAGAGGCTTGCCAAAGCAACCAGTGTCATGGTCAGACTAAGCAAACGAGTATGGACTAACAAACATTTGACACTGAACACCAAGCTCAAGGTATACCAGGCATGTATTCTCAGCACTCTTTTATATGGCAGCGAAACCTGGACTACCTATACCAAACAGGAATATCGACTCGAGAGCTTCCACCTCCGCTGTCTCCGTCGCATCCTTGGCATCAGATGGCAGGACAAAATCACCAACACTGCCGTGCTCAAACAAGCCAGCTCACTGAGCATGCATCTCCTTCTGTGCCAAAGGCGTCTACGCTGGCTGGGTCATGTGCATCGAATGCAAGATGGACGCATACCAAAGGACATCCTATATGGCGAGCTCGCCACCGGGCATCGCCCCGCTGGTCGCCCGCAACTGCGATTCAAGGATGTCTGCAAACGCGACCTCAAACTGACCGGCATCAGCCTCGACAATTGGGAACAGCTCGCCGACGACCGGAGTGGGTGGCGTCAGGCTGTTCACAAATGCATTCTTAATAGTGAACAAGTAAGGAAACGACAGCAGGAGACCAAAAGACAGAGAAGGAAGACCGTAAGACAGAAACAGGCCCTCGGTCCCCCACTCAGCTTCATTTGTGGCCACTGTGGAAGAGTCTGCCAGTCCAGGATCGGTCTGCTGAGTCACTCAAGAACCTGCTATCAAAAAAACGACTAGATGACTAACCAGTGCGCTACCATCATCTTTCGAGATGGACGGTTTGCCTACTACTAACCAGGTCATCTTTTCCCAGGTATGTGTCACCTAAAAATGCAAACTCTCTCTAAACATGACCGACATTGTAATCTCATAGTATCTATGGCGAATTTCCGCCCTTCCAAAGTATGTTATAAAAACATTACAGCATGATCAACCAGACTATTTAAAACAATACACACGCTGGAACACTTGCGGATGTTTTAACAGTGACGCCAGCAAGTAAGAAGTATTGCCAAGATGACATGACTCAAAAACTCACTACACAAGTACATGTAGTATGCACTCTAGTTCATATTTCAGACGTAGCATAAGCAAATACTCGCGGAGTTTTAAATTCTGCACATTGTTGTCTGTACTTGAAGCATTGGGTGGCATCGCTTGTATTTTTTTTCGACCAAACCTATAAATACTTTATCACTAATTTCATTGACTTGCCCACGGACCCCTTTGAAGCTCCCAGGGGTCCGCGGACCACAGATTGAAAACCTCTGCTATAAACCACCAAGGGAGATTACTTGCAGTGCCATTCTTTCATCCCTCACAGGAGCCGGTAGTGAGGAGAACATTGAGGTTTACCACGGAAGAGACGCAGGGAACCTGAACCGCGGTTAAATATCGTATCACTCACATTTTTTCGGGCCTAGGACGGTTGCCCTTAGTTTGCCAAACTCAAAGGCCGATTCTACTGCGTCATCAGACCCCGTTGCTGAAGAGTTGCTGTTTTTGTTGTTGTTGTTGTTTTAAAATTGTTTGAGTCAAAATATTAATTTTAATTAAAATGAAAACATATTACAATTGTGTTACATATTACTCAAACACAAAAAGTCTGTATATATTTATATTTCAGGCTAATTTTTTTTTTATTTCGTTACAAATTTTAACTTGTGACGTTAGTAAAGAGTAAAGAGACAATACATCATAGAGAAATTACTCGCGCTAAACAGATGGACCCTGGCCATCGCAACCACAGTTTGAAACTTGAGATACTGGCATTCTGAAGCTGAGTTCTAGGTTTGGCCTGCTATTATAATTGACCGACCTGACTGCAGTGAATTTGCCCAACAAACATGGAACTAACTACACGTTACCATGGCAACGTGCAGGCCGTACGGTTGCCTCCTCTGGTGTAATCCGGTAATTAATGGATTTGTCGTTCTGTTCTCTGTCCACTGTAATCTTGACCGATCTGACACATGTCATGTGTTCTATTGTCAAATACCATCTTGGATTTATCAAGTTAGGGTCCCGTGGCGCACTGGCGAAATTTGCATCCCCGGACATTGAAAGAATATATATAAAAAATGGCATTTACGTATAAAGCTTTTAATATTTTTTGTTGTTGTTTTTAACAGATGAGAACTTAGTGGTAAAACACAAACATAACACAATTAAAATGAAAACGTCAGCATATTAAATCATCTGCTTCTATCTTCCTTTGACTCTCCATTGAAGGCCCTGGCCTGCCATACTACTCTTCTCCACTTTTCCTGATCCATGGTCTTCTTCCTCCACTCTCTCACTCCTATGGCTTTAAGGTCTTTCTCCACCTCCTCCAACCATCAGCTTCTTGGTCTTGCCTTGAGGCCTCTTCTCATTGAGTGTTGCCTTATATATTGTTTTTGGACCTCTGCCAGCATGTAAAATATATTAACATTATGATGAAAAGAAAAGTGTCTGAATTAGTTATTGTTCTGCGGATTTTAAGAAGTACATAATGGCGATGAGGTTTTCAAGTTCTCTCTACGCTGTGCAGGTAAAGAGTTTAAAACCCATACAGTTATAGTAGTATGTGCATCCCGTGATACCCCAACAATTATTGAACTTTTGACCCTGAGATCGATGAAGAAATATGTTGCAAGAAAACTTTCTGATAGACGGGATGGCTGTGTGGTACATCTCAGGACTGCCGTCTAGAAGATCGTGTGTTCAAGCCCCAGTGAGAGTCAATAAGTCAGAGCGATTTCCTTTATTTAAAGTCCAACATTGTTCAAATGAAAGTGAAGGTGGCTGGTCATAGTTAAAACAATTCCATTGTATGTTGTGAATAAATAAACTGTGGAGCTCCACTTCATCTGACCTTCATTGTCCATCTGTCTGTTAATAAATATTTACTTTACAAAAGTGTTAAAAAAATAGTATTACTTGTTATACACAAAAATTTGAGTCAATATTTCCTTTTGCGAATAA
Organism: Bulinus truncatus; assembly: GCA_021962125.1. Taxonomy (NCBI): domain Eukaryota; kingdom Metazoa; phylum Mollusca; class Gastropoda; family Planorbidae; genus Bulinus; species Bulinus truncatus. The sequence goes on from JAGDYQ010000103.1 coordinate 1,287,861, forward strand.
AGGAAAACCAGCATCTTAAGCCTGTTACATTCTGGACACGGGACGTGTTAGCGCATTTTCGTGTTATGTAGTGATTTTCTTGGTGCCATTTTTTTCAAATAGGATTTTTTTTTAATCTGAAATTTAAAAAAAATTAATTAATTTTATTCGAAACAATAAGTTTGATCAGTAATTAGAATTTTCTGATTAAATTCTGAACACTGTAGTGAAATAAAAAATATTTGCATGGAAAATGAGGTCATATGGCACTTCCAGGAGGTCGATCTGCCACTACAAGAGGTCAAATCGCAAAATGGATATTTGATGCAGGAATGGCAGGCCAAGACCTACAAAAAAGTATATACATCATGGGTCTAGGACTTATGGTTGCTGAAATCTAGGGTGATAACAGACAGACAGACGGACAAAACGGAAACAAAAGCGCATTCGACTTCTCGAAAATGCTCTAAAAATGTATCCATGTATTTTTTCGCAGTATACTTTCAATGATAAAGTTCATTGTACAATTTAACATTTTATAGCAATGTAATTTTGTTTCATTTTAATATCATACAATCATTTAAATTATAGCTTTTACTTTTTTTTTCTTGAAACCATTAAATTAATTGAATGTGCTTTAATTCTTGCAACTTTTTCAATCTCTTTTGTGCTTCTGTCTCACCCTAATAAAAACATACTTTTCAGTGCCATGCTTATAGAAGACTTTTATTCTAATAATTATTATAGTTTACCAGCTGTACCCTGCAAAACTTTTGCTTAGAGTTATATCCCCTTAGGCTTGATCGATAGGCTAGGTAATTTAATTGGTTTCGGGCGGATCCATTATTATCATGATTGTATTTTAAACTGGAATACTGTTGTATTAATTCTTTAACGCATAGCCCAAATATATTTTATATATATTACTAGCTGCACCCTGCAAAACCTTTGTATAGAGTTTTATCCCCTTAGGCTTGATCGGAAGGCTAGGTTATTATTGGTTTTGGGCAGATCCGATATTTTCATGATTGTATTTTAAACTTGAATACTGTTGTATTAATTCTTCACTTTCGATTTAACCCAGATTCCAAATCAATTGTATATATATATATTATGATCTCTTTACAAAGCGTCCTTATAAAAAAAAAGTAATTTAAAAGAAATAAACCTTCAAATATTTTTTTTTAAATCATTTGCTTTAATATTACGATTTTTTAAGAGTATTTTTGAACGTTCCATTGCATTCCAACTAGAGAATTCATTTGTCTTTACCTGGAATCGTCTTTATAATAATCGATTGTTCTGTTACTATTGAAAGATTGCTTTGTCTAAATAAATATTTCATAAATAAATGTTTAATCCGAAGTTTAAATATAAAATATCTTAAGACTGTTGACGTCAGGCTGTTAAATCGATCTAAACTATTATGGCGGCCATAATTTACTATGTGAAATGTCCCTTCAATTTTAGACGAGAAAAAAAACACCTAATAAATGTACACCATATTTCGACTGTACGTATAAATACCAGTTTTATGATTTCGGCATGATAAATATAGCTTCTCAGTACATCCAGTTATATAATATACGGTTTTCTGACTGCCAATAGCATTCAATTATCCACTCACATACATACAAAAAAAAAGTTCTAATTAGTTTCGAAGTTAGAGATGGAATAATTACACCAGCCAGAACAAAAATTAGCAAACTAGGCAAACTAAGAAAAGAAATCCATCAAAAATATCGATTTCGTCCAATTTTGTTCGAATCGATCAAAGCCAATTAACGGAACTTAATTCTATCTTTTGTAATTAACAGAATCGTCTCTCGGAGTTCGTTTTTTTTTTTTTTTGTCATTTAGAGATTGTTTTAATTCAAAACTTAAACATAAAATTAAAAGCATATGATACTACTTCAGACCGCATCCTATGATCAGATGGATCGAATACGTCTCATTATATTTTCTTTTAAAACGGACCGTGCAATTAAAATCGAGCTACACGATGAGACCACGTCACGTAAAAATAAATAAACAGTCTATAAAAAAAGCAAAACAAAAATAGATTTTAAATGACGACATAATTAAATGACCTGGACAGAAAATAATTCTCAGATCGATACTCCCTTGTAAGACAAATGTGTTACTCAGATTACATGAAAGATGCACTGAGATATGAAGGTATCGCTTCACTTTAGATGTTGATTCAAAGTAGTCGATGATGTTTATTTTTTTTTACTTTTTGTTCTGAATAGTTATTAGTGAATATTTTGATCGTTTCAAGGAGTGGTCGAAAGCTTCCATGAATTCTTCTTTTTAAACAAATGTAAAAATTCATTAAACAAACAGTGAAATGTAATTTCGTCTTATATTTTCAAAACAATTATACAAAATTGTGTTTGCTACTTAATAATTTCCGGATTGCTGAAAATGTGATGTAAAAATGTATTGTTGACTTAGAAATCAATTATGTACATACACTACTGAAGAATTTTTTATTGCGGTGGAAATTAATGGTTCTCAAAAGAGAACACAATGTAAATAAAAGAATTCCAATGAACGGATTTACAAAAGTAAACTCATTTTTATTTTATTTATTTTTGGTTTTTTTTTTGCTGGAATTCTCTGTTGACAAATTCATTCAAAAGGTTTTTGTGTACTTTTTATAAGAAATTGAATTTCCGACATGGTTCGCAGATTTTATTTAAATTATTCGTATGCTGAGATGATTGACTACTTAGCTGAAAAAGAAAGATAAAGGAAACATTGCCAGCTCTTTTTTTAATTGACCTAAACTTAAGCCCAGCGAGAATGGACTTCATCCAAGATGCAAGCAATATGACAGACAGGGCCAGTGAGTCCCAGAAGTTGCTGTCTGATGGTCAGTTTGTTCTTTTTACGGAAATCTTCAGTATAACCTGCAGCAGCTTTTCCCTACTGGGCACTCTCGGCAACTTAGTCGTCATCCACACGTTCAATTGCATAGGCATCAAGGACGGGGTGAGCTTGTCCTTCGTCTTCTTGGCCGTGTCAGACCTGGCGTACCTGCTGGCCATAACTGCCCAGTCTGCAGCTCTGGGCTTGTATGTGGTTGAAAAGAAAAACAACTACAGGGTTTTTTACTGCATCGATCCCTTCGGGGTCTACATTTTCCTGACCAATCTTGGGATCCTCCTTTACCTTGTAACTGTACTGGTCACTACATTCGTAGCCATTGCCAGGTGTCTGTGTGTCGCCATGCCACTCAGGTTCAAAAGCTGGTTCAGTAGGAAGACGTCCATCGTTTTCTTCCTGACGTTCTGCATGATCTCGGTGGCGAGCTACCTTCCTATACTGACGTACATGAAGTTAGTGGACGAATATGACTCGAGGGTCAACGCAACGAGATCGGTTCTGTGGATCTCCCCGAAGAGGGAGGAAATCAAACAGGCGGTGTGGATATCACGGGACGTTTTCGTGACGTTTCTCACACAGATGGTCGTCATAGCCTGCGTCGTCATCCTCAGCCGGAGCCTTAGAACCGCCGCAAAATTTCGCCACTCCGCGGTGTACTCTTTCAGGCAAAGCGTCGAACGACAAGTCAACGTCTTCACGACGCAAGTCACCGTTATCCCCAGTGAGTCGACCCCACATTGTCATACACAACTGAGAAACAAGAGCCTCAGCAACGGACAAGGTCATCGCAAGGACAAACTATCGTCTAAAGAAATCTCCGTCGTCCAGCAGGTTGTCCTCATCTCAACGGTGTACATTGTGTGCAACACTCCGAAAATCTTCATCGACATCACGACTATTTTCGTGCCCGAGTTCACCCTCGGGAAAAGCTACCAAAACCTCTACTTGACTTTCATCTGCGTCATGGAAATCTTCCAGCTATTCAACTCCAGCTTTGGTATACTTATTTACTACAATTACAATTCCAAGTTTAGAAAGAACTTTGGTCTATTTCTGTAATAGATTTAACGAGAAAAATGTTTCCAATGAACCGTAAAAACTAATACATTTGAATGAGAAAACACTGGCATCTTACTCGAACATGACGTTTTAATGTGCATGCACTTCTGGTACCCTAATTAATATATTTAGATACATGAGGGAAAAAACCCAATTAATTGATTAAATATGATAAATAATTTACAGGTTAATAAAGATGAATCAGTGGCGGCAACTGGGGAAATGGGGAGGGGGGTGAAACCAAAGTATCCGGTCCTGATATGAAATATTTATAGCTTAATCACTTAAACCAAGTTTCGTGTTTCCAACCCAGTACCCAAATAAGACTCTCGCGTTAGGCATCGCTTACTGCAAGGGCCGCTACTGAGACATGAATGTCCATACATGAAGAGCATTCTAGCCAAACGAATCGTTAAAATATGGACAGAATTGTTTATTGGACGGGCATTGACCTATAGACCAATGTAGACACAAATACACACACACACACACACACACAAACGTGCACACAACAGTAAAAATTAATTACAAACTATGTACACATGTTTTTCATAACGTCTGTCCCAAGACCCAAAAAATGGGGCAAATCGACTTGAAAGGGTGGTTTAGCCAATGATGGAAATTAGAAAAATAGCTAGTCAAGACAAAATGACTGCTATGATTCAACTTGAATTTGCAACACAGGGAAGGGGGCAGATTTTAGAAAGGCTTTGTGTGGGACATGGGATTGTAAAGTTTGGGAACCTCTTCTGTACATGGTGTACATTTTCTATGGGTAAGAAGATGAAAGAAAACAATAAGAGTAGGAAAACATCTGAACATAAATTAAACTCATATCCTACTAATAAAATCCCTATCTTGGCGTCCGTCCATCCGTGCAGAATGGGAAAGCCGTCGCTATAAATAATTCTGCACTTGGGATGTCCTCTATGACGTCATTTCACGGAAGTCGGCTGCGCATGTGACGCACAAAATGGCGGTGTTTTTTTTTTGTTATTTAGTTGCGAATGCAACGGGCAACTACTAGTAGTGCACTAAATCAGTATGTAGCAGCCTTAAAAATCGCGCTTGGAATTTTTTTGTTTCAGTAACCTAATTGTAAGAAAACTGAAAATTCTATCCAGGTCCTGTGTGTGACAATTGCCTGAGGCTGAAGCCGCCTCTGAATAAATCAATTTGGGTCATTTCAGTTTTATTCTTTACTAGTCATCTCGCGGTGTAAAATACGCCGCCTTATCAATCAATATAATTACTGTAATTTTATTTTTAAATAAGCAATCAAACAAAATAACAGGCTGACATCTTCGGAGAAAATACATGGAATGCAAAATTTAACTTTGACCTAACCCGATCGAAAAAACGCGAGGTGTCGTCTGTGACGTATTCGGGAAGTCCACAATCTATAAATAGTCCTGCGTCTTGAAGTTGTGTTATATATATATATATATATATATATATATATATATATAGAGAGAGAGAGAGAGAGAGAGAGAGAGAGATGGTGACTCTTGTGCACACACGGAGTAGAAAAGTTCTCACAGTAGATACCAGAACGAAAAGGCTGACGTTTAGGCCAAGTGCGGAGTAACCGTGGACGATGACCGGAGGTTATGTCTTGAACGTGCCCCCCTCCCAATGGGGCCTCCTATGAGTTCATTATTGCCGAGCCACGCACCCTTGGAATTATAGGCTAAAGCAGCTCATCGGAAGTCGTAGAAAACCACATGCAGCTCTAAAAATTGCATTAGGTTACCCTTGAAATATATTGACAAACTATTTTGAATTGAAATAATTAATGAAAATAATTTGTGTTTATTAAACACGCGTTTATTCTTAATGGAAATTAACACATGTTTAAAATATTAATCGAATAGGAAGCTCAAATAAATATATTTCAAAATTTACATTGGTTTGAGCATTTGTCTTTCTTTACTAAGTTTCTAAAAGCACACAATATAAATAATACAGAATGCACATTGCCAATTTAAATATTTCCAAAAACCGGCCATATTTTTGTGCTATTGGGTATCAATATTTATCTGCTACACTATTAACAGGGGAAAAAACAAACAGGGGCATAATTGAAAGTCATTCACGGAGGACTGCATTATAAATAGCAATGAGCTTTCTGTATCTTGTATGTTCTGTGTCTGTAAGTGTGACTGAGAATCTTGTTATTCTAATTCGATATTAAGTAAAATAGAATGAGAAAAGTATCAGGATGGGGGGGGGGCGCTGGATGATGGTCAGCCCCTTTGATCAAAAACAGTTAATCTCACTTTGATATCTTTGAACTCTCATTTTAATGACACTATGGTAAATGTGTTGTCTTCATACGTCAGTGAGAGTCCACGCCATGATTACGGTATAGGCGTATTTTCATACAAATAAATGCATCATCTATTCAACAACCGCGTATTCGAAATAAAAAACGTCAATTAAACGTCTAGGTCTTTGACATTTTTAACTTCATCCAGAACAGCCATGGACAAACTATGGTCCGCGGACAGAAAACCTCACCGGGCCGTTTAATCTGGTCCGAGCCCGCCACTAATATCAGGGTGGAGCACGGCATTAGCCATCTATGTTATGACCCTTAATCTATATCAATTCTTGTCAACACTCCCACCCATCTGCTCTGTTCGGGCCCGCCGGTTAAAAGTATGAAATCCATGTGGCCCGCGATTCAAAATGTTTGCCTATCACAGTGAAGTGTTCAATGCTGTGCAGTCGTATGAAAGGCATGAGTGATTGATTGATTTCTATCTTTTTTGGGTGAGGTAAACATTTTTTAACAATTATTGTCACGCATGTGAAAATTACTAACTACAATCTATATCAATAAAAGATACTTCATGTCTGATGCTGTCTGAAAGTACGATAACTGCTTCTTGTTACAATAGTATGGCAGCTTGTTGGCGTCTAGGTTCGGATATTGCTATTTAGTTTAAATTGATAGTTTTAAAAAGTTTATGTGGTTTTAAATATGAAGTATAGTTCTAAATATTGAAGGAATAAAATGTTACCAGTCAAATGTATGTCATCTTTTAACAACATATTTTTCAAAACGTAAAAAAATGGAAATCGTAATAATCAGAATCTCAGAAATCTAAAAATAGCCGCTGCTCATCGTAATAAATTGTTTCTTGTATTTAAAAAATTCGATTTAAAGTCACTTTTTAAAAAACATTTTTTTTCATTTTCGAATATCTAAAACAATCGTCAATTATTGTGTTATGTATCATTTTATTTAAAGTATTGAATTTTGCTTAACAAAAAGAATAGTTAATTTTACTTGAGTAGATAGTTTGATGGATAGATAGATAGATAGTTAGATAGATAGATAGATAGATAGATAGATAGATAGATAGATAGATAGATAGATAGATAGATAGATAGATAGATAGATAGATAGATAGATAGATAGATAGATAGATAGATAGATAGATAGATAGATAGATAGATAGATAGATAGATAGATAGATAGATAGATAGATAGATAGATAGATAGATAGATAGATAGATAGATAGATAGATAGAGACTGACATATCTATATATTTGAACAAGTTCTCATAAAATGTTGCTTACCTTTTTACACTGGTTTGACTGGCCTTTTTTTCTGTCAGTGTTTAACCTGCCACACCCTGTAGGTGAATCAACTTTGTCCACCAATCCACATTCCGTCTACACTCCTATCAAAAACTAGCGCATCAAAAACCGAATGTTCAAACCAAAAGATTAATAAGATTTCTAAACAGTGTTAATTGTACGAATGTGTATGAATGGAGACAAACAGACAGTTTGGAGATGAATAGAACAAAAAGCCTAGAGATTAATGTTTTGAATTTTTAAAAATATACACCATCGTGTTTTGACTAAAGCTTCTAGATGTTGCAACACACTTTTTTGTAATTTCGCTAATTTTTGAGATATGCATAAAAGTCCAAAAAGGTACTACAATATATATATATATATATATATATATATATATATATATATATAATTACATAATGATCAAAAAAAAATTTTCTACATTGTGCTATATTTTTTTTTAGCAAATTTGGTCTTAAACATTCTGGCAATACATGCTTCGATAATTCACAAAAAAAAATATTTAAAAAAAACAACACATTTCTAATGATGACGTATAATAAAAAGGGTGGTCACTCTCTACGTCATTACTAATAAACACTAAGTCAGGGGCATCACCTGAATGTACATATTTAGTCATCCTTTTAGACACTTTGAGTGTGTGTATGTAGTCCTTGTAAGGATGATATGAAATCTCTTAGATCCTATGAGCCAATGCTCTCCAACCAGTTTCTAGCCACGGACCGGTCACCGTTTGATAATTTCACCGCGGCCCGCTGGGGGGGGCATACGTTGATAATTTATATTTTAGATTATTTTGATGTACAACGCCACTGCCGCTCACAACCGTTCATTTCCCGGTTAACATCTAGTCTTTGGAAAATCGCAATATCCCGAGAAAAATATGCCACTGACAATATATAAAATTAAATTTAAAAAATCTATTAAAATTTAAATTCACAAAAAATCAAAATAAAATATTGCAATCAGCAGAAAAAGAATAAATTATTAACGTCGACAAAAAAGAAAATTAACTTTTGTTCTCTTGGAAGTCCTAGCAAATGTTTTATAAAGCACATTTTTAAATGACGTTTTAAGACAGGCTGGAACTGCATTAATCGAAGACATCAGATATATAGTGTGTGAGAGAGATCTACTGCCTTGCTCTGCTCTGCAGTAACAAAAGTCGCCACCATTGTAAACCACTGCAGAGAATCTTCACAGTAACAGGCATTGCCAAGGTCATCCTCTACTGCAGAGTAACTTTGAATACCACCGTGATGGCCAGTGGACAACTCTTGGAAGACAACACTCACATCTAGAGAAGTATTTTAAAACCCGTCCCCAATTTTGTCAGTAGAGACATGGACTGGGTCTACTTCATCAGGCGTTGATTCACAAAGCAAGAGCGGACACATCCGCTGTATCGTCGGATGCCAGAGGGGACACGACTAAGAAGAAGGATGATGAATATTGCCCAGGATTACAGACTGTCATCTTTTTTGCGTGTCTGCTAGTGCTTTGTACCCACGGCGTTGAAGTGAAGCCAGACCGACAGCATCTGCCAGACGAAATGGCAGATGGAACACGAAAGACGTAGGCAGACAGATACATATGGGTGAAAGTCAGACTAGGAAGAAAAGATAACCCAAGATCACAGTTATTGTCGACTGTGGCACAGCATCTATTGCGCACTAATGTACCGCCCAGATTCATTTCTTCCTTGACACGTGACATGACTAGATACTTTACTGGGGGTGGTGGTTATATTATAAGTGACTGTGTCGCTAATTAAAAATAGCATGTGATATGATTTTATATTTATTCATTTTTCCTCCACAGCTTCTACAATCGGTCCTTTTGAGGGCCACCACAAAGTCAGAGGATTTCGGTTTTCTTGACATTATAACCATTACAGCCGCAGAGCATCATACATACTTCAGTGGAACACCCTACGTCAAAGAGAGATCAGCCGCCTAAGAAAAAAAGAAAAGTGAATGGTGTGCTACGGCTCTCAAATCGTGGGGACAAGTCAAGCGAATCGAACTTGTTGGAAATCTGCTGCTGTTGTCATTTGTATTGCAATACAGTAACCAGCTGTCCCAGATAACCTAGGGCTTGTATCGCCGGACCCTAGGTCGTACATAAAGTGCAGCTTTACTCGTCAGAAAAAAAATGTTTTTCAGTAAATTTGCATAAAGATATTTCTTAACTTGGGAAAAAGTTAAGGGGTGGGCTACATGAATAGCTCACGGGACGGAGATGGTCGTGCGGTAAAGCGCTCGGCCTCTGGGTTTTTTGGTTCGATTTCCGATGAGAACCAATGAATATCAAGTCCCCGCTTTACATCCCTTTGTGCCTCCAAAGGGCATTGCACTGTCGGCTTTAGTGAGGACGAAAGATAGTTGATATAAGAAACATCCAACTTTGAGACTCAGTATCAAGTATGGGCTAGGCCACTACTAACTGTCTGCTTTAATTACAGAGGTATACGCCCCTGGTGCTACTATGGATTGTCATGTCATAACTTACTTTTATCTGGTACTAACCACGGTGTGCTCCTCTCGAAAAACGAACAAACAACCGATGCCGTCTATTTATGAATACGTTGTTTTACATAAGAAGAATCCATCATGCTCGTTAAGATGGCTGTCTATACAGAGGCGGCAATAAAATGGGGAAGCAGTGCACGGTGCGGGGGTTCTGAGTTGGGCGGGGGGGGGGGGCTAAAAATGTGTGTGTGTGTGTGTGTGTGTTTTTTTTTTACAGATAGATGATGTAAGAAACGTCCAGCTCTGAGATACATTATCAAGTACGGGTTAAGGGCGGTCGACATAGCTGCTACTGACTGTCCGTTATAGTTATTGTGGTACACGCCCTCCCTGTATGGATTGTGTGGGATGTAGAAATGGCGTGGATGTACAAACACGCTAAGATCAAATTTACAAGATAGTATCTTTTGGAGACTAAAAAGTCCCTATAGATTGACAACGCAATTTAGTTATTATAAAGTTTTAATTCTTCATGTTTAATACACGTGTTGACGTTCATATATACTGTATCGTGTAATACTGTAGTTCTTATCAACATAAACCTACAATAGTCGGCTTACAATACTGTGGCACTACATACTTGGCGATACTGTTTTCTGAATGTAACAGATTGGTAAACAATGAAGTAACATGAACAGAAGTACAGTTGAAGCCCGAGGCCGCTGCCTAGTTTACCTAATCATATGAACGTCTCTACTGTATAGAATTTCTTCCATTGACTCCTGAAATAAATATATTTTATCATCCTGAAAACGAGTATACATATATATTACTGTTTTTTACTTTAAGTTTTACTTACTTAATTTATTACTGCCTTTATCTATTAGTTTAAGACTTTATATTTTATTAACTTTTGATAAGACGAATGCAAGTTTAACAAGGATGAACATGATTTGTAAGTATATTAAAACTCGTAAAAATAAAACGAAATTCAAATGCCGTACACATGTTTAATAGTTGAAATTATCAGGTGACAACTGTTAAGAGACAAACGAAGGAGAGATATAGCACATTGTGCTGGTGGGAATCGTGAAAATCTCTATACAAACATTGACACTCACGTTTGTACATGCACGTCTGTTATCACAGCAAAGTTTGGAGATATAATAATACGATATCAACAACTGTAGCACTCTGTGACTGAAACATCTATGCATATTAATATTTTCTATGGAAGTATTACAATAATTATTTCATACCAGACATATCTTTGTGAGTAGAAATAACGTTTAATAAATATTAAACATAATTTTTACAAATATTTTTCTTGAAAAAACTTGACAAAAAGAAGATTATGCTGATTGATGATAATTATTAATGTTTTCCTTAAATAAACTAAGAATAAACAGTAAATCTGAGAAAAATTAATAAAATTAGCTATGACTGCAGGATGTCTGCTTTAAATAAATAAAGTGACTGCAAATTTACTAATAAAAAAAATATTTATTCAGATTTTCTGCTAAAGACATTTTATTCGACTCTGGGTGTGTTGCTATTTACCATTGATAAACTTCATCGTTAAGTAAAATATTATTTTCTAAATATACTTGAGAATGAATGACTCAAAGAGATTGGCTTGCACCAGCAATTACTCCATCCCAGCACGACCAAGTCAAGACATGTTCTCGGATGAACGATTCATCCCCTTCACGGAATTCATCAGCATATCCTGCAGCTGCCTGTCGCTGGCGGGAATTCTGGGTAACATCCTGGTCATTAGGACATTCCTCCTCATGGGTGTAAAGGATGGTATGACTGTCTCCTTCTTGTTCTTGTCCATCTGTGACCTACTGTATTTGTTCACAGTCACTATCAGCTCAGTATCTCTGTGGTTTTACGCAAAGGAAAAAAAACAACACTTTAAAGATCCGTTTCCCGTTGATCCGTTTAGCGTTTTTGTGCTGTTTGGAAACGTTGGAGTAATGATATACCCGTTGACTGTCTTGTGCACGACGTTTATCGCAATCAATCGCTGCATTGCGGTAGCCCGGCCACTGAAATACAGAACAACGTTTAATAAAACTAGATCCGTGTTGATTTTGTTGATCTTTGCGGTTGTAACTATTGTAACTTACCTGCACTTATTGCTGAAGATGAAGATAATGCAAACTTGTGACGGGAATATCAACGCAACCAGAACTGTTCTCTGGGTTGAGTGGTTGTTATCATCGAATAAATCACTAATGAAACGTTATATCTGGATATTCAGGGACGTTTGCGTCACACTTCTGAGCCAGCAAATCATCATCGTCTCTGTCATCATCATGAGCAGATGCCTGAAGAAAATCTCCCGGTTCCGAAATCAGGAAAGCCAGAAAAGCGAAAATTGCGCTACGCCTGACAATGTGAGCATTGCAGAAATCGCCAGTGCTACAACGCCAACTCCTTCAACTACATGGACTACTTCTACCACTCTGACTGTTTCTACCACGCATACTGTCTCAACAACGCCTACTGTTTCTACTACACCTTCTGTTTCTACCATGCCTTCTGTTTCTACCACACCTACTGCTTCTACCACGCCTAACATTTCCAATACAACTAACCTTTCAATCACACCTACCATTTTGACCAGGCAAATCTCTTCGGCGTACGCTTTCAAAGCGCAAAGTGGTTCAAAGTCTCTTAATGATATGATGACCACCAGAGAAGTTCAAATCGCCAAGCAGGTTTTTCTGATATCCGTTTTATACATCGTGGCCAATATTCCAAAAATGGTTTTGGACGTAACATCTTTCATAGTTCCAAACTTTTCTGTATTCACCCATAATCAGAACGTGTATCTGTCTTCGATCTACACGATGCAGTTGTTTCAAAGTATCAAATCCAGTCTAAATATAATCATTTACTTACGATTCAACTCAAGATTCAGAAAATATTTTAAATTATTGGCGAGCATCTAACAAAAAAAAATAATAATGTGTTTATTAGTCTTTAATGTTGACCTAGATTTTTCACATTTAATCATGTCATTGAATTACCAATAACTTAAAAAAGATATTTCTTTTTATTTTCAGCTGAAGACTTGACATTGTTAATTTGACCATTACTAATTTTTTTAAATCTTAAACAACTTACAATAAAGTGTTTTTAAAAAATGCAAGTAGGTTCTAAATTTATATTTTTAATCAACACTTTATACATAATCATCAAACATTATTTATATTGAGAATTTATTACATTAAATTTATAAAAAGTTATTCAAACTTTTTTTTTAAATAAGCTTTTATTGAAATACATTAAAAAGTGAAAAATAATCATTTAAATCATAGATATATTTATAGAACTTATCATGGCAAATAAACGTGATCAATAATCCGGATTATTAGTTTCGTATATAATAATAATGCAGTTTGTTAATGAGTGTAATTTATAGACATAGTATTTACAATATAATGAGTGTAATTTATATACATAGTATTTACAATATAATGAGTGTAATTTATAGACATAGTATTTACAATATGATGAGTGTAATTTATAGACATAGTATTTACAATATAATGAGTGTAATTTATATACATAGTATTTACAATATAATGAGTGTAATTTATAGACATAGTATTTACAATATGATGAGTGTAATTTATAGACATAGTATTTACAATATAATGAGTGTAATTTATAGACATAGTATTTACAATATAATGAGTGTAATTTATAGACATAGTATTTACAATATAATGAGTGTAATTTATAGACATAGTATTTACAATATAATGAGTGTAATTTATAGACATAGTATGTACAATGTGTTAAATTTAGCAATGACTTAAAATTATGTTGTTGTTTTTTTTTAAGTACAAAATATATTAAAGCACGCTTGAAAGATTTATTTTCTTTATATTTCAGTGTTTAAAATCTTTTTCTTTGTATCTTTTTTGTCTGTTAAAGATTGTATCTCATTAATGGCCTTAATCTCCCACCCGTCGCTCCGCCACTGGCAGACATGTGAACTAAATGTGTTGGTTGATAGCATCACTGATGACATTAGAAAAAGAAAAACAATCTCAGAGAAATGTTTTGGTGTGACCAAAACATGTCAAACATGTTGGGTCACGATATACAGTCATACAAATATAAAAACACAAAAACACACACAAACACCAAAATTCATACAAAATCACAAACAGACAAGCACACACATTTTTAAAATACAGGTTAGCTCTTACATCAGATGCGTAAAGTATTTTAAGATCGTGATAGTGAATGTCACAACTACTGATTGATTTAAATTTAAATCACTTGGGTTTTTTTATCTCTTCGGGACTATTTTAATAGATTCTAAGTTAAATTTTGTGTGCATCAGTAGAAAAGGCTTAAATATTTGTTTGAAAAACAAACTAATACTTAATACTGATATGAAAATTGAAAAAAAAATTACCTTATAGGTTTCAAGTTCAGCGGGAAAAATCATAAATTGTAGTAGAGATTACCAAAATTAAGATGCACAATTTTCCCGTATAACTAAAAACTGGTATCATCAAGGTACATCATGGACGTATTAAAGACAACGAACACTTCGTTAACATCAGGATGTTACGAGAATTACTCAATCCTATACAAGCCATCTCAAGAGATGTTCTCGGATGAACGATTCATCCCCTTCACGGAATTCATCAGCATATCCTGCAGCTGCCTGGCGCTGGCGGGAATTCTGGGTAACATCCTGGTCATTAAGACATTCCTCCTCATGGGTGTGAAGGACGGAGTGACCCTCTCGTTCCTGTTTCTGTCCATCAGTGACCTTCTGTATTTGTTCACCGTCACCGCCAGCTCAGTATCTCTGTGGTTTTACGCCAAGGAAAAAAAACATCGTTATAAAGATTGGTTCGCTGTTGATCCTTTTAGCATTTATGTTTTGTCTGCCAATGCTGGAGTAATGCTTTACCTCTTCACTGTACTGGACACAACGTTTATTGCGGTTAAACGTTGCATGGCAGTAGCTAGGCCTTTGAAATACAGAACAATGTTCAATAAACTTAGATCATCGATAATTTTGTTCATATTTACTGTTATAACAGTGGCAACATACCTGCCATTATTTCTGAAGATGAAGTTTGTCACAGAGTGTGACAGGAATATCAACGCAACCAGAACTGTTCTGTGGTTTCCATGGAAGATGTCTAATACCTACCTGGTTAAACTCTACATATGGATATTCAGGGACGTGTGTGTCACACTGCTCACTCAATTTATCATCATCATTTCTGTTATCATCATGATGCGAGGCCTGAAGAAAGTATCCAGGCTCCGCCAAAGATCCTCAGAAAGCCGAAATCCCGAGAACTCTGAGGCTGACATGACAAACTCAGCTATCGAAATCGCCCGCGTGATCACGCCTACTATTTCAGTCAAGCCCAACAACTTAAGCACGCCAGATGTTACGAATACATCTTCTATTTCAACTACGCATAATAAGTTGACCACGCCTACTATTGCGGCCACGCCTTCTAATTTGACCAGTGCAATGAAAGGCAAAACATACGTGCACTCTCTCTGCGACAAGATGACCACCAAAGAAGTTCTGATCGCCAAACAAGTTGTCCTGATCTCTGTCATCTACATCGTGGCCAATATTCCCAAAATAGTCTTGGACGTCATGACCACTGTAAACCCGGACTTTTCTGTTTCCGGCAAGAACCATAATTTGTATTTCTCCTCAATAAACACCATGGAATTATTCCAAAGTATCAACTCAAGTCTGAACATCATTATTTACTGTAAATTTAACTCAAAATTCAGGAAACATTTAAAATTGTTGCTAAGAAACTAAATGTTTTATTCAATGAAAGTCACGTGCGGCGTTCTATATGTAGAAGTCAAGAAGACAAAAAAGGGATCAACGGGAAGAGTGGTCACAGCCACGAAATACCACCATGGACAAAACTGAACATTAAGCATGACGCAACGATCTATATTCAATTGTTTTTATATGTATAAAATTCTTGTCGTTTTTAATAATATCTTTTTTTCTTCTTTCTTCCTTTGGCTCTCTAATAATATCAGAATATTTTAATTATTATAATTTTGTAGAAAGCTAGAAAAGTTATAATAAACCGCACAGAGCGAGACTGTATATATATATATATATATATATATATATATATATATATATATATATATATATATATATCAATGTATATATATTATTTTTTTATTTTTAGCTTAAATTAAAATGCACTAAAAACTTCAAAAATAAAAGTATTATACCATACAAATAATCATATGCATTGTCTTTACTCATCTGTGTTGTAAGACTTGATCTCTGGAAAAATAACAAGAACTGGGTAATGAAGTAACCCTAACCCCGTACACAGTATGAGGACATGAGGCACGCGGAACTTTAAAGACTATCAGGGCCGTCGCATTTGGTGAAGACTTAACACAAGTCAATAACCCTTGACCCTTAGGTTTTTTGTGTGCGTAAATGTTTTATGAAATGAAATAGTTGTTGGCGAGTGGCCGTATCCGGTTGGGTTAACATTAACATTTTTAGAGCCATTAAAAGGGGTGCTACCCTAACAGGTGTCATAGCCCCGATATTTAAATGAATTTTGAGTACCCTAATGGGTTATTACACGACCTAACAAGTCGTGGCCAATATAGAGGTATACAACTAAAATGCTGGTCGATATAAACAGATGGATTTAAAAAAAAAAAACATTGATAGACAGACAGATCAATAAAAAATGTAGAGAAGACGTATGCCTAAGAATTTTAAAAATGCAGCAGAAAAAGTTCAATGAGTAAAATATGGTTGACACAATGGCTGAGAGCTTCATTAGTGTGATGCAAGTTTCTGGTTTGAACCCAAGAGTATCGAACAACATTTTACTCCTTGGTAGATCTACTATGACGAAGATGTACACAAGACTCAACAAAAAATCGCCACGATAGTGTTTCGACGTGATCAATAGATAATCATATCCACAACCCAACTCCGAGATACACATACAGCCTTCAGCGATATAGCTGAGTAACATGGTTACTCAACCATTAGTCCATTCTTCACTCATCTTCAAACAAAAACAGTAGCACATCAAAGAATCAAGTGTTCACAACAATGGATTAGTGAGATTTATGCACAGATTAAATTATGGAGTGTGTCAAGGGATTAGTGAGATGTATGCACAGATTAAATTATGGAGTGTGTTTATGTACGGATATTACTTTACAGTATAGAGTAGAAAACAATAACCATGAGCCTTCTATAGTCTCTGTGTGTGTACTGTGATGAAAGAAATAAGCACGATATAGCAAAAACATTGTTAAACCTTGGCCTCGGGTTTCAACTCAAACGCTCCTCTTCACTACCCACACACATACTACTGACAAAACAAATGTCGACCCAGTTTTTAGAGTTAGGACTAGAACGTTCTATTTCTTTTACAAGTACCGTCAGACCTGGTTATTTACTTGGACAAATCGGTGCATGTCATATCTTCTTATACGTTGTATGGTGCTATTATAATAAGTAAGTATACGACTTCAACAAAGCAGTGTGTCTGTGATATTTCGTGAATAACATTGATAATTTTGTTTCTCTGAAGAGAGAATTGAAGATTAGCTTCGGTAAAGGTATAATGGACAAATAGTTTTTCTGTATCAACGATCATGATTATGATAATATTCTGATTTGTGAATGAAAGCGAAACAGTTGGGAAATGTTGGCCTTCTATATTGACTGCTATTACAAATAACCTGTGATTAGATATACAATACATCTCATAGACAGAACTAAGACATAGTCAGTACCGTCGTAATGATGTTTCATAATGAACAACGTTAAAAGCAACTTTGTGAACCGTTATGATGTTAACTGCATCATTAAAATCATCATGGGTCTATAATGTATTACTACAATCTTTAATACCATAAAAACAATCATGATAAACCGCGTTTATTTAAAACTACATCACAGCCTTCACCATAAAGTACTATAAGTATGTCCAATGAAAGGCTGACGACAATCAACGCCTCCTTCGCCTCAGGGTGTACGGACAATGAACGTCTCATTTACATCGTGATGTGCGGACAATGAACGTCTCATTTACATAGGGATATATGGACAATGAAGATCTCATTCACGTCAGAATGTACGGACAATGAACGCCTCATTTACATCAGGAGTACGGACTAAGAACGCCTCATTTACATAGGGATATATGGACAATGAACGCCTCATTCACATCAGAATGTACCGACAGTGAACGCCTCATTTACATCAGGATGTACGGACTATGAACGCCTCATTTACATCAGAATGTACGGACAATGAACGCCTCATTTACATTAGAATGTACGGACAATGAACGCCTCATTCACATCTGCATGTACGGACATTTACTCCATTCCAGCACGACCACCTCAGGAGATGTTCCCGGACGAGCGATTCGCCCCTTTCACCGAAGTCATCAGCATATCCTGCAGCTGCCTAGCGTTGGCAGGAATTCTGGGTAACACCCTGGTCATTAAGACATTCCTCCTCATGGGTGTGAAGGACGGAGTGACCCTCTCGTTCCTATTTCTGTCCATCAGTGACCTTCTGTATTTGTTCACCGTCGCGGCTAGCTCGGTATCTCTGTGGTTTTACGCCAAGGAAAAGAAACATCGTTATAAAGAATGGTTCCGCGTTGATCCCTTTAGCATTTATATTCTGTCCACAAACACGGGAATAATGCTGTACCTTCTGGCTGTCTTGTGCACTACGTTTATCGCAGTAAAACGTTGCATGTCGGTAGCTAGGCCGTTGAAATACAGAACAATGTTCAATAAACTTAGATCATCGATAATCCTGTTCATATTTACTGTTATAACAGTGGTCACATACCTGCCATTATTTCTGAAGATGAAGTTTGTCACAGAGTGCGACAGGAATATCAACGCAACCAGAACTGTTCTCTGGTTTCCGTGGATGACGACTAACACTTACCTGGTCAAACACTACATATGGATATTCAGGGACGTATGCGTCACATTGCTGACCCAGGTTATCATCATCGTGTCAGTCGTTATTATGATCCGATGCCTGAAGAAAGTTTCCATGTTTCGTCAAAGACACTCACAAAGCCAAAAGCCCCAGAGCTCTGATACGTCTGACATGATGGGTTCTGGTGAGACCACTCAAGTGACCGCACCGGCCATCTCAACGAAATGTACTATTTCGACCACAGAAGCACGAACATCAACCCCCATTGTCTGCGACAAAATAACCACCAAAGAAGTTCTGATTGCCAAGCAGGTGATTCTAATCTCTGTGCTATACATCGTAGCAAATATTCCCAAAATAGTTTTGGATCTCACAACTTTCATTGTTCCAGAATTCTCTGCAGCAGGCCGGAAACAGAATGTGTATTTCTCCGCGATTTACGCAATGCAATCATTCCAAAGTATCAACTCCAGCTTAAATATAATTATTTACTGTAAATTTAACTCAAAATTCAGAAAATATTTGAAAATATTGTTGAGGAGCTGAATAATGTTTATTTGCTAGTTCCCCTGATTTACAGTAGATTATATATATATATATATATATATATATATATATATATATATATATATACATATATATATTTTAAAACGAGATATTTATTTTTTATTTCTTTAGAGAAGTTATTAGAAAGCTTTAGACAACTTAAGCTCAAGTTCTCTACTACCACTTGTTAGTTTGTGTCAAATGTGTTCTCATATACACTGTATAAAAGATTTGACTGCTTTATTTATCAATTAAATACGCATAAAGCTATGATGATATCAATTAACATATGGAATAAATATAACTCAATTATCAAGTGTAATTCTGTGGAAATACTTCATTAACAGTCTGCTGGCTGCTACATTTTTTCAAAAGTTTAGTAATTTTCTTTTTTATATTTGTACTGTTAGTGTGAATAAGTGGGTATAAAATGTTTTGAACCGTTCATGGTATTTAAATAACAAAGAAAATTTGTCGGTTTGTTTTTTTAAACTGAAAATTAAATGTACTAAAAAAAGAAATAGTTTAAACTCTGTCCCAACTTACATTAATTTTTAGTGACGTGATATTTATAACGATTGAAGTAAACATATTCTCGCTGACGAACGAAACGAAAAAGCTTTAATAATGTACATTTGTAAAAAAAAAAATAATAATAAAATAGTGTAGTGTAAATATAATATACACACATTTCATGTGAGAATTAAAATCATGTCTTCAGCAGTGACAGTTTCACCAAATTTGTAATTTTGGCAAGGAAAGGGTGTGGCATCACTATAGATAGATAGATAGATAGATAGATAGATAGATAGATAGATAGATAGATAGATAGATAGATAGATAGATAGATAGATAGATAGATAGATAGATAGATAGATAGATAGATAGATAGATAGATAGATAGATAGATAGATAGATAGATAGATAGATAGATAGATAGATAGATAGATAGATAGATAGATAGATAGATAGATAGATAGATAGATAGATAGATAGATAGATAGATAGATAGATAGATAGATAGATAGATAGATAGATAGATAGATAGATAGATAGATAGATAGATAGATAGATAGATAGATAGATAGATAGATAGATAGATAGATAGATAGATAGATAGATAGATATTGACATGTCACGAGTATTCTTTGGAAGCTAAGTTTTCATTGTGACTAATGTATGTGCAATGGTCATACATTTTGCCAATAATTTACACATAAAAAACTAAACTCTGAATAATAAAAACTGATATTATAAGTCAAATCGTCAACTAGAACTGCCGAAACCCGGGATCTTTAGATCTTCAGTCTAACGATCTCCCAACTGAGCTATTTCGGCTGTTATGCTGACCAGAAATTTTGAGGAGTGGTTGATAGAAGCTCTTTCTTTTTTCTTACTGAAGAAGTTTTTTCATAAAATTAGTTGAGTGGTTCATAAACTGTGGGTGACGAGCTAGTTTGAGATGGATCGACACATTTTTTTTTAAAATACTTACTTATTTCATACAGTATGCAATTCATTTTAGCTTTTCTTTCCAGACGGGTTACGAGAACTAAAATACGTTTCTTAGTGGGTCGTGAATTACAAAAGTTTGAGAGTTGGGATGATTTGTTGTTGTTTTACACAGGGCCACTTTATCATATAGGCACAGTAGGCACTGTGCCTAGGGCCTACGGACTTTTAAAGGGCCTACGAAAGCCAGAATAAGTGCCGGTGCATTCTTGAAAAATATTTTTTTTAAAAATGAAATCGGGGAGGGCCTACGACTTTGAAATTGCCTAGGGCCTACGACTTTGAAAGTGCCTATAGGGCCTACGATGACCTTAAAACGGCTCTGGTTTTACGTATTAGTCAAACAGTTATATAGATTAATATGGAAAAAAATAAAAACTTTAAACCATAACGATCAATTAATCTATATGGCAATGATAGAGAATAATAGCCTACTACTTGACATTAATTACCATTTATCTAACTCTTTTAAGTTTCTTGGCATATAACAACGTTGTGCATATAACAAGGTTGTGAATATAACAACGTTGTGCATATAACAACGTTGTGCATATAACAAGGTTGTGCATATAACAACGTTGTGCATATAACAAGGTTGTGAATATAACAAAGTTGTGCATATAATAAGGTTGTGCATATAACAAGGTTGTGCATATAACAACGTTGTGCATATAACAACGTTGTGCATATAACAACGTTGTGCATATAACAACGTTGTGCATATAACAACGTTGTGCATATAACAACGTTGTGCATATAACAACGTTGTGCATATAACAACGTTGTGCATTTAACAACGTTGTGCATATAACAACGTTGTCCATATAACAACGTTGTGCTATCATAGTTAGCTACTGTAAAAGAAACATTAAAAAATTTATATTTATTTATTTCATACAAAAATTCTGAATCAGGCTATGACATGAACTTAATTGTTTGCATTAAGTCAAACTGTTATAGCAAGAAAATGAAAACTAAGGAAGTCGAACAGTTTTATCAATGTTGAAAATATTTCCTAATATTCAATTTTATTTATAAATCATATTTTATTATATACACATATATATATATATATATATATATATATATATATATATATATATATATTAGGGAGCGACCGATATGCCTTTTTACCGATTGTCCGATACCGATTTTTTCCCCAGCATTTTTACCGATACCGATACCGATATTTTCGTTTTAGGGGCTGTCCATTATTTATGTCAACAAATTTTTGGCGATTTTTACCTCCCCCCCTCCCCCTTGTCAACAACTTGTCAAACTTCCAGAGACCCCCCTATAAAATTAAGTCAACATTTGATTACCCCCTCCCCCCTGAAAAAATGTGGCTTCCAAAATGTTTATGTGGCAAAATAAGTAGGAATATAGTTAGTTTAATTAAAATACTGAATGTTAAGCGAGTGTGTAACACAGAACTACAAACGCTGCTTAATTTTCCTATTTATCAATTAATTATATTAAATTAAAAAAGTAATATTGTTGACGTCAACTTTTCTTGACCTCCCCCTCCCCCTTGTCAACAATTGTCAAAAATTTTCTGACCCCCCCGTCCCCGCTATTTTGTTGACGTAATTAATGGACAGCCCCTTAAGCAACAACAATGCAAAACACGTGTTTTTCTCGTGCTGTATGACGTATATGACCCATGTTCACATATTTTGTAACACTTCGCCCACGCGTGTCTTGTTTACCCGCCCCCCCAACTTCCCATCCCAAAAAAAAAATACACACCGATGTTCACTAATTGTATCATTCAACGTCATACATTAGAATTAAGAAATGCCAATCCTATTGTTTCAAGGTCATATCTCTGATGTAGACGTGACAATTTCTGTGTACGGGATTTTTTTCCTTTTTTTTAAATCTTGTCTGATCTGGTTATAGAATTGGGTTTTATACGGATTTTTTTTTTCTGCAACTCTGTTGTGAAAAAAAAACAATGTATCGGCAGCCAAAAAACGGCCGGTCCTATAGTTAACCCATAGTGTCAATATCGGTTTGACTAGCGGTCTTTCCCTACAACAAACGGCCGATCCGATATTAACCGATAGTGCCAATATCGGTCCGATACCGATACCGATCCGATTATCGGTCGCTCCCTAATCATACTGCTGTTGGCTCAGAGACCAGAACATTAATCTCTTCGATTTTGCTGCCAATGCAGCCAGCCTGACTTTACAAGTCGTAATTGGAATCCCAGACTCGACAACTGACATTAACTGTCATTTACAAGGGCTTTAGATGTAGATGCGACTTCCTTCCTAATCAAAGGATCAGAATCCATCCCATAATAGCAGGAAAATATTTCCTGTCTAAGGTTTAAAAGTACGGTGGAACTATCACTGTTCGAGAAAGATGTGTAATAAATATTTAACTTGAGTAGATCTACGTGTTTGTGGAAATGTGTTAAAAGTACTTTTTATTTAATTTACATGATTCCTAACATTTCTAAATTGCAATCACTGGAACATGTCATTATATTACTAGAACATGTCATTATCTCACTATAACATGTCATTATCTCATTACAACATGTCGTTACATCAGTAGAACATGTCATTATCTCACTAGAACATGTCATTATCTAATTATAACATGTCATTACTGTTGGGCGATCTTGTTGTGTGTTTCGTGACGTAGTGCGCATGTGTTGTAAGCGAGGGCGATCAAGATGGCGGACGCCAATGTTTATGTTCATGTTGACTAGTGTATTTTGAAGTATTAAAGTTTTCAAGTTTCTCAGTGAAGTCTTCAGTCTTGTCTTAACATGTTGGCAGGGTAAAAGAAGTTGTAAGTACTGTAGAGTTGTAGATACGACAGACAGAGATATTAATAGCTGTATATATTAGAGATGGCTGAAAGTTTTAAACCACCAATGGTACTGGACGTTGTCGTAGGTGGAAGAGACAAATAGAAGTCTATCTGCTAGCCTCCGGGGCAACAACAAAACCGAAAGAACAACAGGTTGCTATAATCCTGCAATGTGCAGGTCCTCAAGTCATTGAGGTATTCGACCACATTGTCTTCCAGGACGGGGAGGATCCAAATGACCCACCAATGGTTATTAAAAAGTTGGGGGAGTTTTGTGCGCCAAGGCATAATGAGGTCCTTGAAACATTCCGTTTTTGGAAGATGAAAATATCTCAACCTTTCAACCTGTTCCTCACCGAGTTGAGAATACAGGCTGATAAATGTAACTTTAAGGATAAAGAGAGAATGCTAAGAGACAAAATTGTTTTCTCAGTAGACAGTCAAATACAAGCATCTCTTCTCAAGGATCATGAGCTAACGCTGGAAAAAGCGGTCAGGACTTGTCTGATTTTCGAGCAGACTACAAAAAGCTTGAGAGAAATGAAAACTGAGCAAACTGAAGAAGATAAGATTGTAGTGGATAAAGTGGACAGGAAAACTGAGGGAAAGCCCAATAATATGAGAGGAAGGACCCTCACAGAAAGCAATGGATGTAGGTTTTGTGGTGGGACCCACGAAATAAAAAAACAAGCTTGCCCAGCATGGGGCAAAACGTGCCACAACTGTGGCCTCAGAAACCATTTTGCTGGAAAGTGTAGAACGGTTGTGAACGAGATCCAGGTGCAAGGGTCTGATGATATGGAAGAAAACAAGTGGCTGTGTGCTGTGTCAAGCTTGAACAGTCGATTGACTGCCCTATTTGAAGTCAACAACTGTGAAGTAAGGTTTCAAATAGACACAGGCGCAGATGTTAACACCATTTGTAAGCGTTTTATAAAGCCGGAACAAGTGACAAAAACTAACCATACATTAACTATGTGGAATCGGACCAAGCTGAAACCTGAGGGAGTGGCACGTTTGCATGTCACGAACCCTAAAACAAGGAAACAGACACTCACCGAGTTTACCGTTGTTGGGAATAAGTTTCAGTGCCTTCTAGGCAGAGAGTCTTGTAAGGAACTTGGGTTAATAACGGTCAACAGAGACAATTTTATAGCGCAACTTGAGGCTGAAGATCCAAACATCGGCGACCTAGGGGAAGTCACTTTGACTGTGGACCCTTCCATAAAACCGGGGATATCGTCATGCCGACACATACCACACTCGTTAAAGAATAGGGTGAAGGAAGAATACCTGTGGAAGGGGCGACCGAGTGGGTCAACCAAATGGCCATCGTACACAAACAGAACGGGGACATACGAATCTGCATTGATCCTCAACCTTTAAACAGAGCGTTGCGAAGAGAGCACTACAAATTACCAACCCTTGATGATGTTCTACCTCAGTTCAACAATGCTAAGGTCTTCTCCAAGCTAGATGTCAAGGAAGCATATTGGCACATACGACTGGATCAGAAATCCAGTCTGTTGACCACAATGATTACTCCATTTGGCCGATTTAGATGGTCTAGACTTCCTTTTGGATTGTGTGTCAGTGGAGAAATTTTCCAGAGAAAACTTACTATGGCCCTGGAGGGTTTAAATGGGTGCATCAACGTGGCTGACGACATTATAAAAGCTGGCTGTGGGGACACCACAGAAGCAGCTGATAAGGATCATGATATAAAGTTAAGCCAGTTAATGAAGCGTTGCAAAGAACGGGGAGTCAGACGGAATGATTCCAAGACCATCATGAAGCAACGAGAGGTCACATTCATGGGTCACATCATAAGTGCTGATGGAGTAAAACCTGATCCAAAGAAAATCAAGGCCATAACCGAAATGAGTCGCCCACAAAATGTGCAGGAAACAAGAAGATTTTGTGGAACTGTGCAATACCTGTCAAAGTTCCTGCACAATTTAGCTGACCTAGCTCACCCCCTTTGAGAGTTGACGAAAAAGGACCGCGAGTTTCAGTGGACGTAGAGGTGTGAAGAGGCTTTTAACGAAATTACAGTGAGAATAACAAAAGCCCCAGGGCTGTCGTTCTATGACCCGGACAAACCACTGGAACTCCAGGTTGATAGTAGCCAAGATGGGCTTGGGGCTGTTTTGATGCAGCAAGGTCAACCCATCGAGTTTGCTTCAAGAGCGTTGACTCCAGCTGAGAAAAAGTGGGCTCAGATTGAAAAGGAACTTCTTGCAGCTGTTTATGGTCTTGAAAGATTCCATCAATGTACGTTCGGAAGACGAGTCACGATCGTAAATGACTATAAACCACTGGCAAATATATTGAAGAAAACCCTAAACCAGGCTCCAAGAAGACTGCAATCCCTTATCATGAGAAGTAGCCGATACGATTTTGATTTTAAATGGGCACAGGGTTCAGAGATGCACATCGCTGACATGCTATCCAGATCGGTCAATTCCAGTGGGAAGGGCGACGAAATTGTGAACATCAACCTGACGCAGGCTACTGATATACCCGATGCCCTGTTAGAGCGGGTCAGAAGAGAAACAGAATCTGACCCATCTTTACAGTCATTGATGTGGAGAATACGGAACGGATGGCCCAACAAAAAGTCTCATATTGAAATGGAGCTCCGGCCATATTTTGATTTTGCTGACACCCTAGGTATCCAGGATGGAGTCATACTAAAGGGTGAGAGAGTGCTCATACCTGCGACTCTTCGCCCTGAAATAAAAAGGAAATTACACGCCTCACACCTGGGGTATGACAGCATGATGAGACGAGTGAGGAAGGTGATTTTTTGGCCTGGGATCGCGGCCGAAGTGAAGCAACTCGCAGAGTCGTGTGAAGCATGCCAAGCAATGAAACCGAGAAACTTTCGAGAGACACTTTGGCAACACAATGAAGGGACCTGCCCCTGGGAGAAGATCGGGGCTGACATATTTGAAATTCAAGGGAGACTGTATTTGGTCTCTGTCGACTATTTTTCCGGTTTCAATGAGGTCGATTGGCTCACAACCTCTACATCACAAGCAGTTATCAAGAAATTTAAAGGACATTTTGCTCGCTTCGGCGTTCCAAAGGTATTGGTAACTGACTGCGGACCCCAATTCACGTCGAGAGAGTTCGCTATGTTCACCAAAAGGTGGAACATAGTTTATGTCAAGTCTGACCCTGGACATCACAAGGCAAACGGAAAGGCTGAGGCAGCTGTCAAAATAATGAAGAATCTTATGAAGAAGGCCTACCGGAATGGTGATGACCCATATGAGGCATTTCTGGAACTGCGAAACACGCCCAGGAAGGATACGGGTCTCAGCCCTGCACAGGTACTGTTAAACAGAACACCTCGCACGTTGATCCCAGACACCGCTAAGAATTCTGTGCCCCGATATCTTCTGAAGGAAAAGTCTAAACACCAAGAGCAAGTGAAGAGACAATATGACAAAGGAGCTCGAGATTTACCCGTTTTGAAAGAAGACAAACCTGTGTACTTTCAAGACCCAGAGAGGAAAGGATGGAGCGGGGAGGTCGTACACCATAAAGGGAGAAGATGGCGGCATCTACACAAGGTTCATCTGAGACCAAAGGTCACTCCTTTTAAAATGATGCATACCCGTCTGCCGCGGGGTATCATCATTTCCCCCTCACACATAATCACTGAGGATTCTGACGAGGTTGGCTCAATGTCCGAGTCAGGGCTCTGCAGACCGCAGGAATCACTACCAAACAACGTGGACCCTGTCGTGGACTCTGGGTCAACTGCAGTGCTAGACTCGGGGACCCAGATTAGACCCCGCAGAGAATGTCGGCGTCCAAGGTGGCATGATGACTATGCTATGTGAACTGTGTTTTGTTGTCAGTTGTCTTGCTGTGTCCAAACATTTCAATTGTTGGATAGGGAGGATGTTGGGCGATCTTGTTGTGTGTTTCGTGACGTAGTGCGCATGTGTTGTAAGCGATGGCGATCAAGATGGCGGACGCCAATGTTTATGTTCATGTTGACTAGTGTATTTTGAAGTATTAAAGTTTTCAAGTTTCTCAGTGAAGTCTTCAGTCTTGTCTTAACAATTACCTCAGTAGAACATGACATTATCTCATTAGAGCATGTTATTATCTCACTAGAATATGTCTTTATATGAGTAGAACATGTCACTACCTCCGTAGAACATGTCATTATCTCACTAGAATATGTCATTATCTCACTAGAGCAACATGTCGTTACCAGGCTAGGGCACCCTATAACATTCCATCACACCCATATAACATTCCATTACACACATATAACATTCCATTACACCAGTCTAACATTCCATTACACCCATATAACATTCCATTACACCAGTATAACATTCCATTACACCAGCATAATATTCGATTACACCCATATAACATTCGATTACACCCATATAACATTCCATTACACCAGTATAACATTCGATTTCACCCATATATCATTCGATTACACCCATATAACATTCCATTACACTCCTATAACATTCCATTATACCCCTATAACATTTCATTAAGTGGCCACAGCTTTTCATTGCGTCACAAATCCAATGAATCACGAAGATTTATGAGCTTTACCTCTGTAGGTAATAAGATGTAGTGTGGCCTCGTGTTGGAGTTAGGCCCCTGTGCCAGCCAATCTATAAACATTCAGATAAAAATTTTTAAAAAAGCCAGTTTTGTGAAAGTGATCATACAGTAATAATTTCACTGCATAATAGATCAGACATCAGTCAAACTGAACTACTAAAATATTGGACAGATATGACAAAAAAAACAATCTAAAAATTAGGGAGCGACCGATATGCCTTTTTACCGATAGTCCGATACCGATATTTTCCCCCAGCATTTTTGCCGATACCGATACCGATATTTAGCTATTAATGAAAGAGTGTCTTGCAAATGATTAGAAGATTAGAAAAACAAACAATTTGAAAAGACAGACCGGAAGACCGAAGTCAGAAACACAAACCATGCCTGAATAATCTCAGAAATCTGCATGTTTATTGTTTAAAATTAAACTTATAACAAACAATTTGTTGTTTTTACTTTTTACTTGTTCACAAACAGAAAAGTAAGATAAAGCTGTAAATAATTAATGTCAAACTAAAAAAGTAAAAAATGCATTAATTAGGGCTGTTGATTAAACCGCGTTAATTTAACATTAACGCGCCAAAAAAAATTACAATTAAAATTTTTAAAACAACACTAAAATGCGTTAATTTTACCAAATGCGGAAAGTTCGCCAAATCGATAAATAACAGAATTTCACTCAACCATTTGAAGTTTAAGTTCCGTCCACTTATTAAGTATATCTACCACCCCCACCCTGTCGCAATTCGCACATACCCTCACCCCCAGGTATGTCGATTGAAGCCCCACTTGTAATATATATAATGAAGATGTTTTTGTTATTTAGCCCTTCGACAAGTAAACCTCCTGCTCCCTTCCCTGTCAATGTAAAAAGAGAAAACTTTCATTCACTAGTTAATATTATATACTGTAGTGTATTGGTGGAGGTACTATAGCGAATTGTTGAACGTATAATGAACCCGTTTATAATTATAATTCTGTAGCCACGGCTATTGTGTGTGATTGTGTGGGTGGTACCTTTCCCAGCCTCCTTTTATTTACCCAACAATATCCCGGGAGAAGAAAATTTCCCGGGACCTATCCTGGGATTCAGCTATCCTGAGAGAATAACCCAGGTTCTAACCAATGTAATGTAACACCAATGAAACTGTGTATGGACGTTCAGCAATCGGCAGTTGTAAATATAGTATTAATTGAAGCCAACTTATCTTTCAACTGCTGCCTACGAAGTTAAAATCAGTTTCAATCGTTTTGTCAATGTTTGTCGACAGCTAGGCATCATTTATTGCCTGGCAAGTCTATTAATTAATTAAAACTCTGAAACTAGCAATGTCGATATGATGGAAAGGCATATTTTCGATTGTGCTTTGTATATAGCAATAAAAACATCAATAGATTTTTCTCTAAGAGTT
Source organism: Bulinus truncatus (assembly GCA_021962125.1). Lineage (NCBI taxonomy): Eukaryota > Metazoa > Mollusca > Gastropoda > Planorbidae > Bulinus > Bulinus truncatus. The sequence continues at coordinate 1,317,780 of JAGDYQ010000103.1, forward strand.
AAACATATATATATATATTTTTCTAAGAGTTAAACCGGCAAACACTCACGCCTAGTCCCTGATACAACTGTTGCTATAACCAAAATGAAACGAAAGAAAGAATTTTTAATGTTGACACACGAAAGAAAGAACAACAAGATGAAAAATGAAAGCCGACCGATGAAAATTTTGCTTTGAATTGCCATGCGGTGACATCAAAGAGTGTCATTTTACAATACAATTTTCTTTTCTGTTGTTCACTAAAACACTTGACAAATAGTTGATAGTAAGAAAGTAAATGAATGAAAGAATATAAGAGTAGCATTTATAGAATCGACGCGCAAAGCAAACTCTTCAAAAGAAGATTAAAAGTAAATTTGTCCTTCATCTTGCCGACCCTGTTGGTAAGTGACGTCATCTTTGTGCTGCTGTGTCTAAAACGAAACTAGATTGGGCGGGGGAAGGGGTATAAAAAAACGCGTTAATGATAAGGGAACGATTACTTTCTTGCTATATTATTATTTTAGGAAGGAAAGGCACATATGAGATATAAAACCCATAGTGCCAATATCGGTCCGACTATCGGTCGCTCCATACGAAAATCGGCCGATCCGATATTAACCGATAGTGCCAATATCGGTCCGATACCAATCCGATTATCGGTCGCTCCTTAATATATATATATATATATATATATATATATATATATATATTAAAGCTGCTGTTCGATTAAAAAAATTGATCGAAATTAACGCATGATTAAAAATTTTAATCGCAAATTAACGCACATTTTAATCGACACAATATAATACAATTGTTTGTATTCAAACTAATATGTCATAATATCAAAGCATAACATTGGCATAATAAACAAGTCATTTTAATTTACGAAAGAGGTTTAATGAATTATAACATATTTATTAAGCATTAGCATATATGTCTATTGAATTAGTTATTGAGACCAGTTTATGGACATGTATCAATCACGTCAATGATGCGAATTGTTTTCTTTTTATTTAACAATAATGTCTAACCTTTTTTTCGTACCATAGTTTCCGAACTAATGAAGTATGTCAATCCCTCTTCCCTCCCTCCCTGTCATATTTTCCTTTACTCCGCCCACACATAAGTCTTTTTACCCTACCATCCATTTCCCATTCCAAAAAAAAAATACACACGTCATTTATATCTCAAATGTAACTTTTCTTTCATAAAATAATAGTATAGCCAGAAAGTTGTCGCTCACTTATTATTAACGCGTTTTTTTCTTTATTCTCCCTAGGGGTGAGGGTGTGTGAAAATTATGACAGGGTGGGGGTGGTAGATCTACTTAATAGTGAACGGACTTTAACTTCAAATTGTTGCGTGAAATTCCGTTATTTATCGATTTGGTGAACTTTCAGCATTTTGGTCAAATTAACGCATTTAGGTGTTACGTTAAAAATTTTAATCGCAAATTTTTTTGACGCGTTAATCGCAAATTAACGCAGTTTAATCAGCAGCCCTAATATATATATATATATATATATATATATATATATATATATATATATATAAATATATATATATATAAATATATATATATATGAAGCGTTCTAAGTCAGACTGACCTAAACCAAGGAGAGGGTTAGGCTCGTATGGCTTAGTATGTCTTAAAATCTTCTTGCAAAACATTTTATAAATACATGAAGCCCTTATTGTGCGTGGCTACAGCAATATTTTAAGCTGACCGAGCAAAGCCCAAAATCAATAACCGTAAACGAATTGTCTTTATGTGTTCTCTAATTGAGATCATTGAAACTATTTTTTTTCTACGTCATCCTTTGTTATACATAAGAAAAAATAAAGATATAAAATAAATTTAAATCTAGTTTTTTACAGGTTTTTATTTCACTGGTATTGTCTAGCCGCAGTCTAGCGGGTTGATGTAACAAACACATAATGAAATATACACATAGTGTTTACATTGCTATGGAATATTCAACAGAAAAATAGAGTTATCCATAATCAAAAGATATATTTGATTAACTTACTTGTTTCATGAGTTGCCTCCCATTAATTATGATTAGCAAATAGCTTTGGTACCTGTACAAAGTAGATTAATGTTTACTTACAAGTGTTATTTTATAATCGGCCATAAGTTGAGGGATTCACAGCCTTCAAGCAAGATTACAAAGCCTGGTTGTAAACCACATCATAAAATGTTAATTTGGTTAAGCTCGGGTTTAGGTGGGCACTCTTGATTCGAATGGTTGTGCGGTAAAGCGAACGTTTGTACGGTAAAGCGCTTGACTATCGAGATGAGGGTCCAGGGTTCGATCGCCAGCGGGAACCAAGGAAATTTTTTTTTGCAGTTTATGGTGAAAGTTTCCTCCATGTCTCTCGTAGCGTCTCCGTTGTCATGGTGATGAAAGAAAAGCATTATAAAACCGGTTCATATTGGTTTGTATTATCTTTAAACGTTCCATCCTTACAGGGACTTCACAGATTGATTCTTCAGATTGAAAGAGGACCTATGTCAATCGCGCATGTTACAATTATCTAGAACAATCGCGATGCACCATCAGGCCCATTTATTTTTTTAACATGCCTTGTGTGTGTTTGTTAGTAGCACTGCCTGTGTGTGTGTGTACTAATATAAGTAGCAGTAAGTATCAAAAGTGTATTTGAAGGCCATAGGCCAAGGTCCATTAGGGGGTCCTTAGCCAAAATAAGCTGTCAATGCCGACGCTGGCAAACTTATGGCCCCTGATGCAGATTGAAATCTGGGTCTTGCCCCCCCCCTTTCTCCCCTGACAGCCCTTATCAAGTAATCTTAGGCTCAAGTCACCTGGCAATTACTCCAATACCATTTCTTTGTAATTGGCCCAAAAAATTACCAGCATGAGGTCCCCATAGCAGTGAAGACCTAGTTTACCTGTCTACGCCAAACGGCTCTGAATGCCACAGATCTTTTCAAAGAGCATTTTGTTTTGTTTTGTTTTTTTGATATTAAAAAAACGAAATAGGAAAGGAAAGAAAAGAAAAATAATTCGCTAATAACAAATATCGCAAAAAGAAAGAAAATCGTTATTATATCACTTCTGTTATTTTCTTTCAACTTCCTTTCATTTTTTTTTCGGATACTCTGAATAAACAAAGTAAATCACTTCAAACGTTTTCTTTCCCCAGTGAATGAGCTTATTCATAAAAGGCAGTAATGAATTTTTCATGAACTTCAAACACAAGCTGTCAAAAACAACATGTCACATTTGTTAAGGGTGCATCCCGGTATAATAGTTAATTTATTTCATCACGTTATGTTGACAGATGACTGTGACCTTCGTCCGGGTGCGTTCATTGTTTACTGACTGCATTTGGGACACGTTCATTGTGTACTGACTGTATTTGAGACACGTTCATTATGTACTGACTGTACAAGACACTGCAAGATGTTCTGCTCGTACATTATTACCTGAATAATCGTTAAAATAAATTGTATGTTCAAATGTACTTCGAAATGTAAACTTTACTTTACAAACACTAACACAAAAACACACGCGCGCGTTCACAAACCGTTTCCTTGCGGAGAATTTATTTTTGTGCGGCAAAAGGGACATAACCAGTAAAAAAAAGGGGGCATGTTGGCTGGTGGGTTTGTTTATTTTAGTTAAGGCTGAGTAGAAACAGTTGTTCCTAATTTGTGAACTTTTCATTAAAAAACGTTCAAGTAGATTTAAAATATTCTAGTTCTTTCTTTTTTTTTTTTTGGTTTGTTCTTTTGCCATCAGCTATTTTCTGTTAAAACACAAACATCAAACAAATTATAATTATCTGTCATCAGCAGTTTAACATATGGCAGGTGTCTACTGATGGTGAGTGTAGCATCACACTGTAAAATGATGGTAATTGTAGCAACACACTGTAGAATGATGGTAATTGTAGCAACACACTGTAGAATGATGGTAATTGTAGCATCACACTGTAGAATGATGGTAATTGTAGCGACACACTGTAGAATGATGGTAATTGTAGCACCACACTGTAAGATGATGGTAAGTGCAGCAACACACTGTAAGATGATGAGTGAAGCACCTTACTGTACAGTTAGTGGAGAGTAACTCAAAAATTAATTGGCATGATTTTTGAGTTCTCTCCAAGCTCTCCATGTCTGAGACATACAATGGGCTACGGGGACATAATCATTGGGGTTCTCTATTCAGGAAAAAATATTATAGCGAAGGTGTTGGAACTGTGGTCGATGAGGACTATCCGAGACCATAGTATTTTCAGCTGGCGGTGGTGGCGGATGTGGTCGGCACACAACACCCTTCCACTCAAGTACACCTACGCAGCCTGCCATTTCGGGATGAGGGTTCAGACACAATACACCCACCCCTCTGTCTGAGTGGCAGGAAAAACCCATTGCCTTACCATTCTGGCCGATCAGCTGTACACACACCCTGCTGGTCTGGCCATTTTGGGCAAGTCTTAAAACCTTCTTTTCTGCCATCCCGGAGATTATAGCGGGCACACTCACCCCGCCGCTCTGTAGGGATGGCAGACATGCATCAGCGCCGCCAACAATGCTGGTGTGGTAGGCATACTACACCCTATCATGCTGGCAATGGCGGCGTAAAAAAATGTAATTTTTTTTTTAAATCCACTCTACTGTGATGGTAATTTAAATTGTACCGTCATACTGTGTTGTGATAGTATAGTGATGGTAAGTGTAGCGTCATACTGTATAGTGATAGTATAGTGATGGTAAGTGTAGCGTCAGACTGTATAGTGATGGTTAGTGTAGCGTCATACTGTCTATGTGCTCGTGTCAATAGTGATAACTGTTCTGTTCTTTATCAAGTTAACTTTGTGTTGTTTTTTTATTTTATTTTGTTCAGTGCTATGCATCACTATGTACTGTAGTTTCACATTAAAATCATCTGTCTGATAAATAATGTGATGTGCGGCAATACTATAGTCTTGAAATGAAGCAACAAGCGGCCAACTGTCACTTGGGTCGCTTCTCTCTCTCCTTCCTTGTATCTCCATCTCTCTCTCTCCATATCTCCCTTTATTCACATCTTTCTCTCTCTCTCTCTCTCTTGTTATCTGTCTCTCTTTCTCCATCTCTCTCTCTCTCTCTCTTATTTTATCTCCAGTTTTCTCTCTTTCTCCATCTCTCTCTTTCCTTTTATCCCAATCTCTCTCACTCTCTCATGTTATCCCCAACTCTCTCTCCCCTTGTCTCTCTTCCCCCTCTCTCGCTCTCTCCCAATCTCTCGTTCTCTTCATCTCTCTAACAATCCCAATATGTTTCTCTCTCTTATTTTATCCCCATCTCTCTCTCTCTCTCTCTCTCTCTCTCTCTCTCTCTCTCTCTCTCAAATTATTCCCTGCTGTTACCCCATCTATCCCTCTCTCTTTCATTTTATCCCCTCCTGTTACCCCATCTATCTCTCTCCTTCTTTCTCTCTCCCTCTCTCTCTCTCTCTCTCTCTCCCTCCTTGTATTTCTATCTATCTCTCCTTGTATTCCCATCTCTCCCTCAGACTAGCACTTTAATTGCCATTCTCTTTCACGCTGTATATAATGTTCTCCCCAGCTCACTTTTTCCCTATACCTATGTCTTTATGAATTCTTGTGTCTGTATGTGGGTCTGTATGGGGCCGTCCATAAAGTACGTCACGCTCCAAGGGGTGGAAGGGGTATAAGAAAGTGTGACAGTTTGTGACGGGAGGGGGGGGGGTCAGGCCAAGTGTGACGTCACATTTTATATATATTTTTAATTTTATTTCTAATTTAATTTTTTATTTTTTTAGTAAAACTTAATAGTTTTAAAAATAATTTTCAAAATAATTGTGAAACACTTAAATTAGTTTTATGTCAAAATAGCATGAAATGCATATCTTTTCAATGTGTTGTTCACAATTCCTCATGCTAGTTAGGAGCGCTAATAAACTGTTGCAAAGCCTTATTTTATCAGTAGCCTTGCGGAAGTGTTATTATTTCTTTGTTGTCTGCTGCATAATTATATCACTGATAAAGAAATTCGGAATTTGTATTATAATACAAAAAATTACCGTAATTGAAGTTGCAATCCATCACTTCGTTAAAATAATATTGATGCCTTATTCCTTGCAACCAGTGCACCAGGAAGAAGTGCTTATAATCGCGTAAAAACATCGAATGGCACCATTTAGCAGCGAACTGTCTGGTGTCATATTGCCAAATGAACATTATGGCATTCACTTTGATTCGCAGGACAGAACAATAAATGAGGATTTGGAAAAAAAAACTTCAAGTTTGCAGGTGAAACTTTAGCTGAAATCTGGTCGCATGTGATTGTTGACCAATTTCCAACAGTTGCAGAATATATCAACCCTGAGAAATCTGAATTGGATGCAGCAGGACTGATGTCGAAGGATAAGAATGGTTTGACCATCATGTTCTCACCAGCCAATACTTCACTCAAATTGTGAAATGTCTGGACATAAAATGTTGCGACAAAGTACAGAGCTCATTTTTCAACGTTTTACCTTCGAGATAATTTCCGCCTCCAAATCCGATCCCAATCAACCAAACAACCGATGGACTCAGAGCTTCAAAAAGAGCAGATGCAGATGCACATATATTTCCTTCATTGCTTGTTTGTGGCACAAACTCTCAATTTTAATGACATTATGCCAAGACCAACAGGAGTTTTTAAAGTGCAACCATATGATATTTATTGTCCATCTTTGCAGACCAGCATACATGATCGAATTTGCAAAGTGTGTCACTTATACTTTGCCTCACAAACAATGTTGAAGAAACATACAGGATAACACAGAGCTCGGGCGCAGAAGAATGTAAAAAAGTAAAGTTTCTTTAGCCCTAAAGGGCCATCGGGACAGATGAAGTGTAGAATTCATCTGTTTCTATAAACTAGGCATATGAAGGGATTGTGTGGTTTGCACAATTCCCAGCCGCCTTTATTCCCCCAACATAAAGTCAGGTACCCATTTAAAGCTGGGTGGACTTGTGAACTTTCACCAGGACCTGAAAAAGTCCGAAGGTTCTCACTGAGATTCCAACCCGGGACCCACCGGTCGACAGTCGAGCGCTCTATACCACTCGATCACCCGTCTCCTAGGAGATTGTGCCAACCCCAAATTTTCCAGAATCAACTCAGATAAAACGCATTCGTCCTTTGAGAATCGCTGCTAGAAGGCAAATAGAACTCATGGCAATTATTGGCAGAATGGAAAATGCACATTCAGAGGATGTTGAGTGGCTAGATGAGGATGAAGTTGATCTGTCTGCAACTATCCTTCCAGGAAACGATGATGCGGAAAGATTTATGTCAGTCTTAACTATGGATGAACACTTCACCATGGATGGATGATGTCTAGTGAAATTTTTTTAATTAAACATAATTCACAGGCCCACTATAAACAAATTCAATATAGCACCAGAGCTGCTCACATAATTTGTCAATCTAGTCCTTTTTTTAGTCACATTGTTTTGTTTCCATTTTTATTATTTAATTACTGGTTGAGGTAAAGTTTCGCTAATCTACTTCTTATTCTGTGTCAATAGAATGCATAATCGGAAGATTATCTCAAAGTTCACCTCACCCATTGTAAATGAATAGGTAGCAGATAAATGATGTTTATTATATAATTGTCAATCTAATTTTTGCAATTTTTTTTTCAAATTAAATTGATTGAGTTAGTGTTTCAAAGAATAACTGATACAACTATTGACAATAAGTTATTCTACTATTAAACTCATTTAATAATCTGATAGTTCTTTTAATATTTATATTTTAAGGCAGTTTAATAGTGAAGTGCGATTTTAGTTTTCGATAAAATTTTAATTAGTTCTTAATTAAAAATTTTTTTTCGAAAGTGGGACGTACTTTAGAGGGGGGTCCCGAGATTTGTGACACTTTGTGACAGGGGGGAGGGGGGGTCAAAAATCAACAAAAATAGCGTGACGTACTTTATGGACGGCCCCTATGTGCCAGTTTAAGTGTCTGTACGTGTGACTGTAATTGTGTGTTACGTGCTGGAAGGACGATTGCAAATCCTTGCCACGTACAGGTGAACAGGTCGTTGTCTTGGAGTATGAGAGTTTTAGGCTAGTGGTCTGAAGACAATATTTGTATTTCACAGCTCACGTTCAATCTCCGCTAATAAAGTCAACAATACCGGTTCGTTTACTGATAAATGTGTAGGTATTAACGCCAGTTCTTCTCACATACAGCACTTCAGCTTACTTATTAACCACTACTACCCCCACCTAACACTTCCCTCGGGATAATTTTTTTGACGGATCTGGGAGATGGGAAAGAGGTCGACACCTAAACAGGGGACCTATAAAACTTTCTAACTAAGCATTCCCACCTGAATAAATTCTACCGTAACAGCCTTCCTAAAAAAATCTAGCCTCACCTACAATTTACTGACTGGTCCACTGACAATGAAACTTCACCCCACGTATCATGGTCATTCTTCTGTAAGTATGTGTTCCAATGAGTCCCAGTGCCCCCACCCGTTGATCCCTATCAAATAACGGCTCCCCCTCCCAGTGATCTGACACTGTAACCTGTCGCTTGAGTGATTCAGCTATCTGGTCACATTGACCCGCCCCCCTTCCCTAGCTGACCGCTGAGCTGACCCCGTGATTTTTGTTCCCCAGACCGTAAACTATTGTGCTAAAAAAACCTACTTCGTAACATTGTGACTATATGTGTTTGTATGTATGAAGTATGTATATGTGGGTCTGTGTGAGTGTTTATCTGTTTGTCTGTATGAATGTCTGTATGTATCTATGTTTGTCTTTATGTGTGTCTGTATGTGTCTAGATGCACAAGGATACGTCACTATCTGAAAATACACATATTGTATTGATGCCAATAATTTATGAGAATTGAGGACCGATAATATACAATAATTTTAAAAGGGCTGTATTAATTCCACGCATTTCACCATTTATATATATATATATATATGTATATATATATATATATTTATATATGTGTGTGTGTGTGTGTGTGTGTGTGTGTATGTGTGTGTGTGTATTTATTGTTGTTGTTGTTTTGCCAAGCCCTGGCTGTTGCTGTTTGTATCTTTTCTCTTTATTCATACAAACTAGCCATGACCATGGACAGACAATATTTTACAAACTTCGCTTGTGTCATCATAAGCCTACAGATCAAAGAATTGTTTTTAAAAAATGACTTTTTAAATACATTCACAACTCAGCTGTCGACAGAATAAAAACATCCGGGTGAGGGCACGCGCTTTTATTTTTAGTTTTTTTTATAATTTCTTAAAAAAGATTTCACCTCATTCTGTTTACTTTAGAGTCACTGCTATCAAAGCGTGTAAATATTTACAATGTTTACAATTTATCAGGGTGAAACTTTGTTCTACATTCCAAACAAAAAAATAATAAAGCGTATTTATTAGAGATAATTAAATCCATCAAAAAACACAGACATATCCCCCCTCTTTTTGCGATGGAAACAACAGATTTTTTCAGATAACAAAACAAGAGCTTAGAATCAATGTAACTACAAAGTTACGATCACCAGTACAGAGATTAACAGATAAATCAAGTCATTTAGGATTATTTTGCGGCTTTTTGCCCCAACTTTACTTATAGCCTGTATGGCACGGTAAGGGCTAACTCTACCAAAAGTGGTAAACTGCATCAGTTTGCTTTGATGGAAGGCTTTAATATGCCATTCATATATATTTACATTGATCCAGGAGTGCGTGTAGAAGGCGCTTTAAAAAATATAAGTATAGATTGTTCTGTAATTAAAATGGTTACAATTAGTTTAAATACTATTAAAAATATTGATTTATATATATATATATATATATATATATATATATATATATATATATATATATATATAATTCGTGGTTTAATAAATGTACTGAGTTGGTGATATTACAAGTAAAATATTATTGTACGTTTTTTTTTAAATAAAATTATATTACTTCTATGTAACAAAAACTATTCTGTTTTTAAATGTTAATGGCATTTTGATTAAATTATAAAAGGATACTCATACAGACGAAAAAACCTTCCTTGAGGATGCCCTCTTAAATTTGTTTAAAAGCTACAATATCGTATCACCAGTTGACAGTCATTGTTCTATTTATCAGATCAGATATAGAGAGCTGCACGGGAGTCAAAATCACACCCAGTCCCACCCACTCCCGCGTTTTCAAAACCAGTCCCACCCGCTCCCAAAAGAAATTCCCCCCAGTCCCACCCGCTCCCGCGAAAATTTTTCCCAATCCCACCCGCTCCCGTCAAAAAATATTCTTATAACTCATAAAAAATGGTTTAAAAATTTGTTTGTACAAATCCTCTCGATAAACATACATGAAAAACATTTAAGATAATAAGTAAAATAAACAGTTCTACAGTTTAAGTTCTTGTAAAAATAAGAGGTCATTTACACTTTCTGTAGATTTTTTTCTTTCTCCACAAAATTACCCAAATGCTTGAAACAGTTGTGGCATAGTGCAATTCCCATATTTTGCACCAATGTTTATCAACTTTGCAGCCGATTCTTGGAAACCAGAGCCTTCGACAAATGAAAGGACCTGATGTCTTTAGCGCACATTGAAACAATGGTGTTTGTGATTTCTGTTTTAACCCGAACTGGAACCTGTTTAACAATCTTCTCTTGACATGGAATGAAACTAGTCATTGATGTAATTTTTGGAAATGGTGATCTGTTTTTACAAAACTCGAGATGCTTCCACAGACCATTCGTACCATCGCGTGCCTTCCAAGTTATAATGGTATCGCATCATATACATACTGCGAATGGCACATACTCACCATCCAAGAGCAAACGAATTAAACTTTCCCAAATATGCTCTTACCATCTTTATTTACGTAAAACTGAATATGCTCGCTTTTTGCGTAAATTAACTTTTGAATGTTTGCTTTATTATCCATTATTTGAAAATTAAAAAAAGAGAATTAGAGAAGTATGTCTGTCTGTTTCACTCTTATTTGCTCGCTCCTTTGTCACAACTCAAAAATACACTTCAATAATTCACTCTGCCTCAACTCTGACTAACTAGAGATCTCTAAAACTCGTCATAACTACTAATTTCTCCTAACTTCTCTTAATTAACTAATGTCCGAATCCAGCCCCTATTTATACCCCTAATTACCCTAGGTACGTCACAATCCCTTCAGTATTTTCCTAACTATCTAATCTTTCTAGGAGCGTCACCTGGTCGTCATTGTTAACCCTGCTAGCCTGTCCGACGTCGCATCTCGGTCTTCACACCTTTGCTGTCTACTATTCTATTGTTTCCCCATCTTGTCCTAAGTCGTCTTTCACCTTGTCACCCTTATTGGTATTACGCCTAACTCTTAGATATCCATTATATTAAAACGTCGAAGGGGATAGTCTCTGTCTCTAAATCTACTCTAGCGTTTTGACCTAAATACCAAGAATGTCAAGGAAAGGCCTTGAATTAGGTGTGTATCATACATCACACATCATCCCAAGATCATCCGTGCGATGTGATGGATTCATCAGAAGTCTGCGAGAGTCTCAACTCAAACAAAACCCAAACCCACGGGACTCCCACAAAAACAAAACCCAAACCCACGGGACTCCCGCAAAAAAAAAACCAATCCCATGGAACTCCCGATAAATTTATTTCCAATCCCGCGGGAGTCCCGCGGATTCCGCGGGACTCCCGCGAATCCCAATCCCGTGCAGCTCTCTAATCAGATACAGCTGTGTGAGACATATTGGGCCAGATGTTCTAGCCCCATTTACCCAAGCTGCCTATGTCTTATGAGACGTCTGGATTGCAGCTGTAGCCTAGCCATGGTGGAAGAGGGAGCTCCATTTGAAGGCCCTAGTCGAAAAAATTCAAAAATCTAATGCCCTTAAAAAAATCTTTGACAAAATTGGGATCCATTTTAATCCCCCCCCCCTCATTCTAGACCAGAGCACCGGAAAGGGCTCAGTCAATCATCCCCTGCTTGTGTCGGAACTGAGTTCCAGCAAAGTAATATTTATATTTCTATTTATATTTCTTTAAAAGCTTTAAAAACCTCATGAGTAAAAAGATGGTTTGTATTTTTTTTTTATTTTATTTAATTGAAAACTTAATCTTTTATCAGGTTGCGGCGTAATATAAGTCCAGACCTTAACCATGAGTGTGGTCTGTACAACCGTCTACTCCAGACCCTAACCACGAGGGTGGTCTGTACAACCGTCTACTCCAGACCCTAACCACGAGGGTGGTCTGTACAACCGTCTACCCGCCCTGCTGGCATACTCATAAGGACGACTCTGGTGGGCAAAATATTGGATCTAGACCCGCATTTGACCACTACCTGCTCAATACACTGTTAATATCTAAATAGTGTGGTGGGCAACATGTTGGATCTAGACCCGCATTTGACCACTACCTGCTCAATACACTGTTAATATCTAAATAGTGTGGTGGGCAACATGTTGGATCTAGACCCGCATTTGACCACTACCTGCTCAATACACTGTTAATATCTAAATAGTGTGGTGGGCAACATGTTGGATCTAGACCCGCATTTGACCACTACCTGCTCAATACACTGTTAGTGTGTGTGTGTGTTAGAGTGTGTGTGTTAGTGTGTGTGCTAGTGTGTGCTTGTTTGTGTGTTTTAATAGTGTGTGCGTTCTTCTGTGTGTGTACGTCATTGTGTTTGAGCGTGTGTTTTTTTTAATTTATATAACAAAATTTAGCTGACATTATTACTATATCGATTAGTCCTTTACGAAACACTAATACATCAATAAGACTGCATCTGCACAACCTAATAAAACAATAATTCATCCATTCGATCTGTTTAGAAATAAAGCTCTTTAATAGCAACAGTTTTGAGCTGTTTATTAGCAACAGTTTTGAGCTGTTTAATAGCAACAGTTTTGAGCTGTTTAATAGCAATAGTTTTGAGCTGTTTATTAGCAACAGTTTTGAGCTGTTTAATAGCAACAGTTTTGAGCTGTTTAATAGCAACAGTTTTGAGCCAATTTACTTTGTCCTCCAAGACTTAAACAAAAATAAAGAACCTTTCCTAAAAAAAAACAACTGCTTTTAATTGATTTATTTTTATTTAATTAATCCCAGTGTTTTCTAATTAGCTAATATCTGAGACATTTTTTAAGCCATCAAGGTGAAGTGAACGATGTCCATTTTTAAAAAAAGAGGAAAGATAAGGTATTGATCTGAAAAGAGAAACTAAAGTGTGTGAGTGGTAAATATTGATCTTTACCTGAACTTGCGGTGATCTGGACATGTCAAACATGGACATTTATAACGGCCGGCTGTATCAGCACGTTGGCTGGTAGTGTTCACTCAGTGGTTCTCAAAAATATGTACACAGCACAGGTTGTGTAGCCTTTGTGGCTCTCAAAAATATAGGTACACTTACAGCCTGAAGCACAGGTTATGTAGATATGTGTACACAACCTATGACATAGGCTCACACATATATGTACAAAACCTCTAGTACAGGCTCACAAATATATGTACACAACCTCTTGTACAGTGTTAGGGTTAGGTTTTTTACCTGATTTTTAACACGTGTACAAATTTTGATAACTCACTGTATTCATGTTTCAGAGTAAATTAATTAACACGCTGCTTACTTCCGAAGCTAATTAATTTTATTTCTAGGTTTCTTTGGGGGGAATAACTACAAAATGAGATCATGGGTTCAAGAAGGTTACCTGATGAAAAAAGTGACTGCCGTATACACTTGTTAAAGTCATATAATTTGTGTAAATTTTGATATGATTGGAGGAAATTTTAGATTTTATAAGCGTATTTCAAAATTTTTTGTTATATTTCTAAATGTGATAAAACAGTAGGTTCTAAATGTCATATGTCATTCTGTGGGAACTTATTATATAGTCCATTTATTCTCGCCAAAATTTCGTAATAAAATAATAACTCTCGATTTCAATTCGATGGTTATAATTATGTAGATGTTCTGGTTGTCAACTATATCTACATTAACTATGGTACATGCTCACAAATATATATACAGAACAATTGTGGAAACTGAAGGGAGACTTGATAAATCCCAAAATCGCTTCAAATTTAAGTAACATTGTGTCCTTACTTGTTTGAAAACATCCATTTTGATAAACCATTGAAAATCATTAAATCTTAAAATTGTGTATGGTAACTATGGCCTGGGGCTGACAGAGAGACCTTATGATACAAATCTATTTTAAAATTCATTCACGTTTCACCCTCCTCAGCAAAAGGTCAACGGGTGGGCAGCTTTTGTGTTTCCTTATCTCGCCATCTCCACCACACATTGGTCCGGCTATCTCTGACTGTCCACGTTTGTCAAGCTGTTGATGATCATCTACACCGGGCTGCTCATTCAACTAACTGATGTGTTGGGTCGTGTGCTTTATGTGGCTCGATTGGTTGAATGCAGGGTCAGAATAATTTATGAGCCAAAGAAACCAAGGCCGTTGATTCCCCCTGGCTAACTCGGAATGCTTCTAATAATCTCCCCTTAAAAAGGAAATTTGTTAATAAACATAAAAATGCGTCACACGCAGTGCATGAGGGTAAACTGGTGTGTTTTATATCATTCTACCGGGTTAAATGTCAGTAACACTGTATTGAAATATGGTACTTAACAAAAACATAAGATCGAAGTAAAAGGCTTATTATTTTAATATAAATATATGAAACTTATTTCTGAATATGTATTGGACTTCGGTAAGTATAAAAACATTATTAAACGATTTACATCCGATTTAACCCGAATGTGTATTTTCCTTATTGAAAGTCAAGTCCTATACACAAACATATTATTAAAGACCTAACAAACAACAAAAACATGTAGAAAATCTAGAGCTGATGTTAAATTTGTGTTCAAGCATTTCGATTCACAATGAATACTAACTGTTTGCAATTAGCTTCATTGCACTAACATTGCAATTATTGTTAGCTAAATTCTTTATTTAAAAAATCAAAGCCCATTGTACAAAAAACTAGACACCTTAAATGGAGATATCGAAACTGCCACTTAGTTTTGAAGAAAAAAAATCAATAAGCAAAGATTAACGATTATCTCTCTTGAAGATGGGAGACGAATACTAAAAAAGGCAAAAGATTATAAAACACAAAAATCATAAGAAGATGAGTCAACAAGCAACAGACAGATATTATGTTCACAGGGTGACTGCCATGACGTTATGTTCACAGGGTAACTGCCGTGATGTTATGTTCACAGGGTGATTGATGTCAGGTTATGTTCACATGGTGACTGCCGTGACATTATGTTCAGAGTGTGACTGCCGTGATGTTATGTTCACAGGGTGACTGCTGTGATGTTATGTTCACAGGTTGACTGCCGTGATGTTATGTTCAGAGTGTGACTGCCGTGATGTTATGTTCACAGGGTGACTGCCATGACGTTATGTTTA
>JAGDYQ010000103.1:1333715-1346705 GCA_021962125.1 Bulinus truncatus
AAAGAGTAATAAAATTACTACTCAGAAACAGTTGTAGTTACAATACTAGTATCGCTTCATAAAAAAGAATAAACAAGAATAAAATTAATGTAATAAATGTGCTGTCCTAGGGTTAATAAAGTTATTGTTTTTGTTAGACAATCAATTCTCGACCTTCAGTATTGGGCCTCAGTTTATACTGGTGAATGGGCCTGGGATTAGGTTGGAATATCGACAAAATATACTTTGAATTTCAATAGAAATATTTCAAACTTATTTATAAAGTTTAAACACATTCTATTTTATATTTGTTATAATGATAAAAATATTTCAAATGAATAATAATTTTCAGTATATAAGGTTGATTATTATTTAAAGACCCCTCCCAGATAAAGGCCATATTAACATTTTTTGATGCTGCCATCAGCCCATATGATTGATCAGAAAATATTTTATACAAAAATTTGGTGGGATAATTTTCAGAGTTCCAACAGTTGATTTATTCATAATCGTCTAACGATAATGAAAACCATGTTTGGTATCAGCGGCCGTGGGCATCACCTGCCGTACAGTATATAAGATATTCATGGTAACAGTGAGGCGAATATCTTGTGCGATACAGTGTGCGGCAGCTTTTCACTAAATGAAAAGGCCATCATATGGGTTCAACACCCACCGATAAATTTGAAAGAAAGTGGGCGGGTTTTCAGGGCGCTGAAATTTTCGGATCACCCAGTCTTCCTCAGGTTTTCTGATGGTCGTGAGCATAAGTGGTGTGGGAAGATGTGGGTGCTGTTAGTACGTACTTTAAAAATATGGTCGTATGGTTTTCAAAAAGATAAATGTTATGTACAACAGCATTATTATTTTCCAGCATCTCTTTGTTATTTCTTTTCCAATCGTTATGGTAATGGCGGTGAAATTACAGAATGTTATTACTTTCTAATTACAGCATTTTATTTTGCGTTTTCTTTTCTGTTCATAAAGTATGTTGCCCATTTTCGTCGGTTAAAAAATCTAAAAACATATGGCAGGTTCTTTATAATGCGAAGTTCAGCAGAAGGCGATCAGCGACTTTTCAACAAAAGTGATAATATAATTGCGAGTCGTTTATAAACTTGTAGTAAAAAGTTTTGGTCGAATATCTGTACCTTCTCCACTATACGTGTGAAACTGGATGAACTTTTTCCCAAAATTGCCTCATATTTCACCACTAAGTTGTTTGCAGACATGAAGTGGTAATTTGACTAAAGATCGATCTTAAATGATTAAAGGACTTTCATCTGTCACTGGCGTAGCACTTCCAACCTGACAAGAGTATTTCAGGTTGACTGTTAGTTCACATTGTGAACTACACCGCGTTTGGTAAATCGGTGCTAGCAGGAGGATCTATAACATGCAATTATGTGATGCCATCAACAAGGCGGTATTGCTTCTGCTTGCGTTCATTATTTGTTGAGAGTACATTCATTTCTGGGTTTGTTCTTAGTGACTAAATGGTTGAAAAACAACTGGTAGCAGAACAAGCGACTAGGTGGATATTCATACAAGTAGTGAGTAACAACAACAATGTGTAACAAAATGTGTGTATATATATATAACACTATTATGACTTTATGTTTTATTTATTTTTGTTGTCAGCGATTTTTGTAGTTGTGATTTACAGAAGTCGAAGCAATAGCCATGGACGCTATTAAACACACAGTTATGACTTACACACATTGCTTACAATACTCATCACAGGTACGATGTGGTACTTTGATTACAGCTCAGTTCGAAGTTAATGAAAGGGTTAATGCAGATCTTGGTCCAAATTAAAACGTGGTGGGATTCAATCGATGATTAATCGCATCCACACAAATCTGCTGTGAAGTTGGTCAGATTCACGCATTGGCACAGAAATTTGAGCAAACAGTGGCATGCGTACGTGATTAAATAACGGTCTTTCGTCGGTCTGGCGGTCTTGGCAACCGCAAGCGTCTGGCAATCAGGTCGCCGGTTATTTAAAGTGCGCGCTGGTTCGCTACTGTGCGCGGCGGTTTGATAAAAACATCGCCATCATGGTATAGAGCCCGCATCTCGCAATACCGCCTGTGAGTCCCTTTATGAAGGTTTCAGACTATGTTCATGAACTCCAGGTCGCCGGGTTGCTCGATCTGGAATCGTTGGTGCACTCTACGCGTAACGTATTCGATCTCTTCGGTGCTGGATATTGGTACCAGCTATTTAGCTGGCACTCTGCCGCGCCTGATTGGTGATAGCAACGAAACATTATACATCGCTGTAGTGAGATATGTGAATGGGCGTAAGGTTCATGTGGTGTGTGATTTAATAAGCGCTAACCACTCATAATTGCACTTTAAGAAAAGTGCGACATGTCGATTTCAATTTACCATACATCATTTTTGCATCAACGGTTGGCATTTTATAAAACGTTTAAAATCGATTACATTGATTAGCGCAAAAATTCATTGTTAGTTAAAAATGCTACCTAACATCAACAATATATTTATAACGGGTGACAATGAGGCCTTTTCCAAAATAATTCTTGTGGAAGGTTCATCTTTGCTGAGTTTGTTTTTCATGGGTGAAAATTTGCATTATTAATTCACTTATAGTTTTACTGGCGCGATCGTGGATATAAGACATTAGCAGAAAGTATCATCAAATAACCGGCATGAGCGCGAGTGATCTGATGAAACATACCCCGTTGGGGTGTTTCCCCGTTTCCACGTAAGCGTGAAAAATGATAAGTCGGTGGGCGGTATAGTGGTTGCTAGAATCGCCTCGGCGATTCGTCATTTCATGGGATATAACATAGCAAGCACGCCGTAATTAAAGAAAAAATTTACAGAGATGCGCTTTTTTTAATATTTCTGAGAAACATTTCATTAATCAGGAGTTTTAATATCGTTTTCTTATTTGAAACACTTTTCATAAATTCTCCTAATAACGTAAAAATGATTTAATTTACTATTTAATAGGGTAAAGTGAGAAAAAGAATCATTATACCCTGTTTCATCCGGCGCGCAAAGATGATATATAAAAAATTACGAGCCATTGAAAATTATTCTGTTTTTGCCATTGGACATGGATCGATATTCTGCATACCAATCCATCTACCAGAGACAATATCAATATTTAAATAAACGATAATGGGTTAAGCAGGTTTCTTTGGTTCGTATTCCCCGAGATTGACCCAATGCTTTTTGGCGGTATATAAAATATAATTTAATTTAGAAACCGAAAGGAATAAACCGTATTTAAAAAGCTAAATACACAGTTATTTTTCTCAGGTTTTCTGGCGATTGTTAGCATTACCATTTTCACTAAACATCGTTTGGATAGTTCTGATTAAGATCGTTGCGCCAACTCAATCAGCAAGTTTTGAATAATAACATTAAAGGCGTGTAAATTCTGTGGTATTATCAGTCTTAAATTTAATTGATAATCTTCGGTGATCTGGATCTTTTCCAGTATTATCAAGTTCAGTGCTGTTTCACGAGACGATCGTTTATCGGTGCGATTATCGTAGTACAACATCATCGAGTGACCTAAACTATTTAAAGCTTTTGGTGGGTTTTATCGAGATGAAGGATTACTTATCCAGTTTGACTTTTCGTGTGGTCAGCGATATCGAACTCTCTTTTGTTTCTAGAATGTGCATCTGCTGGTAGCAACCCCTGAATTTTGAAGCTCGAATCACTCATGTTAAGTCTCGCAGTAGTATGTGTATTGCTTTTCAGGAGGTGATTTTGATTCTGAGTTGAGTGACATCGGTCGTATCTTACCGGAGGATTAATAAATGCATTGGCGTTCATATTCATTGAAAATTTGCGACGTCTGCAGCACTAGAAATCATTGAATGGGTAACAATGACAGATTTTAGTGATTGTATTCATTGTTGCTGCATCTCAAGTCTACATAAAACATTTATATGGTTTGTTAACGCTAAAGACTCGAGCAGACCAATCGTGGCGCATCTGTACAGCCAAACAACGGGTGTTTATCGTTACCACCTTCCGGCGTTTCTTCAGCAGCGGAACTTCGCCGGCCTGATCGGTATACTCAACGATCATAGTCTAAGTTGGGTCAAATCAATGAACAGATCCACGCTCTGGGCGGAGGATATGGGATTGTTCGCCTTGAAAATTATTTTAAAGAAGAGTCATCGTGCTGTCGATTTCATGGCGATCATAGTCATCTGCTTGTTGCCCCAGTTAGCTTTCTGTTCTCTTCACCGCCATCGGGCGTCATCAGGGCTCTGAAGGTGGATGGCGTTCTACAGAAGCGTTACCAACACTGCCCGTGACTTCTCGCCAACCCGCTCATGGAAAACCCTCAGTTGCGGCAGACAGTGATTGCCGTGCTTCATTACAAGATGAAGCTCAGGTTCAGGAAGAGATTTTAAAAATATTGCTGCGGGCTCGCAAAGGCAACAATTGTAGGGTTCAGTAAAAAATTTCATTTTGGTGCGTGAACTAATGCGAAAGACTTATTTATTTCATATTTATCTTTGAATATCAAAAACGAAAAAGCCTGGGATTCGGCCTCAACCCACAAGGTAAGGGTGTGGGTACAATGTGATTCTGATAATAATTGACAAATAAATAAAATAGGTGAAATAATAAATTTAATCAGAATAAAATGAATGTTTCTTTACTGAGAACTTTGTGCCAATCTGTATTCCCGTTCTGACTGTTGTTCGTGCGATTAACAGCGCATGTTTGATCAATTATGTGACCTTTAACTCAGTTGATTCAGTTATAAAACTCTCTATTGATCAGCGTTATTCACGGTGGATGATGAGCGTTGATCAGGTGCACCTCCCTACATGGTTATGGAATGAGATCTGGATGTGATTTTCGTTTTGATGGACTGTCAGTGATCAGAAAGTGGCGTGAGACAAAACTCTCAACCTCACTGTACTATTGTCGCTGGCGCTAACGAAAGGCCTTGTTCTCTATGTTTTGAATTGATTTTACGTTGATGAAGAATAGAAGGATGTTTTACGAGCTGTATAACATCAGGATAAAATGTGTTGCATCTTAAGTAGGTAGTGCCGGATGGTACTTTATGGTTTTCATTCAGAAACGAAAGCATTCTGGGCGGATTTTAATGAAGGCAAAATGTAACTAAATAAAATTGCAGATAATTGTTCTACACCTGGGACTATGTGAAGATGTGTAGTAAAAGAAAACATCGCCACCTTTGTTGAAGGATTACTAATTGAAGGTATCGCAAGGCTGTCGTCTAGTTGTGCGGATTTGCAACGACTTTACCGCTGTGGCTGTATTTGCACCTATGCAACTATCACATGGGTTTAAAGAACATCGGACGATTCAGCGAAATGTGGAAGATAATCAACCCGACAGGTTTTGAGTAACAACACTCAGATGATTTTGAAAAGCGTGAGGACACCAGTCTAAACACAGGATCTCGTGAAGCACCAAAAAATACAGCAAAAGATGATCCGATAAAAATGAATAAAGGAAGGTGGAAAAAGAACCGTTTTCTCTTTCATCTGTAATAACAATACTCAATATGCTTTGATGGACTCTCTCATTATTCGCGGGAGCTTTGGGGCTGCCCAGTCTCTTAGAGCCCGTGAGTCAGACCTGCTGTGTCTCAATAACTCAACAATCTGGAAACTGCCAAAACTAGAGCCACGACCAGCCCCCTTAGAACCAGGACTGGTTAAGCCACACTGTAGTCCGCCAGTCGGAACGCCGGCGTGGCGCTCAATGGATTCATGGCAATATGCCTGTTTTGTCGACAGTCACTCGGACAACCTTATCGTTGATTCCAGATGTCAGAAAACGTTTCCTTCTGTCCTCTCATGCTCCCTCTTGCTCACGCGACCGGTGGGTGGTTTAGTGCACCCTCATTGCACGATAAATCGATTAGTCATTCAATCCACAAAAACCTAAATGTAAGAAGGTTAACGTAAGTCATTTTCAAGGAACAGAAAAGCCGCAGGACATCTGAACGAACTGTGACTAGACGTGATGACCGGACGCAGAAAAAAAGTCGAGATTAGTTAGAAGATGATTGAAATGACATCTCGAACGCAAGTTCGTGAACTCCCAGGTATCGTCGTCGGAATAGCTTTTCATCTGAAGCTTCTCTGGGCGTCAAGTGTATTAACGATGATTAAGAGGAATCGGATAAAAGATGAGGAGGAGGTAATACAAAATATGATTGTTATATATGTATCCCCTATATTCTATATGTGAAATTATTGAAGGGGTTATAGGTGCGAATCAATAAGGATTCCAGATTAAAGTGTGAGATATTTTTCCATAAGTACGCCACAACCCATTGACAGCTCTAACAACACTAAACATGTATTGGTGGTTCTAAATTCGATGAGTTCTGGACGTTTATTGATAAGTTTATTCGACTTATTGGCACAGTTCAATCCAACATCGTCAGCCGAATCCACATGTTAAAAAAGAAATGGTGCAAAAAGTTTGGCGTGTACAATGATCAATCAAAAATACAGGCAAAACAGTTGATTTTTTTTTTAATCGATACTGCGTAACGGAAGCGACAAGAATAGTTTTACATTTATCAAACAGAGGTTCACCGAAAGATTTTCAAATTCATTTGACTTTTGATGTAAACTTATATTTCACAAAGGCCTTTACCTAGTTTGAAGGTGAAGATGCGTACAGATCGTCTTTTAGTTCCAAAGATTCGTTTGCAAGCAGTTAACAAAGATAATAGCAGGAGAAGGAAGTTTTAACAAACAACTCCTTCGAGATTAAAATTTTCATAGACTGGTGGGTGATCGAGTATGGATGAATTTTATTGTATGAGACAAATATGCAGGGTCATGCGTGAGTTGAGATGAGTCATATTGAAACATGCATCAGTGCAGGGGTGTTACAGGCGCCCCATTAAATTAAACTAGACAAAAATGAACCAGAGTAAAGTATTGGTTGGATGGGATAATGTGGGAATATGTTAGTTAATTAAATATACATGGTGGTGTGGGCGTGGAATGAAATAGGACCCATGTTATTGAAGACATTACGTTGATTGGAAATCAGACAATTGATAAAACATTGCGATTGGTCAGATATTGCGTGTTGAGGTATACATTGATTTGAGTATCAGGGCTTATTTAAACATGGTGATTCGAATGTGTTCAAAACATTGTCTGAGAAGAGCATGCGTTAGAATTTTAACCAAAACATATTACAAGGATGCAGTCGTGAGATACAAGTTAAATCTGTGGGCTCATTTTTAAGGCGGCATGCATTGGATTAAACAAGGCTTGTAAGCTCAATTTAAACCTTCGCGGAAATTATTTCATGAACATGTTAGAGGCGTGGTTAAAAGAAAAAAGAATTTTTAACAGAACGCGGCATTTCTTTCTTTCAAAATTATTAAACCATTAACCTTATCTATTAAGTTAAAAAAGAATATTTTCTTTTGAATTTTTCATTGTGTGCAAAAAAATATCTAGATACTTGCATTATTGTGATGATTGACGACAGTATGTTAGCCAAAGAAATGGAAGTTAATGAAAAAGAGGAGGCACATTAGATCAAAAAATTTTCCCCTTTGAACACGGATCTTGCATCGATAGCGAAAAATAGGGTTTGAAGACATGAAAGCCAATAGTGATCACTCAGACCTGAAAGAACGGTTTGGTTCCAAGAAGATGTATTAAAACTGATTGCTGATCGGGTTTCAACGAACATTAATTAGGTATAAAAGACTGGTGAATCACCTCGATTTGTGAAAAACCAAGTTTGAAAAAAGAACAGAGAATAATGACAAAAGATTGTGATTTCTGGTTGTTTTGTGATGCTGGAAAGGTCTTCATTATTGTTTGCCAATAGGTTTCTTGGATGATGAAAATTTAACAAAATTGATCATTAGACGTTCTAGTACACTTTTATCTAAATCACGTAAGTGCAAGTCTAAAATGGGAAAAAAATGAAATGCAAGATGTTTAATGTTTGACTGGATCTTTAGGTATGAAAGTCTTAACAAAGTCAATAACGGAACTGCCGCGTAAGAGCTTTGGCATAACCAGCAATAAAAAGTCAGTCCTTGCTTTCAAACTCCCTATACCTCAATTTCTATACATTCATTGATGAGTCCCCAATTGAAATTTAATGAAGTATCTTACTATCTGCATTGATCTGCAAAAGTAAAAATGGATCATCAGTGGTGGTGCAACCACTTTTAATCCTGATGCAGATATTAACGCGATCGGGTAAGGAACCTGACTGATCTGGTTTTCTACAGGTTACCAAAGGGAATATAGGACAGATGGCGTTTATGGTGGTTGGAACAAAATTTCACATTATTTTTGCCCAACCTATTGTATGGACAGGTCATAGTCGGAAAGTATCGACCTCCGCTATATTCAAGTTGAGATCTTCATCAGAACAAATAAAGAATAATCTCTGCGACAAGTGTTGCATGTTTTGTACTTTAAAGATTTATGAGTGTGGTGCAGCGCCGGTGACTTTCAGCCCTATGTAGGATCTGAAAATTGCTGGCATATAACATGGGTTAACCCTGGTTTCAGTGTTGTATTTTTGTAATAGAGTCTGTCATCCAGCAGAGACAGGGAATTTGTTTTCTATCTGGCGGTTGGCTCTTTTAAACAAAACGTTTTCAGCGAAATTTAATATTCAACATTTATACTGGCACGCAGTCTCAAACAACAGAGTAAATCAAACGTGCCGCTGCCCCCCAGTTTGTCAGTGAACAAGCCCAAGATCTTTTAGAGCAACAAGATTTTCGTCAAGTGGCATTCAGGGCTGGGATGTCATTTTAATTCATCCGTCGAACCGTAGGGTTCAGCTTTAACTAAATTCTTGTGCCGTATGGCATTGATGACAGGATATGTTAAAGGAACTTTAGCACTAATGTTGTACAGTGGGTTTCCATAATCATTCAAAATAAAGGTTCGCAGAATGTTTGACAAATCCCTCTGTCCCTGGTCATTTTGTTCGTATACATTTTAATTAAATAGTGGGAATAAAAAGGGATCGATGATGCATGTTGCCGGTCGTGAAGAGGATGATGAACAAGTGAAGAAAATGATTGAACAGTACCATGAAGGGGATAATTTTTTCTATTGCCACGGTGTCAGATAAGATAGCTATTACTTTAAAGACAGGACTATTCACCTATGCTCAGGCGGCGCATTCATGGTGCATTCTTTTAAGTAATGTAGTTGTTAGTCCCTGACTGGAACCGCCGGATACAACATCTTTATTTTTAGTGTGATAGATCAGATCATAAAAATCAACACCGGTGTTTGGTTGAAAAGATGGATCGTTCTGAAAACATTTACATACAACAAGGTAGAACCAGTATTCTAAGTAATCTTGGATTGAAACATGGTTTTGATTGCAATAAAATAACAACGCCTTTTCGTGGCGCTGTAAGTGGCTGCCTTCTCGCGCTAAAGTAAACGACGTTAGATAATCGGTTAATTACAACATTTAATGAAGATTGATCAATTATTTTAAAAACGAAAAAATCGATAAATCGCCAATGGCTTTGAATAAAAACATATTCAACAGTTAAATTGATCTCACATATCATATGGTGATGAAGATTCTAATCTTTCACAGATAAATTTTAGTGTGGCGGGAAGAAGGAACTTTTCAGCGTAATAAAAATAGCGTCATTTCAAACATAAATGCTAGACGTGGCACAACGTTATTCACTTTTAAGTCTTACCAAGGATTTATGACTTGAAGAATGAATACGCTTCATCTACGTATGCCGAGCGGTTTGTATTTTTAAGGAAGCAAAAGTTACTGGATTGAACATTGAAATGAAAGATTAATAACTAGATTTTAGCATAAAACAAAGTAAACTAGTCTCAGGAAATTTATTCCCTAAAATATATCTTGCGAAACAATGTGGTTCTAAGTGAGACGTGCAGCATTAAGATAATACAACAATTGGTACATCTTGTACATCAAGTTGCCTTACAAATAATTGCGATGTCGCGAGGTATCAAATAAAATGACACTGTAAGTAGTCTTTAAAGGAATGACATATCTTATCCAACAGGTCATTTTTTCATTTATGTGGTATTCATTCATCAGCCGTTTAAGATGATGTAGTCACGTCTACGACGTTTATTTTTGACATCCTTGATTCTAGACATTTACGTTTATAAGGAGGTTGCAAGAGACAAATTACGATAAAGAGTTGTTTACGAAAAATCAGTTGGGATAAGCAATCCGATATCAACTTGGGTCAATCTCAGTGAGAACACATTAATTAATTTAAGGTCGTTTTGCTGGAGTCAATTCGAATAATAAACTGAGACGCAAAATGCTTTTCACAGAATACTGTATGTTTTGTAACTTTAAAATCACAAGGAATATGTTTCAACCATTTCGCTTTCATAGCTTGATCTGTAGGGAAAACTGAAAGAAACTGACTTTTCTTGTTATTTGATGTGGCTGATAGTTTTTACGACAACCAGGTACACAACAGTGGGAAGGTACGTCGTTCCTTAAACAAGCAAGGCATTATAATTATTATATATCCAAGACCATGAAATATAATTTGACTAATATATGAGCAGGTGTTTCCTATCTTGCCTGCCTATTAAGTTTGTTGCTTTCGCATAAAAAAATTT
This sequence comes from Bulinus truncatus, assembly GCA_021962125.1. Classification (NCBI taxonomy): domain Eukaryota; kingdom Metazoa; phylum Mollusca; class Gastropoda; family Planorbidae; genus Bulinus; species Bulinus truncatus. The sequence goes on from JAGDYQ010000103.1 coordinate 1,344,328, forward strand.
CACATGTGTACTAATTTATTATTCACTTATTGTAGAAGTCTTAACTATACCATCAGTGTAATTTATTAGAGACACCAACCGAGACTACTTTACATAGTAGTTGTGGTAACTTTGTAGCATTTTAATTTTTTTTTATATTGCATAATTTTTAGGAATTTGGAAAAAATTTTTTTCCATAAGCTTAATATTTCTAATACACATGCCACAGCCATGTTTCACTTCATTACAAATCAACATAAATAAAATGCAACATTATATAGCTTGAAAGGATGTGTTAAAAGAATAATAATAAACTATACTTACGGGAGAACAGTAAACTGCAGATAATGAACTCTGAGTATTTGGTTTAAAACAACTTAAGTCAATCCAAGCAGAAAGAAACGGCAAAGCACCACCACTGCAGGTAACAAAAAGGGGGGTACACGGATTATACACAGTCATAAGAAGGAATGCTGACCAAGGAAAGAAAAACAACAACTAATTAGATTAATTTCGCCCTATAACTTAAAAAAAATCACAATATATATCAAAGCTGAATAAGAGTCTATCTCTATGCAAAGGTTTTGCAGGGTACAGCTTAGTAGTGAAAACTATTCAAGTTCAGTATAATCAACTGAACTCCAGAAGTTTACCTTATAAGGAACTGCCCAGAAGTGTTGTAGAGGGCTCTCCACATAAAATTAAAAACTAACAAAATCACTTCATCTCCTCCTTAGAGCCATGGCGGAATGGGACTTCGCTAACCATAGGAATCTCACTTGCTTCTACAAATATAATAGTAATACAATATATAAGAATTGACAGCTAATTAATATGGTTTTTCGTTATTGCATGCCTACGAAACACGCAGGAAAGCTATCCAACGGCAAATAGCTAAAAATTAAGATCCAGAGAATGTGGGGAATGAGAGCCACTAACGTGCCAGCTGCTGCAGGGAGTTATGATGAAATATCTTGTCGACATCACACATAGAATACCAGTGAATCTCAATATATGTGAACAAGAAGGTTACCTTGTTAAGGACAGCCCACACATTGAAACGGGCTCTTTCCATAAAATAAAATTGAAACGAGCCCCATTGCCCCTTTTGGTCCACGCCATGGTCTCGTCCAATATTAAAAAGAATACTTGGTTCTTTGAGCACTCAAAATAATAATGTCGAAAAATAATAGTTCTTTGCTTTCTAATTGTTTACCCTGACAACCTGGATATTAAACCAGGTTTTCTTTTAAACACAGTTTTTCACTTATGATGAAACTAAAGTGAGTTCCTAATTAAGTATAGAGGTGCTGATTGATTTAACAAACATCTTATCGTGGAAACATTTATGAAGTGTAAAATTATTAATTCACATTTCCTTGTTTTTTTTCTACTGTTAAATTATGAGTTTTCAAGTCCATATAGTTTTTTGACGCTTTCATAATCAAGTCACTTGAACCCAGAGGCGTGATTTGGGGGTATCGGGATAATGTGGGTCCCTTAAAAAAAAGGAGTGCCATTCACTCAATAGGTATAAATAGTTTGCAAGCTGAGCTGAGAGCCCCTTTGGGGGGCCCAGAGATAGCTGGGGGCCCAGGCTATTTAGGTTGGTGCGACGCATGCGACCTCGGCGAGCCACATTCCAGCTTTTTATATAGTAAACAAGATACAAGAACTCACTCTATAATCAATTCTAGAAGATTTAGTCATGCATTAACAGAAACTGGTTCACTTTGGGCCGCACTGTGCTCAATAAAGATCCGTGACCTTGACGGCATTTTTGCCTAGGCGTCCAAAGGTAATTTTGCATTTATCACAAAACTATCCGTACGCTAAGCGAACCTTGCATAGAGTTATATCCCCTTAGACTTCATAGGTAGGCTAGGTTATTTTTGGTTTTGGGCAGATCCGATTTTTTCATGACTGAATTTTCAACTGGAATACTGTTGTATTAATTCTTCACTTTCAGTTTAACGCAGAACCTAAATCGCTTTAATGTATATTATGTTGTTGTGTACTATCTACACTTAACAAGTTAAAAAACATGTAGACTAAAGCGCAGCCTTCTTTTCGCTGGATCTGATTGGGCGCATGTGACCTTATGCCACCCAGGCGATACATAAACACCACGACGCTCGAATAACATTTGTCGCTTTAAATAAAGTAGGTCTACAAAACACGCACGACATAAGTCTGAAATGTCCAAGTCGTGTGACTTATGCCACATTTCCTGCCCCCCCACCCTGCTACTTTACCATGTAACAAACGCTTAGTTTGTGCAGTTTGATGACAAAATTCTTGAAGCACGGGGGCCTGACTTTACCACTCCCCAAGGCCGTCACTGATTGCAGTGAGCCTGTAATAGACTTGTGAGTCGTGCTTAGCTTCGAAACAATTAA